>VWZN01019520.1:1357161-1378612 GCA_013396955.1 Regulus satrapa | reverse complement strand
GACCGCCGTGACACCCGGCGGTAACCGCGGCGGGGCTTCCCCCCTCTGCTCCTTTCCTCTCCCCACAGCGATTCCTGCTGAAATGCGGCGCCCCACGCTGGCATGAGCCCCCGCGTCGGGAGCAGCGCGCCCCGGGCACCGCCGCTTTCCCTGGCCGCAGCTCGGTGTCGGGAAGAAAGCGCTGTCGCCCACCGGAGCCGCGGAGCCGCCGCTCGCAGCAGCGCCGGGCGCGGGACGGACGGTACGGGGGCTGCGGGGGGCTCGGGGTCCCTGCCGCGCCGGGAAAAGGGAATGCATGGCGCGATGGCCGGAACGCTGCGCCGTCCGGGTCTCCTCTGCGGCGGGGTCGCTCTGAGTTACGCGGTGTAATGGAAGATCTTTGTAAGTTGAGGGTTTGTGGGATTTTGCTTGTGTCAGTGGTTATTCCCCCTGCTACGGATTCAGAGCCAGGGTAGCATTTTGCTTTCCTACCCCGGGTGTGTTTGGATGTGATCTGGGTATGGCGAGGATTGTTATCGTTCATTAAAATCGCTCTAGGATCACTGAGTACTTTGTATAAGCTTCCATAACTTTTAGAAGGAAAGAGATGCTATCTTCAGTTACAAAGAAACAAGGAGAGGAAGAAGTACGGGTTTGGGGTTTTGTTTTTGTTTTTCTGGTTTTACTTTACTTTTACTTTGCTTTTTTACTCTCTGTTTTAAGAAAACAAACTGAACCACAGATAGGACAAGGATTTTTCAGAGTTTGGGATTGCTGACGATTAGGAAGAAAACTTGTAGGTTTTTTGTTTGTTTATTTATTTTAGTCAATGGCTCAAAAAAAAACCAAAACAGAAAACAAAACCAAAAAACAACCCTCCTAGAAACAGCGTATTAAGCCCTGCTTCCTAGACAGAGAAACTAAAGCCACGCTGGCTGCAAGCTGAGGAGCAAGTTTAGTGCTAGACTTCGGGTGGCTCAGTCTCAAGCATCCTGCACTTCTCTGCTCCAGTGACTTCTCCCTGTCGAGCTGGTTACGTGCTGCAACAAACTGGGGCTTCACACCGTCAGGTTGCAGTGGAGACAGGGCTTTCTTAGAATAGCAGAGTGCACAAGGGAGCCCTGACCCCAGCGTGAGGCTTTTTCCCAGCACGGGGAACTGCAGCCCTTCAGCAACTGTCAGCTGGCACTGTTCTCCAGTAATGCCGTGGAAATATGAAAACCTGAGCCACCAGCTCCTCAGGTGGCTTAAATCATTTTAGTTCGGATTTTGTTGGCAGGCTTCAAGAGATGCTATTGACTGGAAATGTTCGTGTACGTCTTACCTGGAAACTATTGTTCATACAAGGGTTGTTATTAAGAAAAGTGAATCAACTTTATAGTTGTGTCAGCTATAGATGTGCTTTCTGAGTTTTCGCTCTGAAATTATCTGGTTAGCTCAGGCTCTTTCTGCACAAGAGAGATGTATTTCAAAGGCCTAAAACTGTCATTTTTCTTTATGAAAGGTACTTGTCTCTTCCTCTGTTAAAACAGATCTGCAAAAACAGGGTCTATTAACTTAAGAAAGGCTAGGAGAAAGATAAGAGAAAGAACAAGGGGTGTGGCAAGGAAATAATGAAGTAATATCTTGAAAGAAAAACACCTCTCTGTAGTTGAGCTTTGGACTGCCTAAGACAGGTAAGATTTCTTTCTAGATATTTGAGTCTGAAAATATCAAGCTGACAGCATCTTCTTAGAAATAGTAGTGTATGTATAAAATAGGTATCACTAGCTCCATATTATAGTTCTGCATGAATTTGTTTGCCTTTCTTTGATTTTGCTCCTCCATTCCAGGAGATATCCAATATGATAGAACGTATACCCAGATTGCAGAGGGCCAAACACCTCACCAGCATCACTCCTGAACCAAAGCAGCTGCACTAGAGTCAGAGAGAGAGGGAGAGCTGGCCCAGCACCTCTTTTCAGAAATGATGTGAGGCAATTCTATTTATTGAAGCTTTTGATGGGTATTTTCACAAGCTCAAAATTTATTGCTGAGATGCTAAAACCTACAGAAACTAAACTTGCCTTCTTTCATGGGAGGAGCTTTTGGTATGTGTGGTACTGGGTGTTTTTTTCTTAACCTGGGACTGAGGCTAACACTAGGGAGGAATAACATTTTATCAGAAGGTGGTTAGAGATGACTTTCTTCCTTTTCCCCACACATTTTTTGGCACTGGTGAAGACTTGGCATTTGAGGACCGGAAGGAGGAGGATGAGTCCTGCACATGAGCTGGTGCTGTCATTGGCAAAGGCAGTGTAAGGCAGGTGGATGTAGGAGAAATGGGTGTGATGATTCATTATTGTTGACACTGTGCTGTGGTTTCTTAGGCTCTTCTTCTACTGCGGGGTCCTGTACCTGAGTCCTCCCTGGCCCTTTAGCTGCACCATGTGGTGTTTCAGGGCTGACAACATTCGAGCAGAGACTCTACTCCCTTCTCTTAATTCTGGAAGGCTCCTCTAGTTTCATTCATTCTGCCCTTTCTTTTTTAATCTTCCTTCCTTGGGTGTGAAGTCCTTTTTGTAGCTGGGTTCAAGCCAAGAACCTCTACCCACATCTGCCAAGTCTGGCATCCCTACTGACCTGCTGGCTCCAGGTGAGTCAGTTCATCAGGATGAGTCAGTATGCCCTGTAAAACTTTTAGGCTCCTGACTTCAGACTGACCATTCTTAATAATTTGCCTTAATAATTTTGCCTGGTTTGTTTGTCACTGCTTCAGCTAAGCAGTCACTTCTGGTGGCTCCTCTCTTCAGACTTGCTCAGCTTTTGTTGAGCCATGAAGAGCCTTCAGTGCAGCTCTCCCTGAACTTTGTGGAGCTGCTTTTGCCTGAGCATTGTCACTTCTCCACGACTGCACATCTCTTTACCTCTCTTACCTGCACAGGTGGAGTTAGGGGGGATTGCACCTCAGCATGGGATTGTGCAGCTCTCAATGCAGGGAGTACTTCAGACTCTGGAGGTGAAGAATATTAACAGAAATCCACAGACATGAAGAGTAGAGTGTTTTCACATGGTGGTGGTGTTTGCATAAGCTTTTACTGTCATGAATAAGTAGATCAGGATTCAGGGGACAGATTCAATGTAAAAAAATGAGGAATTAATTTTCAGGCTTCCAAAGCAGGGCTGAAGAAGAGAAGTGGTGTTAAAAGATGTGGAAATGTGCCTTGACAGTGACCTTTCAAAGATGGATGACATTATTTTTGTTGTGTGAAGCACCCAAGTTTAATGAAGTATGAAGCAGAAGGGATTGGGAGGATTTGGTCCAAGTGAAAACAGAATGAGTGTGGGACTGGCAGATGGTAGGAACATTAGCCCACTCCTTGGAGTTGTTGCTTCTTTCTCCTGTTGTGGCTTACAGGGTGCTTGAGAGAGGACAGTGGGGAGGGGAGAATGGCCTTCCTGTTCAACTTGAATGTCGCTGGCTGTATTTTTCTCTGTGGGGAAACAAAGTTCCAGCACTCCAGTGGGTCACATTCTGAGTGTTTGTATCCAAAGTAAATCCAGAGCAACACCATCTACTTCAATAACATCTGCAGTAAGCCATGACTGGCTCTTTCTGAACAGAGAGGAGAAATGAACAGCTGTAACTTCAGATGCTGAATTTTTTGGCATACTCATTTTTTTAGATTTATGGCTCTTTTATTCTCTGTTTGAGAATGTAACAGAGCAATTTCTGATCCGTGTGAGAAAATGTCAGCGGAGGAGTAATATGTATGGAAATCTTCTGTAGATATAGAAGAGGCAGCCAGTTTGCCATTAGATAATGAAATAATTGTACAAAAATGTCTCCTGAAATAATGATTTAGGGAAGGGGCACGGACAGGGTTGGGGAAGGTTAACAATATTTTAAAGTAGTTTGCTCTACTTATAGTACTCATTACTGACTCTCCTGCAATTTTGCTGCTTCAGAAACTGTTTTTCCACTGAGTGGTGCTTAGTGTTGCACAGGCAGATGGGTTTCATCTGAGAGACTAGCCCAATTGCTGGAGCTAGTTGAAGGGATGGGAAACTACCCCCAAGTAATTTGTCACAAACTGGCCAAAGGTGAGTAGGCTAAGGTCAGCAACTCTTACAGGTACCAATGAATCTGCCTCTGAGTCCACTTTTCATCTTTCTGAAATGGAGTCGTAGAAGTTACTTCTTTGTGGGCTGTGTTGGAAGCATAAATATAACTGAGATACTTCAGAAGGCATCTAAGTATCTGAGACAGTCTTAAATGGGATTCCCCTTCTTACTACTTTTCCCTTGGCCAGAACTGACCAGCAGGAATGTTCAGTGCTTGTACAATTCATATGTTAATTTTTGGCTAAATTTTGTTAGCCTTGGAATTTGACCTTGATAGGATCTAGAGTAAAATCTTTAACTACTTTCTTGTACTTTCTTCTACTATAGAGCAGCTGAAAAAGTTCCTGGCACTCCTTCACCTTCTTCCAAGTAACACAATGCGTGCCTTGCCTTGTCTTTGAGAAGGCCTGCTTCTGCAAAGAATGTTGTATGAAATATATAACTTTATGCAGTGTCGTAAAAAAGGGTTATTCTTTCTTCATCTGAGCTCTTGACTGCATCTGCCTAATTCTTGAGGACTGCCTTGGGCCTGTTTTGCATCTGAATGGTGACTTGTAATGATTCAGGTAATGAGGCAGACCACTGTTTTATATAGTGACTGGTGCTAGTCCACTGAAGTCCAAACAGCTGCTCCAAGTTTTCGTCCTCTCCAGTGAAAACAAGTACAACAGCATCAGCTTGCAGCCAGTTTACAGTAAACCTACTCCCTGGGCTGTGGGTTAACCTCCTTAAATGTCCCTTGTGGTCAGGTCTGTTACTCTCATATTTGGAAATAAGTCTTGGTGTGCTTTCTGATTTACTGGAGTGTAAATAAACCAGGAAGGTCTTTCACGTTCAAGCTCTCTCATCAGCATATATTAGTAACGCTCATCAGCTTTTGACTGGAACTTTGATGGCATAATTACTCTGAAAGGGTAACATATGCAAAACTACCTGTGTGACTTTGGGAGTTAGATTCCTCAGAGTCTTAGTCATTATTTTAAATAGGAATTAGCTTTTTAAGCTACACACACTCCTAGAAGTTTTAAGCAAAGGCTTCTGTTTATCTTGTCTTCAAAATGCCAGTTTCTAGAATGAGAGTGGCAGCTCTGGTACTCCACTCATTTCAGATATAAAATAAGAGTGTTGGAGAAAGAAACAATTAGAAAAACACTGAGGTAAATAAATTCTCATGGGTTATCTTACTAGAGAGGTTCAAGAGGTAACAATGTATTTTATGATTTATTTTATTTTATGGACATGCATTTCCAGCTATGTCTTTAGGGAAGCTGAGAGGATGACTGATGTCTCAGCTGTTGTTATAGACAGAGCAAAGCATATATTTCTCTAGACAGGATTTGGTGCACTTAGCTCAAACAGCTTTTGGCGAGAACAGTTCAAGTCACTGGGGCAAACATGGTTATCAGAAGAAACAGATAAACTAAGAAAACAGTCTTGCATACCCTAATGTTTGTGTAGGTAAGATTTTAATTTGCTATCAGTCCTAGGGTTCTTTTTGAGCAATGATGGATTAGTCTTGATGCTTGTGCAAGTTTTAAAGCATTCCTGTAACACTTGTAATGCAAAATCTATTTATTTTGCAACATACCTGTGAGATAGGGACCTGCTATTTATCTCATTTGTACAGCTAGGGAAGTGAAGTATTCAGTAAAGCTAAACACAGCATGAGGGATTGATCACACAAGAAAGTCTGCAGTAGGACAGACAGGAGGGTGCTGAAATTGGGTCTTAATTCCCATGAAAATCAACAAGCTCTGGTCCATGCTTTTTCCATCTGGTTCTTCCTCAGTGCTTCTGAAGCAGCTTGTGGCATTTGCTTGGCTAGCCAATGTGGGTTTGGCTTTTCTAAGGAAGAAAGCTCAAGCCTGGTGATGGAGGGAGGGAGATGTCATATGTCTGGGGGAAGATGAAGAGTGGGAAGCATCCCTCAGCTAGAGATGCCTCCACTGCCTTCTTCAGTGAGTGGCTTCCCCAAGGCCGGCACTGGCTGCTTCTCAGCTACTGGAAACTGTGTTCCTCTCTGGCAAATCCCTGCTCTTCTTGTACCCAGAGCCTGCTCTGCTCCTCTTGATAAAGTTGATATGAGTGGCTGGGTTGACGGTAATGCTTTCTGCCCAGCTCCACATCTGCTGTCACAGTGCTGAGTCCCTGTGCTGCCTGGGCCCCCTGATGGAGCACAGCTTCCACTACTCCATCTCAGCTGTGTGAGGGTCAGCAGTGTTTGGAGTTTGGTGGAGGAAGTTGTCCAAAGCTGGCTGAAGGAATTTTTTTGTTATGGTTGCATGATGAACAGTAACAATGTAAGTTTTATTGCTCAGAATGTATCCACATTTATAGGATGCTATATTTATAAAGGAGAAAAAATGAGTCATGGGAGCTATGCTAATGCTAAGTATTTATGTCTACCTCTTGCGAGGCTGAAGGCAGTGGGAGTTGAGCAGCATTCCTGTGAAGTGTCTAGAGGATTTACAGATCAAACTAAAGCCTGCTGAAGTCAGCTGTAAGTCATGCTGTGCTTTGCTTGGGGCCCATGTCATGTACTGTGTGTGGGTTACAGTGAAATATTCCTCTCGGGAAACCCGGGAGTGCTCAGTGCTGCCGGCTTCCCTCGGCTCGGCCAGGAGCTTGACTTGCTCCCAGGGGTTATTGCTCTGCCATTGGGAAGTCACTCCTGGGTCGCTGCCAGGGCAGGGATGTTGCTGTGCCTCCCAGGCCATGCCTGTAGCACCCTAGGAATGGGTACCTGCATGCTGAGTGGGAGCAGGCAGAGCCTGGCATGTCTCAGCTTCTCCTGCTCCTCTGCAGGAACTGCAGTCCCAAGGAGATGTAGCGTCAGGGTCTGCTGTGGTACAAGCTGCTGGAGCTTTCCTTTCAGAGCTGGCTTGGGGACACAGGGGTGCCTGGGTTCGGATACTTTCACTTATGGCATGTCTTGATACTAATTCAGTTTGGCTTCCACTTAATTATGAAGTGCAAATGTTGGAGTTTGTTTTATTTAAAAGTTCTTTAATGAAATTGCGATCTGATTAAGAGTGCCAGTGAATTCAGCTTTCCAAGCGTCTGCTTGCCAGCATGCCTCAGCTCCTGTCACAGCTATAGGAAGGACTGGGATCAGAATTTCAGTCGTGGGTAAGCCAACAATGGAGTATGGAGAGGGACTCTGTGAACAAACCCTGACAGCACCATGTGTCCAAAAAAATGCAGATTTGGCACCAGCAAGAGGCTCCACAGTTCCTCTGTATAATCCACTTATTGGAAAGAGGAGGTTCTGAAGTGAGTTAAAAAACAGTTATTAAAGTGAAATCTTTATGGGAGTTTGTTTTCTTGGGATTTTTTTTGTTGGTTTTTGGTTGTTTTTTTTTAAATTGGTCATATCAGTATGAAAATGAATGTGTTTAATCTTCCTTCAGTATAGTTCTGAGTGGTACACTATTGCAGCGTGTTCTGTGTTCCAGTGCAAGGCATGCTGTCATTTATGGAAACGAATACTTGTTTATCTTGCAAATATAACAGGGGTTGAAAAGCTTTTGGATAGGAATCTGCTCTTTGCACTGCTGGAAGCACTAAGCCTCATGGTGAATCTGATAGGCAATAGCTGGAACAAAGACCCACCATTCCAGATTAAAAGGATGTTAATGGACATCAGTGTAGGGAGAATCACAGACACTTTTACACTTTTTTCTTGAACTGGCCTCCCCACTTAAAGAACTACTAAAATATCCACTGTAACATGTCTTCAGGTACCCGGTGACTCCAAAAACACATCTAAAGATCTTTTTCCTGTATACTTGTGATCCTGTGATACAAGTTCTTTACCAGTTAGTTGTTGAAACACACACTCTGAAGAGGTACCAAATGACCAAAGTAACAGGATGCATATGGAATTTAATCTCTTGGACACATCCAGACACTGTTATCGGGTCTGTCATCTGTACTTAGCATACCCAGATACCTCTTGAGTGGTCTACATAGACAGCTGGCAGTTTAGTAGAGATTGTGATCTTCAGAAAATATGTAGCTGATGTCTTGTGTAATACTTGCTGTGGAAGTAATGGTGTCACCACCCTAAGTGCAACACTTGCTGGGTGGGGAACATATGTCTGTAGAGCAGGACTGTTTGGAAGAAGTTATTTAGTACCAAGCACTCAGTCCTAGAAAGAGTCACGAAGGGCATTCACAGAGCTCGTGCTGCAGGGTGATGAACTGGGAGGGGGAAATCACTGAAGGAAGCCCTTTGGCTCAGTAGTGCTTGCTGCTGAGCTGCAGTTGCAGGCTGAGGTTGGTTTGGTGGCTGCTGGTGTTTTGTAGGGACAAGAATCCCTAACTAACCTTGGAACAGGAGGAGACATGCCCCAGTGCTCTGGAAAAGCCCTCAGCTGTTGTGAATTGTTTTTGTGCAACAGTGCAAGGTCAAACACTGCTGTTGTAGCTCTCAGAATAGTGCATGATCTCGCTGTTAAGGTACCTGCCTGCATCTGACACAACTGCCCTCGGACAACAAGGCAGGTATTGCCTGAGCCCTCTCTGTGCACTTCACTGAAGAGACCTTGGTGGTAGCTGGGGAAGGATCATAGCCTGGAATTAGAGCATCCAGAGGTTCTGCACAGCTGTAGGGATGAGGTGGACTTGAATAAGTACTTGCAGCACTTCCTAAGAAAATATTCTGTAGCTCAAGGGCAGAGTGCTTTGAGGGAGACTTCTGTTTTCTCCACATGCTGTGGATGCTTTCAGATCTAATCTGCAAACAGGGAATATGTCAGGCATGAAGAACTGTTTTTCTTGAGGTTTGGGCAGGTCGAGAGAGATACTGAATGCTCTGTTAAGATGCTCTGCTGGGCATCACTTCCTTTGTGCATCCTGCAAAACAGCTCCACGAAGCACAAAGATGCTGGCAAGCTGCTGCATCACCCTCGTCCTGTGAGCAGCAAGGATTTTGTTACATGAGATTTACCTGTGGAGTATTAAGTCTGTTTTCAAAAGTTTTACTTGGACCCAACGCCTGTGGAGCATGAAAAGGCTTTCATGTTCATCAGCAAAGTTAGCTAAGAGAATATATAATTCTTCATTCTTTTTGCAATGTAGCAAGCCTGTTTAATTAGGCAACTGGGATTTGAATTATTAAATAACAGAACAGTTTCAATCTACTTTTCTCTTGGTAAAGATCTCCAGCAACCCCATTTTTATTCCGTGGATTTTTAAATTATGAGTTCCAGAAACTCTTTGAACCTCAGGAGAATGACTTACTGGATTCAAGAGGACAGAGAAATAGAACTCTTATTTTAAGGTCTCCTGAGCACAGCAAGTTACTCTCTGTTGTTTACATATCAACCTCACAAGAATATGGAAATAAATGCTAGGCTGTCGAAGCAAAGCAGAAAAATTGTGGGTTAGGGCATATCCTGTGTCAAAGCCTCTGTTTGGTTTTGTGCAGCATAAGAATAAACCCTACTGCACAAAACACTGGGAGCAGTTCTCCAGTTTGGGGTAAAAGAGAATAGAGCAAAGTAACAGGAGGTGCAGTTCTTGTGGGCTTGGGAAGACGCATGAAGGTGGACTGGCATATTTGAGAGGTAAGAAGGGACAAAGAGGCACAGTCAGAGCAGTGAAGAACTGCTAAACTTGGGCAGGGATTGGAGGTCTACAACCGTCAAGGCAGTGACAAATGCACTTCAGAAATGCCTGCTGGTATCCATGGTTGGGGCAGACATGCCAGCAGCCCTGGGCAGGGTGTCCTCATGAGTAGCAGGAGGCAAGGGATTTGCTGACAAAGCCACTTGGCCCCAAAATCCTCTTTAAATATCTCTCAACCTCAGGCTCTCCAAGCCCTCCTGACCCCAGGCTAATGTATTCTGGCTCCTGCTTGGGACTGGTGCACTTCAAAAGCCTTGTTGAGTGGAGGGGTGGGTGGACACCGTGGGTGGAACTGGTGACCCAAAATACCATTTCCCCTTCCTAGGCTGGGCGTATACAAACTTGTGTCTCTGTGTGGTAAAAGAATATGAACCAAAAGTGCTGAGAGATGCAGTGGTTAAATTGAAACACGCTGTGGCAGGATGAAAGTAATCTTGTCCCTTACAAGGTCCTAATGCTTTGGGGCTTTATTTATTTTATTTTTTTCAAGTGGCAGCCATCCATACTGTCTCTATCTGTGCTTTTAATAGAGATAGTTTTATACTCAGAGATGTGTCCAGATACTATCAGGTTAAATCATCCCATGCTGTATTATCTTTCATTACGTTGATATAAAAATACAATATCTACAGTTGTGTTTTATTTAAAAATTTAAGTCTGAAGTGTCATGAAGGTGCTGAAGCATAAGAGAATAACTTCATGTAAGAGACTTGCAGAGAACCCTGCAGTACAAAGAAGGGTCAAATCCTAATTTTTTGCTGTTTCTGTGAGTCTGGTATGTCAAATGTGATGCAAATAAGAGATTTACCTGGATTGCCAAAACTAAAGCTAATCCATTATCTCTTTGCTTGATGTTTAAAATAATGGCACTGTACTTGCACAGGAATGGCATATGAGATCTACCCTAAGGCTAGAGCAAAATAATGCTGTGTTGGAGGAGCATGTTTGGAGGAGAGACTCTGATGTCTTGACTTGGTTACAACTTTGCAGCAGGGTAGCTGTACTTCAGAGCTGTGTGATGGATGGAAGTTAAAAATGCGTCTCATGGCAGAACCTAAGCATTTATTTGGAATTTCTCAGCCAAGGTCTGTAGGAGTTTGAATATGTTTCCTTGCTCAGATTCTTCTGAGTTTCAAACAGGAGAAGGAGAGTAGGATAATTGAACCAAGAGCTAATCAAGGACCAGGGATTCTTCTTTGAGGGTAGCTCTTGATTTACCTCAATAGCCTAGACTCAGAAACTTTGTCCAGTTACTTCGCTTGATTTGGTTCATGTGTGACCCTTCCCACTGCTCAGGTAATGTATGGGTGCTGTACACTTGTAGGAGCTCTGTACCACTCAGGTATAACTGCAGTGTTCAGTGGCACTGTAGTGCCACTCACAGTTAAGGAAAGGTGAGTGTGGTCCAGCCCCAGAAATGACAAGCAGTGTTTAATTGATGCTTTATCCTCTTGTCCCATCAGAGGTCCTTACCTGCCCCTTTGCCAAGACTCAGTGGTGTTTTCACTGCCTGTATTCTGTGTAGCCCAGCACATACATTCTCATTCCCTCTGGGACAGCATCCTGTCAAGGAACCTGACTGTGCAATTTCTGTAAATCTGTCAGTGTCAGCCTGATGATGAGACAGAAGGCGGCATCATGCAGGGCGTGGCGTGCTGAGTACCTTGAAAGCTGACTTCTGAAATGAGTGTAACCAAGTGTGGCGTGTTTCTCCGAAGTGAAAACAGTTTATAGGGCAAAAGCAGATGTTATTGTTTGGTGTGTGTGTGTGAAAGATGCTTTGTGGCAGAAGTGGGTGTGCCTCTTTTTTCCTTTAACTGGCAAGAGAATCTGATCTTCTGTTGCTTTTTTCTTTTTCTTTTTTTCTTTTTTTTTTTCCCCCACCAAATGGTAATTGAGTTTTGACGGGGTTTATCTTCCCCTGAAGTTGTGTGTGAATTTCTGATGTGATTGCACTGTGCAGTGGTGTTTGGAGCCCTGCTGTTACCTCGTTCATCAGAGCTGCTTCATGAGAGTGCAAAACACTTTTGAGGTACGATTTCCCATAGCATGCTAATCCAGTGAAGTGCTGTAGATTCGCTTGCTGGCACTGTTTAAATCCATAATGCAGCACCACCTGCCAAACCACAGGGCATAATGGAAGTGTTAATGAATGTACATATATACCCTCCCACGTGGCTGCAAGTTGAATGACTTAAGAGTTGAGGCAGAGAATTTAGACTGAGTGTAGAAGGAACCAGAATTAGGGTATCCTGCTGTAGATCTCTGCTGAAACTGGGGGTTGAGAGGTGGCCACAGGGGTCTAAGGTTGGATCAGCTCACTTACAGGGTGCTTTGAAAGATGTGTTGATTTTCAGCTGCTGCTCTATTGCTTCATCTGCTCATGACACCTGAGACGTAACTTGGGCATTCAACAACAAAGTGCAGGTGCTGAGCAGCAGCAGCTGAGGCCCCAGTACCTCTCTTCTGAAGGGTATTCTCATGGGGTGCTTCTCTCCAATGCTGCCAGGGTGAAGGCACTTGATAGGAGAGTGGCCTTGAGTCATGCAAGGGTAAACTCTGTTCCTCTGTTCAGGGGTGGTTTGGCCAGTCACCTGCTGTGAGTTTTTTGAGTGTCAAGGTGTGTTTGTCACCAGGCTGGCATGGAGCAGAAGGAACAGGGAAAAAGGTGGCAGCCAAGGGGTTTGCCAAAGAGAGGGGCTAGAAGAGGCAGAAAGGCTGGCCTGGCTGGGATGCTGGCAGTGTACATGCACTCTGTCCTCAGACACATGCAGCAGAATGCTCTGGCCTTGCAGAACCCTGCATCACCAGGTGTGAGGCAGAGGAGGGGCCTGTGCATCCACCCCTCATCCCACTCCTCATCCCTGTACCCAGCCCTGATTTCTGCCCGTCCTCTTTGAGACAAGCACTTGGATTTGCCAAGTATGGAGTCACCTCCCCAGCATGCTCTACATAAATAAGAGGCTTATGCTCTTGGCAGACACTGTAATGAGCCTGGAAAAAATTACTGTTACAGGTCCTGGCCCAGTGATGAGATCTTGGAGTCTTCCAAGTGACAGAGTAATGACATGGACCTGGGAAGCGCCTGAAATAGCCTTCCACAGAGTTCTGGGATTTAGTGTCATTAAATTCTAAGTAAAATAGGCCATGTGCCTATTTGGGTAAATTTAGGAGATAGCTGTTCCTTCATCTTCTGAAGTCCATGCTGATGAAGCTCTACTAAATCTCCAGGATTACAGACCAGCATACTCTCTGATCTTCTGTACCTGTAAGTGAGTATTATATATGTTGTGGGGAACCTGTCAAGGACTGTCCTTGATCCAGGACCCTGAGAAAATTTTTAGAGAGCCCTACAAGCCTGCCCTGTGCCTTGGGGTATAGAACTATTGCAGAAACATCAGTGCTTCCCCATAGCTCACAGATAATTTCAGGCAACTTTGTGATGCAAAGTGAACATGCAATGTGTCTTTTTTTCCATAGGATATGTACAACAATAGTCTTTTTTGCCTAGGAAGGACATAGACATGAGTCAAGCTTTGGAAAAGATTCACAGGAGAGGACAGATTTTGGAAATAGCCTGGAGATCCCCACTCTCCTCACGTTCCTTCATCTGCCTCTTGGACTTGATAGGATTCACCCCTCCCTTAGTGGAAATGCTCTTACAGGGAACTTCACAGCCTTCAGCTCTTTGCAGCTGCCTAAGAGATGCAAAGTGTGTTTGCCAGGAGGGAAGAAAGTCTTTAAAAAGCCATTTACATCCTGAAAGACATCCGGTACAACACTGGAGATGCAAAAAGCATTAAATACTGAATTGAGCCTGACTGGAAGACAAACTTGGAGCCAAATGCATTGATGGATTTGCAGGAGGGTGACTGGAATGAGGTGGCCCTGTACCCTTTCTATCCATTAATCATCTCCAAAGCATCCATCGGTGCCATGGAGTCTGTGCCTTGGCACAGCCCTGTGTGGACAGCATGGTGTCCATAAGGCTGCAGGGCAGTGACCCATCAAGGAGCTGGGCAGAGGGGTGGATGCACCCCTTGTTTTGGCAGGGGCTGCGGGATTGATGTGGGGAAGGCAGGGTGGGGCTGTGAGGAGGTCCAAGCTGGGCAGTCCTTGGTGCTGCATAAGATCCCCTCACAGCTCTGTGCTGCAGCACAGGAATTTGTTCCCTGGACCACTTCCACCTCCCCAAGGTGATGCTGGTTGAGACTGGGAGGGCTGTGCCATGCACATCTGGCTGTGCCGTGCACGTCTGGCTGGCCACATGCAGGCAGCAGAACATCTGGACTGCAAGCAGGGCGTTGTTGAAGCACTGGGCTATTGCTTCAGAAACCTCACTGAGCAGTATTGAGAGCAGCAAAACCACCCAGGGCAGTGAATTTGGGGTCTTTTCTATTGGTGTGTCAGCAGGCTGGGATGTTTAGGAGGGAAGCTGCCCATTTCCAGGGATTGTGTGAGCAGGAAGGGCAGCTATTGGAATTCGAAGCCGCTTCCTCCACTAAATTTGTTCTTGCTGTGTTATCTCTGCTTGGGCAGGGCAGGGGAACATCTTGGCAGTCTGCTTTTTTTGCTACAGTATGTTTAGGTCAGCTTCATTGGTTCCATGATAACATAGGAGAGGCCTTCCTGGCCTCCCTCACTAGCTAAGAATTTGCAAGAGTGATACAGGAATCTGTCATCCCCTGATGTCTCCTGGGAGCTTTGGAAATAAATGAGTAAGGAAAGGGATGGTGGGTTTAAACACACAAGAAGTAATGGAAGTAAGTGTAGCTGAGCCAGGCCCCAGTTACTGAGTAGGATGCTCTCATTTCATACCTTGGCAAAAGACTTGGATCAGCCTCCAGTGGACACCTCTAAACTGGCAACCATACAGTTTTATTTGAGGCCTTAAGAGATAAGGGAATTGATCTTGTGTAGCTGCTTTCTGGTTGCATAACTGGATTCTTCTACAGAGCTGGTCGTAGCAGAGCTGCAACTACAAGTGACCCAAATCTGACTGAGGTGTTGTTTTTAATAATAATGAAAAAAAAATTCTGGCTTCTGCATCTGACTGTTGGTTTGTCAGAACGACAGAACTCTTCTTACGTATTTTGAAAAGGGCACCACATCACCGAGGGAAACAGGCTGAAGATTAATGGAGTTGTTGTGGGAGGTGGAGGAGGAATTGGGAGAGGGAAGCAGAGCTGGTTTTGGATGACATTTGTCAGTGTGATTGACTCATGCTGTGCTGCACTTACGTACAGATTGAGACACCGACAAGCACGTGCTTCCCAGTAAAACAAGAGAGTCCCTGAAGCCAGCCTGGTCACAGGAGAGCTGCTGCTCAGTTCTATGGCAAGGGCTCCTCCTTACATCACTTAGGGATTCGCAGAGGGGGAAGGTGGAGGGGGCCGCCTACTACCTAAGCCATTTCCAGTGACGTGGCTTTTTATTATTATTATTTGTTCAGGCTATAATTCTGTGTTTCCTTAAATAACTACCAAGTGTTCATCAGGCAGCTACTGCCTTTAACTGCCTTTTGTGTGAATCTCAAGTGCTTCATTACTCCCCCGGTGCGTTTTCTTTCTCTTACAGTAAATCTGAGCAGCATCTGTGTGGTGAGGGAGGTGATGCAATTTTGGGTTGAAAGGGAGAAAAGGTCTGGCTGGCACAGGAAGCCAGTGAGCAGTTCAGGGAACACAACACTGGGGTACAGCTTCTTTTTGTACAGGAAGAGAACTGATAAGGACACTTCCAGGACCTACAGTTACATCCCCCCACATTCAAAGCTCAGCCAATTGCAGCTCTTTATTGCTCGGTAGAGGATTTTAATTTTAAATGGCAGTTGGTTTAAGGCTTTCTTTTTTTTCCCCCTCCCTTTTAGTAGTAATCTGATAGTGCTTTGATCACTGCTCCAAAAGGAAATGCCTGTAATTTCCTGTGCAGGTTGTACCAGGTGCTGGGCTCCATCAGATCCGGAAGCTGATGGGAGTTGGGAGCACCTGTTAGAATTTGCCTTCTTAGGAAACCTCAGGGACTTGAAATTTCACTTGGGTTTTGAAAAACTTAATGCCAGATCTACAAAGGGCATCAGACCCTGGCTTCCCACATGACAGGTCTGTTACAGGCTGATTTCCCACTGAAGACTGGAACAAGGTCTAGCTTTTGTCCAGTGTGTTCTTTTGGAGGCATTGACTGGGAAGGAAGTCTGACAGACTGGAGAAAACTTGGCTGAGAGTTAATCATAGCTTTTTAATAATAATTGGCAGTGGTTTTTCATACACCTACGTGTCCTTTGGCTCTTGACGTCTTGGGACATGGTCATGCCTACTTGAGGGAGAAATTCCTGAAGTTCATTCAGTCCTGATCAGCATGACTCAAGGGAAGCAGCAGCCTCTTAAAAGGGCATGTCCTGTCTTTCAAGGATTCTTAGTAGTTCCCAGCCCAAGGGATTGCCTACAACACATCAGGCTGAACTATTTTGGTACCTGGCTAGCGTCTCTGGGTGTGTCGTGGTGGCTGGGCGGCTGCAGCCAGCAGTCTGTGAGAGAAACAGAGAGGGAAGTGTTCAGATTTTGCAGAGTTTCAGCCCTGCAGGCACTGCGTGGAGCTGCTAATGCTTACAAAGTGGCCGGGTAAAAGGGTGTAATCGACTGAGCTGTGGGTAGAGGAAGAGTTCTTAATTGCAACCATAGGAGTAATTGGCAGCCTCGGTGGCTGATAATCTTCATCAGGTGAGATTGGTGTCCTCAGGTATGCAGGGCTCTGGCAGGCCATGGGTGAAGAGCCATGGACCAAAACAAGCTGATGATAGAAATATTGCCTTAGTCATGGGTTAATGGAATCATCAGCATCCATATTTATACATTGGTATGTGCTAAATCATGGCTTACTGCTGAAGTGGACATAAGTTCCCTGAAGTTGTCTACTTTGGAGAGCTGCAGCAGAGGAGGAGAGAGCTTGGTAGCTCCCACACAGGCCCTGCTGTAGCTTTTTCTGGAGGTTTCATAACAGAATTAAGCAATTTGTGTTGCATGTTGCCATGGAGACTATAAATCACTGTCATACTGGCCTTCTCAATCAGGGAGACGGTGTCTTTAATTGGCATTAACCTCCCCTACAAATCCAGGGTTTGGTCCAGAGCTTGTTGACCTTCTGTAAAGGCCTCGCCCTGGGAGCTCAGCCTCCAGGACAGCAGAGCAGGAACCAGGGAAAGGGGTGCCAGCACATCAAATATCAAGTATCTGGGGTCCATTTTATTTTTTATTATTGTCTTATGTGGCCACAACTCTGCCCAGAAGTGGTGCTCAGACCCACTTGCACTCAGGGCAAGTTTTGTAATGAGGGTGGGGATTAGATACACTACCTACATTTTGTGGGCCAGTCATACAAACTAAGCTGAATTTGGTGTTTTTATTTTACTTGGCTCCAAACAGACAGCTCAGCCCTTCTACTCCATCTCCATGTCCAGACAGGTAAATGGGATTTTATACAGTTTATTCTGCCTCCTAAAATAAATAGTTTTTGCTGAGGAGCCTTAGCCTCAGTGGCACCCTTGGATCAATGTTTATTTTTGCTTCCCATCCACCTACCCCAGAAGTAGCCACACTTCTGACTGTCTCAGCATTATTGGCTTGTGCTATCAGGCCACCAGTCTTGCCAGTGTGTTTGATGATGGCTGTATAAACCAGCCTCCTTCTAGTGACTAAACCAGAGCCCTGACAGCATTTGTCAGCATAGGTATGGATCGTTCTCTTGGCTCCTTCAAAATAAACAACTATATAAATTGTAAGATGATTATCATCAGCCCTCATTAGTGTATTACCACATGCTGCTTTGTATTCAGACAATAGATAAAAACATTTGTGCTTCACTTTTCCCAGTCATATCTACAGCAAACACACTTATTCTTGCTCCCATCTGAGGAGGACTCTGTCAGTACTCTTGCCAAAATCACATGAAAACCAGCCCAGTCTTTTGCACTTACCTGTAGCTCTGTGCACCTTTGGGAGTGTTTAATCTTTTCCGGGAAGTTGTATATGTTGTTTTAAAGGTTTGAATCATGAGTTGGTTATGTTTATAATCTTGTCAAGGCATGAGTTGTGTTCTTGCTTTGTTTATCAAGGCAGGCAGAAGGATAGAGGGACTGAAGTGCTTGATTTTGGGAAGGTTTGCATTATGTATGTGCATGGTTGGAGCATGGGACTTGCAATCTCAATAGAAAGAGGAGTGTTTCCATGAGCAGTTGAAACAGTCCTGCAGAAACATCTAAACTTGCTGCCTTTTGACACTCTAATGTTTTCATCTTTAGAGTGAAATCACCTAAAATATGGGGAGTTGTGCTCAACAAACTAGCCTACAGTTCTTGACTTTTTTTTTTTAATTTTTTTTTGGTTCAGTTCTTGCTGTTTTCCCCAGGCTGTGTAACACTCAGTCTGGTGGTTCAGACACACAGCATGACCAGACTTCTGGAAACAACGGGAAGCGAATGCCCCGATGCAGCCGATAAGCATGCCGGGCAGAGACACAGTTTGTACAATGGGCTAAACATTATCCTAGTACTTTGGGGAGCATTTCATGCAAGATAAGCTTGAGGCTTCTTAGGAGCGGGTTAAAGGGCTGGCACAAAATGTCAGTGAAAATGTAATGCTTGTTGCCAAGCAGCAGCTTGTGGTTTTGTGAGGAGGTCAAAAATCGTGCACAAACGGAGTATGTTTTTCACATCCAGAGACTGTCCCCTGCCATGTCACTAACAATCAGTCTTTCATTCTGCCTGGCTGGAGCTGCTCTGCCATGTAAAGAAGGATGGAGTGAAATCTTGGCCATGGGCAAAGCAAAAAATTGTCATTAAATGTGTTGGAAGGAGGGGCAGAGCTTTAGCCAGGGTCTGTGTCTCAAAAAGCCTGTGAGCATCATCTGACCCAAGAAGGATTACACAGAAATAAAAAGAAACCCTATCTTTCAAGCAGAATTAAAGCATTTATTTGAAATTCATAGGTTTTTCTGCACAGCTTGCTATGTATTGATGTGTGGTCTCATAAATATGAGAAAGTGGCTTTCCCAAAAATAGGACTAAGAAACTTTTCCTTGGGGCTGTTGTGAGGAAATGCAGTAAGACTATTTGAAACCTCAGCTGGTTTGGTCTTTTCCCCTTGCAGCAACTGTTGCTTGCATTGGAAGTTCTTGCTTTTTTCAAGAATTTCCTCCAAAGGTGGTTTAGAAACAACCTGACTTGATCATGCTTCTTCTTGCTCTGGAAATGTTGGCTTGTCTCAACTTGGACAAGAGTTCCTTGCTGCTCTTAGACTCAGCAACCTCATCTCTGTCTCCTCCTTATGGGCTTTTTTTTTTTAGGGGTGGTGTGGGATCTCCAGTGTACTGGCAGAGCATGACACCCCCAAGTTTGCCAGGTCAAAAGTGCATTTATGGTTCAATATTTTGGATTAAACTGAAGTAATGATTTTGGAAAGGGAGACTAGGGAAATCCGAAACTAGCCTGGATTAAGGAGTTCTGTTCTTGAATTTTGATGAGAACACAGTCTGCTTCTGTGGCTCAGAGCACATCAGCCATGCTTAGAGAATGGAGAGGTTAACGATAGAATGAAAAGGTTAAAGTTGTCTTTTTAATGAAAAAGAAATTCCTAGGGTTATTGGAAAAGCCTCCAAAAGCTTGTGTGAGTTGGTGGGGATACAGGTTGGGAGCCAACAGCTTATGGAGGTTCCCTCAGAGCAGTCCCACCTCAGTTCTGAGCCCAGCCAGCACTTGCAGCCCAAAGGGTACCAGCAAAACCAGAATGTCTGAGAGCAAGTGCCTGCAGAAAGTGTCACCACAACTGCTGCTGCACTGAACAGTATTTTCAAGAAAACCAATACCAAGAAAATCAACTGCCTGGTCTTCAGCCTTATCATTATGATGGATTTTTTAAAAAATTATTTTCTCTTTAAGTGTGTGAAAGACCTCCCAGAATATGGTCATTCAGATCTGGGAGATGGCCACCTGTTTCCTCTGTGATCCGAGTCAGCATCACTGCTGCCCATGGGTGGGTGGAAGCCACTCACATGCACATGCCTGGTTTCTCCTTAAATGAGCTGAGTGATGAAAATGCTTAAATGCTGCTCAGTGTTGAAATGGGCCACTTGGCAACAGCTGCCTCTTCTCCTTTGTCCACATACCTCTGTCGTTGCCCAGTTTCAGCCAGGGAATTTATTTTTTTTTCCTCTTTCTTTTGGGAAGGAAGCTCCGAGGTGAGGGGAGCAGTGTGACCATGCTGCAGGGAGCTGCTCTCCCGGCTGTGTCACAGCCACAGGCACCAGCCTTCCTGCCACAGCAAGGTTGAGAGTTTAAAAAAAAAAAAAAAAAAAAAAGGCAAAACAAAAACCACCTGTTGTTCCTGGCCTGCTGCCTTCTTGTTTTTATTTCTCAAACTTGAAAGTGAGAGAGAAGAAAGCAGCTAAGTGCATTTTTGTCTGCTAGCAGAGCCAGGATTGGATCTTTAACTCCAGTTTCATCCATCACCACCAGTTCTGCCTGCAGATCTGGCCCTGGGATGTAACACACCATTTAATGTTTGCTATGCCTTGGGTTAAGCAGTGAGGAATAGCACAACTCTGACTTATCCTGGCAAGAAAACTGCTGGGAGCTTGATAGGTGCACTGAGCCAGGGTGATTTTTGTCCTTGCTCTCTGGACCCAGCCCCTGTAGCAAAGTTATTCAGTGGCATAAGTGTTGCATGTGTGTTTGGTGACAATTAGCAATGCAGGAATAAACAAGGCACATGGTAGAGTTGCTTGCATTTGTAGATGCTGGGTCTGAGTTGGAGTAGAGCTGTTGGGAAGAGCTGGTGCTGCTGCTCCTTTCCAAAAGGATTTTGGATGTAAGAGCTGCCTTAATTCTCACTTCTTAGGCAGCAGATAAAAGCTGCCTTCTGCATATTGCCCTCTTGTCATTGCTGCTGAGTGATTGGAGATGATTTCTCTCTCCCAGCAGGTTCAGCACACTGGAAGCATGGCTACAAGTGCCGTTCCCAGCGAAAACCTCCCCACATACAAGCTGGTGGTTGTTGGAGATGGTGGTGTGGGGAAGAGCGCTCTCACTATTCAGTTTTTCCAGAAGATTTTTGTGCCAGACTATGACCCAACTATCGAAGACTCCTACCTGAAGCACACAGAAATAGATGGGCAGTGGGCAATTCTTGATGGTAAGCAATCTACTTTCCCTTCTAGCTGAGCACAATTGCAAATAGACCTCAGTGTCTCCCACAGCATGGGAGACACTTATGTCCCTGTGTCCCTCCTGCTCTGGTGTGGGCTGGCAGCATCTGGAGCTGCAGTACATGGTCTGCAGCTGGTCTCCAGCAAAGCTTCTGCTTCCAGTTGTATTGGTTCCAGTTGTACACAGAAATGTTTCTTGCAGGCCTGTGAAAACCTACAGATCCTCATTGACATTTGGAGTAGGCTTCTGCAGCGGGTGAATTGCAGCACTGCCAGTGGCTACTGCTAATGATACTTCATTGAGGTTGAGCACATCCCCTGGGAAATAACAGAGAGTGGGGAACTGAGTGAGGGTTATAACCAGAAAGAGCATTTAATCAAAACTGTTGTCCACTCACAGTGAAGAATTATTACAGCTCTTAAATCCAGTCATTCAGGTGTGATGTTTTAATATTTAATTACCTGGTTTATTTAAATATGGGTAGGGTACGAACCTGGAGATTGGACATCTGCTGTAAACAAGAGGTTTCAGTTCTTTGAGGAG
>VWZN01019520.1:1315186-1357051 GCA_013396955.1 Regulus satrapa | reverse complement strand
GAAAACCAAAAAAAAACCCAAAAAACCCCCACCCCAAAACCAAAGAAAAAGAGCCCACCTTGATTAGCAGGTGAGAAGAATGCTCTGTATTACCTAAAGCTGCAGCTTGTTCATTTGTGCTGCATGAGGCAGACAAACCACAGCTACAAAGGGAATCTTGCTCTTAAATATTGTCAGTTTTGTTTTGCTTTACAAAATAATCAGGTAGTACATAAAAGCAGGCAACTACTTTGTGCCTTAAATGTCCAAGTTCATGTATATGGCCACTAACATCACGGAACTAAATTTAGCCTCACTTGTGCCAAGTTCTGCCTCCACCCTCTTGTCACAAAGGCACTCAAAATCTTTGGTGTCTCTGCAGGAGTGTTGTTGGTGTGTGGGGACAGAAAGCTGGGGGATTGTCATGAGTGGTGGAATGTGGATACTGGTGGCCTTTGCTGTGAAGTCTGTTAGCTTGGTCTGGAAACTTGAGATCTTAGTTGCACTCCTAAAGATTTATCAGATAAAATTTAGTGAGTATAAATGGCCACAAAATCCTTTAAAAAAAGCTTTTATTCAGTATTAAAAAAACAAAACCAGCAAACAACAAAACAAGTTAAATCTTACCAACATTTGTTCATTTGAATGTTTTAATAGTTGATATGAGGCAGTATTTGTGAAATTGGTGCTGAAATGTCTCTTCTTGTCATCTGCATTAGAGATATCTGCTCCAAATTAACCATCTGATAATGTATACATGTGCCCTTATTTTTAAAATGCCAGTCCTGTATAAAAGAAAAATCCAGTCCTGCTGTAATTTAAATTCATTATTTTGAGTCCAGAATCCAGCCCTCTAAATTGAGCAACCTTTATCTTCGGTGGTGTGCCCCATGTTCTGAGATATATCTATATCTATATCTATATCTATATCTATAACTATATCTATCTATCTGTCTATATATACACCAGCTGCTTTACTCAGATCATTACTTCAATCAGATAATTAATCTGATCCTGTTGGTGCTGGCTGAAACAGCCTTGGTTTTGCAAATTACTGAAAAGTAGAAAAGGCATATTTTCCTGAATATTTAGAATTTTGTTTAGGCAAAAAAAAACCCCAAAACAACAACAACAAAACACCAACCAAACCTGATCTGAGTAGGAATGGTGAAAGAAATTGTTTTCCAACAAGCAGAAATTTAACCCTTTGTTTTAATGAAAAAGCTTTTCTTTTGCTCAGATGGAGCTTAAAGGCTGTACTTGGGCTGAACTGAATTCAGCTGTGGCCTTGAATGGCATGTTGGGAATCCCTGACTTCCAGGGCTTGTGTGCCCACAGATGCTTCGCAGCCAGAGAAGTGAAACTGCAGCTGCTTCTCTTTGCTACCACTTGAGATTTTGAAGGATCACAATTTTGGAAGAAGGACAATATTCTTGCCTTGAAAAAGGATGTGACCCTTTGCCATCTGCCCAGCAGAAACAGGGCACCAAGACTGACTAACACTCGTGTCATTCGCCTCAGCTCTTGTCACAGGCTTTGGATCTAGGCCATTCTCAGAGGTCACCATATACTGGGACAGCTGCTCCTGTTGTGGCTACATGAATCACTTACAGTATAAAATTAGGGACAAACATGATAGGTAGGGGAGAGATGCATCATGATAAATCCGAGACTTTCCAGTTGTTCTTTATGACCAAACCCTGTACAAGCTGAGGCTTTGTGCTGTGCTTGGTGGGCAGAAGCAGCTGCCCACCCCAAAATAGGAACTAGTTTTGGAGCATGAACAACCAAGGGAGGATATTGTGTGAGGGGCTCTACAAGTTTTGAAATTTTCAGAAACAGTTATTACTTTAAAGAAACTGAATACATAGGCATCCAACAACTTCTAAAAAAGGGAAACAGCCCACCCTTTTCCAGGCTGTTGCCTGAACTGTTCTGTATAAAGCACCTCAAGCATTTTGTAACTACATGAGCATTATGTTGTTAAAAAACCCTCCTGCTAGCCAGCTTGCATAAAGCATTTGGCTTCCCTCCATGAAGCCCTTCACCCACATTTATTCAGCAGCACTAACAGGCTGCTGATGAAATGTTTGACTTGCATTTTTTTCCCTTGCTGAAATCTCTCACTGAAAGTAGACTGAAATGGATTAGGGTTTTAATTTAGAACTTGGAGCAAAAGCTACATTCAAAATCTTCTTTTACCTGTTTGTTCTTTGGCTTGGGCACATCTCTCTATTTTTCTTACCAAAGAGTTGCCTGTGATAGTTCCCTGCTTCCCAGAAGGTTGTGTGACCTGTGTTTGTTGTGTTCATGTTCCACACTACACAAAACCACTTTATTGTTGACCTTATGCCAGCTTTAGAAGACCATTGATGTAGTATTTGGAAGACAAGTGTAGTTGAGTGGAAGAGGGCACTTAACCTGAATCAAAGATGCACAGGCAATTTTGTGGCTAGCCCATTTTTTGGTTGCTGCCATTCTAATGAGGCTTTAGGATCAGCCTCCTATTTTCTCTGCATATGTTATCTTGGTTTTCTCCCTGCTGGTTGTGCTGAAATCAGCACAGTGCTGTGCTCAGTGAAATGCTCTCACATGCAGGTGCTGTACAGACATGAGGTCAGAATTAAGTGGGGGCCAGGGTTAATCTGCTCTGATTAGCTCTTGCTCTAATTTCATTGCTGTGATTAATTTTGCACACTCCTTTCTACGTGCAGGCTAACTTAGCAAGTTGGTGTGGCTGCAAAATGCCAGTCTGGAATTATTAATCTGGTCATGAAGCCAAAAGTGGAATACCTTAATATGGCAAAAAATTCCCTATGGTTCAGAATTCCTTTTGGCTCATACACCACACAGAGATCAAAAGGTGTCAGGCAAAGGGAGATGAAGAGATGATCACAAATACATGGTTTGGTCTTGTTGGGGAATTAGGCTGAACTCTTAGCTATCAGTAGGGCTGTGCCAATTGGTGCCAGTCAAACAAGGAAGAAAGCAAACTCTGTTCTCCCTTCTCTTCCCTCTCCTTTCCCTGGTATGATTTTGATGAACCTCTCACAGCCTAGAAGTCATCTCTCTGCTCAGTTTCCCTTCTGGTTCTCTTCTCAAAACCTCCTTCCAGTCCTGGGGTGCCCTTGTGCTGGGCTGGACCTGCACAGCCTGGTGTGCACCCCTGTGCAGTCACACCAAGCTCTGTTCCTTCTCCTGCAGTCTCCCTGCCCTTCCTACCTGTCTATCCCTTGCATCCCTTTGTGTTGAGGGTTTTTGCTGCTAGTCATCCCTGGGCACATTTCTTTTCTTCTCAGGAAACTTGAGATCAACTTGGCCATGAGGCCAGAGGGAGATCAAAGGTCACTTCAGATCGGCAGGCAGAAGGGTTGGTTTTGTGTCTCGCTTTCTTCTCATTTTTCTTAATTTAGACTTTCAGTAGCATCACTGAGAGCATTAAAATTCAAGTTAAATTTGTACTTTCATTATTTTATTTGTGTGTACAGTATTTCCTCTCCCTTAATTGCTGGGCTTTTGCAATCATGAAAGAGAGGGTTTTGTCTTGGGTTGTGGGGATTTTTTTCCTGCCAGGAAAATTTTGATGTTGCAACATGGAAAACACAAGGCTTTGAATACTTGCCCTTTGTTAGAGAAAGAGCTCCTTTAAGGACTGGCATCTTTATTCTGTTTAGTGATGTGGAAGTCTTTCTCCTGAAGACTCCTCTCTTCTTTTGGCTTAAAGAAAGGGCAAGAATTCAAGTAGTTGGGGTTTCCATGTTATAACATCTGTGTATTTAGCTAGGGCACAGAAGAAGGGCTCATAAAAGCCCCAGTGTTTTCCTATCATGTGCTTTTTGCTGAGGGAAGCTGTCATGCCAGGGGCAGTGTGTCTGAGAAGGAGGAGCATCAGAGTCACCAATTGAGGCGTCTGCCTTGCCTTGCACATGGCAAGGGCACCTCAAACCTCTTCAAGGTGATTTGGGGTGTGGAGATACCGAATAGGAGCTGTGACCCCAGTACTCCATCTGTGCAGTGCCCAGAATACCCATTCCTCAGCTGAAGCCAGTGGCTCATAGGAGTGTCCTCTCCCACAGTGCTGCTGATGGGAGAAGACGGAGACTGTGGAGGAGGCTTTCCTCAGCCTGAGGCTCTTTGGTTTGACTTGGCAATTCAAGTTAAATTTTCCCATGAGCTTAGGTACCAAGCTGCAGGGCAGTGAAACCCAAAAGCTGAATGACAGAAAATGGGTTAACGTGCCTGTCGGTTCATCTTTATCTGCTCTGGATGCCATGGACAGTGGAGAAACTCTCCCAAGGTGATGCATACACCCTGCTGCCTGGCAATGTAAAGGTAAAGATGTAGGAGGAAATTTTGCCTAGATATGGAAAGAGAAGAACTCACCTGTACAACCAGATCTGAGCTCCTCGAGGGCTGGGAACACTGTGTTTGAATTGAATCCAGCCTAAGCTCCAGAAAAAGCCATTGTTGACTTAGAGTTCACAGTGTGTCTCTGCCCTTGGTTTAGGTTCACCTTTGTCTCTGGATGGGCACTTGGAGCAATGTTGGTTCCAGAGACATTGCCACATGATACACCTTGAAGCATCAAGGGCTTCTATTTTAGACCACAAATTCCTGTGTATTCCTGGGCTCCTGTGCCTGCTCAGAAGTGCTCTCTAGGCAGCTGCACTCTTGCATAACCCATCAGCATTCACAGGAAAATGGTGTGGAGAGCTCTAAAGGGGCAGGATTCAATTAGCAAGGAGTTTATCACAGCAGCTGGGGGTCACATCCACTGGAAAGTGGAAAAGGCCATCTCTTCACTCAGCGACCTCTTACCTGCAAAGCAGGAGACCTTCCTGCTGGGCTCTCACAGCCTAATTGCTCTTAGTTTAGTCTCCAGCTGGTCTCCTGATAGCTGTAAATGGCTTTGCCCTCTTTGGATGTCTGTTCCTACATCAGACATCGTCCTCGGCTTCTTTCTCCTTCAGCTTACCCAAATGCTTTTCTAATTACTCTTCCTTGATTCTTTGGTCAAATTTGTGGGAACTTCAGCAAGCTTTCTGTTGGAAGTCACTGACAATGCACTGTGTAGCCTATGAGTCTGATTTCAGTCATCAGAAGAATGAGGTAGGAGAAACCCCCTGTGCTTTGGCCCAGCCTTGTTTCCATGCTGGCATTTATGTGCTGCCAGTGGGGCAACTGGTTGTTTAAAGTGTACCTGCTCACAGTTCTCTACTCATGGTTATTTCTGTCTTCTGGCATCCTGCCCGTAGAAACAGGAATTTTAAAAAAAGGTGAATACTGGCTAACATGCTAAATATTCTCATCCCTTTGGGAAGCTAATCACCTTCTGAGTTACCCCTTCCCCAGGTTTCTCCTTGCTACTTTCTCATTTCTATAGGTAGGAGTCTTCGGGAAGCTTTTATGCCACAAGATAACACCACAAGCAAAGCCACTTACATCTGTCCCTTTTTCAGTGCTGATGCTTTTCAGGATGCAGTCCTTTCCTTCCTGCAAAGGATCCAGATCACTCTCCTCTGTTGTTTACAATTCACAAAACACAGAAGTGTTAGGCTGCGGATTTGCCTTGATGAAGAGCACATTGAAAGCTAAGACAAGAGCTTTCTTTGGCCCTTGACATGATGCTGAACTCTGTATGAGTAACCCATCTGAGGTTAACCTTAACCTTCACTGCTGTGTCTTTTACTTACACTTTCAAATTGCCATTTTAAATGCTGCCTGGACTTGCTCACCTTTTTATCAATGCTGCAAGTGAATTCCCTTTAAATAGCAGCTGCTGACACAGCTGCTCTGCCTGTGTTTAGTGTGATGCCATGGCCAAGATCCAGGCAAAGTAGGAAAGCCCCACGCAGTGGGGTATCCCCACAGGCCCTGCCAGAGCTTGCCCCCCTCTCCCAGGGAATGCAGTTTTGGAGGGACAGCAGCTGGGGATGAGTTAAAGGGTGCAAAGGCAGAGCTGGATGCTTCCTATGTGTTTCATGGGAAGTTTTTAAATGTGTCAGAGCAAGGGGAAGTCCCTAAGCAAATTTCCATGCAGGATACAGCACATCCATCTCCACATTCGTGCCCACAGCTTCTGCTGGGGCACCTGCCCTGTCTCAGGGGAAGGGAGGGCAGGAGGATCTTGGTGGGGAGCTCTCCCACTCCACCACAAATTGGGTTGTGTGCTGCTTGTCAGCTCTCAGCCCTGCCCTGACACTGTGTCTAGCTGCTGCAGAAGTCAGATGAGGGCAGCCCAGCCTCTCTCTGTACAGGTTGGGCAGGTAGGAGAGATTAATTTCCTCTTCTGTCCCAGCCCCAGAGCCCTGGCCTTATTCCATGGTAGCAATTCTTCCCAGGGCATAGAAATTTACCAGCACATGCAGCATGCAGTNTTTTTTTTGTACAGTCCTTAAGAATAGCCTAAATGCCTTTGAGCTGAGACCCTTACTTCCTAGATTTAAAGGGGAGGAGCAGGATAAAAGGCTATGAAGAGACTCGGGTGACTTTCCAGCAATCTTGGCAAATACGCCTAAATCTCGGGGTCTTTGCAAGAGCCTAGAAGCTCTTTTTACCTTAAGAGCTCATGAAAGCAGACATTCAACACCAGTTAAGGCAGGAGAACAAATGAGGTTGAAGGCTTTAAAGGGCCTGCCATCACCAAGGCAGGTTTTCCAGTGTAGCAGTCTCTCCTCCAGACATGCATTGGAGGAGTGTGGCTGGCTCAAGGGGTGCGCTGTGACCTGCAGCGTGCCCCCCTGTGCCAATGCAGCAAAGTGATCTTTATCATGGTCCCATCTGGAAACTGGGGCAGCCTGAGCACTTAACCCTGTAGCAAGCACCTTGCTGGGTCTCTGGGCCCGTTCAGACTAGACAAACCTGAATCAAGCCCTGCTGCTCTGTCAGCAATATGCTCCTGCCACTGTCTCCATCCACAGCTGCCCTGGGCTTTCCTCCTCACTGTGGGCAGCAGATGTTTATGCCACAGCTGTACAGCAGAGGCAAAACAGTTTTCCCACCCAGCCCAGTTGACTGGGATGTGAAAATGTTCCCAGTCATCATGGAGGTCCCACATTTGCCTCTGGGGTGCAACGATGCATTAGGATTAGCACTTCTGAGCAGCTGATGCACTGCGAGTGCATGTCATGTTTGTACTGGTATAGCCTGACCTGATGAACTCCTCTTGTACCCTCCTCCTGCCAGTCAAAATCCTGGCTGTGCACAAAGCTCAGTGCTCAGGACTAGCACTGATGTGTGTATCAGTATGTGGTGTTCATGCAGAAGGCTGGGGTAGTTTGTTCCCAGGTGGTGGGACCCCCTGTGAGACAGATCCATGGAGAACCAGTGAGTTATGATTCCATTAAGTTTAATCTGATGGGGAACTGCATCTGGGCGGCTATCACAACTGAAGTGTTTTAGGGGATTTGAGCATGGATTTATTCACAGAAGTGCAGATATTGGATATGCAAGGTACTTAAAGTTTTCCATCTGTTTTAGTTGCCTCCTTAGTATCAGCACACCATGTGGGACTAAGTATTTAAGGGGAGTTCCCCAAGGCTCACTCTGAAAGAACAAAATTGTCTAGCAATAATATCCAGGTGTTGAGAAAAGGAAAATGCTTGTAAGCTATTACTTTGGGTTGTCTTCCAGCTCTGCTTCACCATGCATTTTGTAGGTTATCCCTGACATTTAAACTGGCTTTTAGCTAATCTTCTAGTCTTGGGTTTTCTTTGCTGGGAGAGGGAAAAGTTGGGAGGGCTGTGAAATACTTTGAGCCATATCTTGCCAGGGGAGAAACTCTCCAAATTCAGTGATCAGTATTTGGTACTGGAAAAGGAAAATGAAATCCACATAGTCATCTTCCCCTCCATCTGCTCCCAACTTAGGCACAAAAGGATGAGTGAGGTCTGGGACAGAAACCCCCTTGTCCATCCAACTTGATTTCCTCAGATCTTACAGTCTTTGAGCAAGCCCTGAAGAGGCAGAAGGGCCTCAGGACACTTAGCAGTGCCAGCAGCTACAGGTCCCTGACAATAACTAAAAACCTTTGTCTCTTGTGTCCTAGTTCTGGATACTGCAGGCCAAGAGGAGTTCAGTGCAATGCGAGAGCAGTACATGAGGACTGGAGATGGTTTCCTTATCGTCTACTCGGTGACAGACAAGGCCAGCTTCGAGCACGTGGACCGGTTCCACCAGCTGATCCTCAGGGTCAAGGACAGGTGGGTGCCACGGGGCCGGGCACTGCCTGACCCGCCAGCGCTGCCGACCGTCCTGAGGGCATGGCTGCACATCTCACCCCACTTCTGCCTTCTGGGTGTCCTGAGACAAATCCTTACGCGGGATTTGTGGACCTCGGTGTGGTGAATAAGAGCTGGTTTACTTCTTCTGATAAGCATGAAGTGCTTTCAGTTTGGAAAGGGTCAGAAGTGTTACAATGGGGTAAAAATGCATCTGGAAGGGAGAAACTTCTGCCAGAATGGTCTGGTAGAGCAGTGTGAGAAAGAGAGATCAGACACCTTTGAAGGTAACCAGCTCAGCTCTGAAGAGAGGGAAGGATGCAGGCACTTTGAGATCACCAGCAGGGAGTCAGCAAGCATTCAGCCCTAATTATTTATGTGTCCTGGTACCATCTTCCTTTCCCTGGCTTGTGCCAAACACACCTTCAGAGGCCCTGCATCCTCTGGGGTCTTGAAAGGGAAAAAACTCGTGCTGGAAGGAACTGTGTTTCTTACCAGGGATGTAATGTAGTTAATGCACTGTGCTCTGCAGCAAACAATTGCACAGAATAAAACATCTGTCTGTGGCAGGGAAGACGGCAAGAGAGGTTACCTCTCCTCCTTGCATGTGGAGGGGAAAGGGTAGCACTGGGATTTAATCATGGTAAATATATGTGTCCTGGCAGAGTGAGGGGAAGCTGCTGGTGTATCTCCAAGATAACTCCCTCTTCCCATCCTGCTTCAAGAGGTAATGGATCAATTCTCCCTGGGTGGAGTGTGAATTAAGCCCATATATGTCTGCAGCTTTGAAACACTTTTTTTTTTTTTTTTTAAAGTTTTTCCGTTCATAATGGCTTTTAATTATGGAAGTCATCAAGAAAAGTCACCAGAGGGTTTGGGCCTCATTGCTGGCTTCCTTTCACAGCTCTGAATAACTTCCCCACAGGAAGGGTGGACTCATATCATGTGAGGTTCACAGCTGACAGCTCTTCCAGTAAAGCATCCAAAGTGTGGCCCAGAAGAGTGAAAAGTAAAGGAAAAACCACCCTTTGATTTCATTTAAATGAAGAGGAATGTCAGTCAGTCAGCCTCTCAGATCACAGGAGTCTAAGCACTGCTGGCTTAGCTCGGGGCAAAGTAAATCTGTTTCTAAAAGCTGAAGGAGACAGGACAGAATTTCCTGTAACCTGCCCCAATCTGATGCTGATTTTATCTAATTTAACTTGGTGAAAATAAGATGCCGTGTTCACTGTTTGCTCTGGGCTGAAACTTTTACCCTCCATACGCCGTGCAAATGCTGCAGTAGCGTGTGAGAGGCAGGAAGTGAAACAGGCTGGTGAGGTTGTTTGTGTTTCCCTGCTCAGCGCCACTCCAAGCGTGAGGAGCGTATTAATGCTTCATCCAAAACCTGAGCTTGGTCAGAAAATCACAGCAATGGGAGTAAAAAAAATCTCCTGCCAAACCCATGGGTCGCTGGGAGCAGAGCATCACCCTTGTTTTCAGTCTGGCAGGCAGTTTTGGCAACTTAAAATCCAGAAGAATTGCAGGCTGCTGTGTTAGCAGGGCTGTTCAAAGCCTTCCTCCCATCTCTTTCCCCAACTTTCATTATAGTAAAATTTCCAACTGTAGCAGCTTTGTCCAACTAGCAGTTGCACAGCTTACAATAGGGAACAAAGTCCCCATAGAGTTTTATGCCTGATGTAAACAAGGCAAATGAGATACCTTCCAAAAGTAATCCCTTTCTAATCAATGTGCTGCAAGGCAAAAAGCAATCAAATAATCCAGACAAGCAAATATTTTGCTCCAGAAGGATCAGAGTCAAGATATATCAATGCTCAGGTATTAACATTAAATCACAGTCACATTATCAGAATTAATAACTCTAAGACTCATTTAAAATGCAGAGTGCATTTCGGTATTTTTCCAGCCAGAGCAATGGGGCAACATGCCAGAGGGAAGATGGAGCTCTTATCATCTCGATGAAAAATGACCCAGAAATGCTGTTTAAAAATCCAGAGTTACCCAGGAAAGTGTTTTATACAAAAATGAGTATGGCCAGCTGCTCCTTACCCCAGAAAAATCAGCTCTGTTACAGCAGAGAACACTGGGATCATTTAGGAGGGTTTAAAGTTAAATATAAGACAACAATCAAACTAGTAACTGTCAGTGATTAGAAGGGACCTCCTCCCTCCCAGCAGTGGCTAAGAGGCCCTGCAGCAGCTGATTGCTGTTTCATAAAGCCAGAGGAGAGAGTGGCACTGCCAACACTTCCCATGGCTCCCAACCTTGGTTCTGTTTATCACTGGAACAGTGGACTTATCTGCAGGGGGAGAGGGAGAGAGCCTTGCACAGGACATGCTGTGGATACCTGGATCTCTTCTCAGGTGGTGGCTGAAGACAGGCACTTACATGCCTGGTAGTTAAGGAAATACTGAGTATTATTACAGAGGGAGATGGGTTTGGTGGTTTTTTTCTGGCATTAGGAACAGGAGATTGTAGGTAATAGCACTGGAAGTTTAGCAAATCTCTTTGGCTCCCTCCAGCCTCCTTCCAGCTACCACTGCCAAGCTCTGCTTGTCTTGGGGTAACAGCTGATGGACATCTTTTTGCTCCCACTCATTTTCTCCACCATTTGATGCCTCTCTAAGTACCAGCTCCCAGAGCCCATCTTTCCTTCCCCCACAGTTGCTTGCAGTGGATGACCAGGAATGAAATTACTCCAATTCTTCCATCATGCCTCAGTATCTTGCCAAGATATGCAGTTACTGAGATGCCTTAAAAGCTACAAAAGATCTGTCCAAGATATGTCTTCATGTCTCAGTTGATTTTCTGGCTAATGCTCTAGCTCTTCACCTAGTTGGATCTTTAGGCTCAGTTATCATCAGGCATTGCAAAAATTGTGACAATAAGTTCCTGAAGTCCCTACAAATAACAATGAATGTGTGCATGAATGCAAATTGTCAAGTAAATTTTTACAATATGAACACATGTATAGCACAGCCTGGGGGTTTTCTATTTCTTTACACATATGTGGTATGTCTGTAGCTGAAAATGTTAGATGATGTCAGCATCAGAAAGCGAAATTTATGAGGGTTTTTTGTTTGTTTTTGTTTGGTTTCTTTTAGTCTGCTAATAACTGAGTGATGGTTTTGATTTTTTTCCAGGGAGTCTTTTCCAATGATCTTGGTGGCAAACAAAGTTGATCTAATGCACTTACGGAAAATTACAAGAGAACAGGGGAGAGAAATGGCAACAAAACATAACGTAAGTTTGTGGGATTATTTAATGGGTTATTGAAAGTCCGGTTACAGGCATTCAGAATTGAAATCTGTGCTCATTAGGAGCTGAATTAAAGCTTACAATTAAACATTTGTAAATACATTTTTGACTACTGTAAAATAGCAGCTGTGCAGTTTCCTTTCAGTAGGGCTGATTCATCACTGAAACCAGAACCTCTGCTGTGCATCAGGCTGTAGCAAAGCTGTGGCCACCACTAAGACTTATGTACAAAGTGTCTGAAGTGGTGAGACGTGTTCAGGATGAGGGAAGAAAGTGCATCTCCTGGAGTGAAAAGGCAGAGTCAGGCATTAGGAGGTATAACCAGGTGCCTGAGCTTGTTAAAGATAATGAAGTTAACAGGGTTGTTAAGCCTATATAAATCTGGCCCACCATCTTAGCTCTGCATTATTCATGCTATTAGTTTAGCCTGAGAAATTGGTTTAGATGGGTGTAGATCACATGCTGCTCCACTAATCACCTCTAAATGCCAGAAGCTCTGAACACCCAGAGGGAGACAAGAGATCCCTTAGGAGGTGGAACTGAATGGAAAGGTTAAAGGCAAACAAGCCTGGGACCTCTTGGCAGCTTGCTGTGCCTAAAGGACAAGCTGTGTGGTGGTTTCTGAGCAAACCACAGAGGGAGTTTGGCAGAGCAGGTTTGCTCCCTCCCTCCCTCCCCAAGGAATCTGGTTTCTGTCAGAGCCAGGACACCTAAACTCCAGCACAGCATGTTGTATCCATCTGTATACGCCTGCCTTGGAAAAGGCCATGCATGAAAATACCTTATCAGAGGCAGTTTTATAAATCTGCCAGTGTGCTGGACAAGCACTCTAGGAGGCCCCATCTGGCTGTCAGACTTTGAAGGGGAAGATCATTTTACACTGAAGGGAAATTGTAGTCATGAAATATTCATGCAGTAGTCCCAATAAAATGTGGCAAGCAAGAATTTTTGGCAAGTGCTGGTCTTTCAACAACCTTCGGCTATTTTCATGTCTATGAGCACAGCTCAGGGGGAAAGAACATCTGACGACATGAAGTCTGGGATTATTCTCCCCCAAACCCAGAGCCCTGATAGCAGCTGTTTGGCTTGCTGCTTATTCCAGACCTTTTGTCTCTCTGACCCTGCTGCAAGCATGAGGGTGTTGATAGCAGTGTCATGGCAACATTTTGTTTACCTGTATTTCCCTGGTATTAGCGGCCCATTTCTCCAGCCTTCAGGCTTTTCTTTTTGAAACTGGTTTGATCCCAGCACATACTGATCTATTTCATGATACACTTCTCTCCTCTAGATTCCCTATATAGAAACGAGTGCCAAGGACCCACCTCTGAATGTGGACAAGGCCTTCCATGATCTTGTGAGGGTAATAAGGTAAGCTACAAACTCCTCCCTTCCTTACTGCCCAGGGATGGGACATGTAGAAGTCATGGCCCAGAGAGTCAGGAGACAATTTCTGGGGAGCCAGGTTTTCTTGGAGGTGGGATATTTCTGGTGTTGATTAACTTTCCTGTCCTGTGTCTGCTTAGGCATGTTACTAGCACTTAGCTACCCTTGCAGGACATCTCTACCAGGCACAGTAAGAAGTAGCTGTGGCCATAATGAAAATTTTTTATTCAATGTAAACTGCAAAGACTACTGTAATGTTCAGATCTAACATTGAAAGCATTGAAAGCTCTGGACTTTCAATTTGGATTTTCATAGTTTTGTCCTCCCAGGATCTTGCTTTGCTGGAACTTAAAAAGGACTGGCAAAAATTCTACAAAATTCTAATGCTGTAGGTCACTTCTAACATTTTCTGCTCACTAAATGGAAAAAATAAAGCCATTTTGTATGAGAAACTGCATGACCTAATGGTTAAGCCCCAGGTTTCCTCAGACTGCAGAGGTTTGTTCCCAGTTTTTGGCATGAGCTGCTTTTGCTCATTTTGGCAAACGCGCGCTCTGCGGGCGAACCCCTGCTCCGGCTGCCAGCAGGGAGGGACTGCCTTCCCAAACCCGGCTCCCCTGCAGGAAAAGAGCTGCACACACACCCCAGCATCTCGGCTGATAACCTCCGTTCTCTCAGAGAAGATTTGTTTTTCTGGCAGTAGTTGTCTGCCAGATTTTCTGGGCCCTCATTTTTCATGTTTTGGGAGGGCGCTGAGCTGAAATCGTGCTCCTCCCTGCCGTGCAGTCAAAGTGCCTCACCCGGCAATTAAACCACAAGGCATTTATTCACAGCATATCTGTACTTGTGAATATCCTAGCACAGCCTCAAGCCAGCCTCCATCAAAAGCAGATGGCACTGCCCACTCTTCCCACATGTCTCAAAAGCAGAGGGCAGAAAGTCTTTGGAGAACTGAGTTGGAAGTGTCCCAAGTTCTTTCCCAACTGTTCTGTAACTCAGTATTAGCTGGCTGGATATTACTTTTGTGTTGCAGCAAGCTCTTACTACCATCTATTCTGCTCTGCAGGAAAGGAAAACAGACAAAATAAGATGGAGAGGCTTTGTTTGCTTTCTCTACATAGCACAACTCCAGGCAGGCTGAGAGGAATATTGTAATGAGGCATTACTAAGTTCAAGCCCTGAAAATGCACTCCATAACCTCAAAAATAAGTGGTACACCTCAGTTTCCTGAGTGGCCACTGTGAAAGTCCTTGTCAGCCAGGTGAAACCCTCTGTGATGTCAAGGGCACCAGAAATGTTCACAAGAGCTGGAATTCTGGTTAAGTCAGAGAGCAGGGATATACTGTGTGATCTGGCTGGTCATTGGCCACAAAGCAGCTTTTTTTAGTTTTTGGATATTAGAAACTGTCCATAGTTAAAGGTAGCATTACCCATCAAGTACTGGTTTTCTGATTTTCAAGTGAGCTTTTTCAAATAAAATGTAAATTTCAGCTCCCTGATAACTGTCATTGAAAAAGTGCTTTGCAAATAAATGAAGGGCTTCCTCAGAGCCCTGGTGAGCTCTCAGGGTGAGGATGCTTGTTCAGGGTTGCACTGTTTGTGCTCCTTGCACTTGGCTGATTCCCAGTTTCATGCAAGAAACTGTTGTCTGGAAGTAAACCAGAAAGGAGTGGGGTGAATGAGTCCACCCAATAGATATTTTAAATTTACTGATACCCCTTCTATGCTACAGCAGTGCACACACAGGAATTGCCACAGCAGAAGCCTTGAGCCAGTCCCAAGGTTTGATTTCTGGATCTCTAAAACAGATCCAGAAGAGTGTGAACATCTTGTGGTCACTTAGTGCTTATCCAGATTTGAAGTATTTTCTGAATTTCATCATTCTAGTTTTGAACTTTAAAGTTTTATGTTTTTCATGCCTTCAGCCTTCATATTCACTGAGAAAAGTTTTACTAGTCAAGGCTGAGTTTTTCGGGTGGTTGCAAGAATTTGGAAGCTGAGGCTGTAAAGAAACACCAGCTAAAGCCATAGTGATTTATGCCCCTGTGATGTCTCATCCTGGTCTGGATTACTTTGTATGAACGCTTGGTTTAATGCCTGGCACATTACATGACAAAGAGGCCGCTTTTGGGCGGTTCAGACTCACGGGTTTGAATCTACAGAAGCTGCCAGTGTCTGTATGTTTTATCTTGCACTAAAATCTACATCTACAGGCTGCCTATCGGGTATTTGAGCTACAGAGCCTTCTGCTGGATTTGCGCTGCTGGCTTGCAGAGTAGCTGCTGCAGTTGGTTGCAGTTGCAAACAGGCATTTGGGCAATGCCTCATCTTACTGGACAGGGAGAAGCCCTCAACAGAATGCTTCACAGGCTGCTCACAGCTCTGGGGCATGTTGCAGGAGGGCTCTCAGCTGTGTTCCTGTGGCTGTGACTTCAGGCAGCCAGGGAGATCTTTCTGGAGTCAGCTCATTCTCTGTGCTCAGGTGCTCTTCACAACTTCAGAGGAAGCCAGAGCCCCATCAGCAGCAAACTCCGTTTTTGGTTTATTATTTTTTAGCTCCCCTCCATCACCAAGTCTGCATCAGTGCAGCTGCCAGAGGGCAATGCCAGCTGAAGGTCAGAAGAGTTTATTTCTCTGTGCTCTCTGCATCTCTCTCATTCTCTTCCCTACTGCATGAAAGCAGTAAAATGGATGACGTTTCATCACTTAGAGCATCCTCGTTTCCCAGAGCAGCCCCCGTGGCAGGGGAGGAGGCAGCAGTTTACCCAGGGCAACTGGAGGCCCAGTGCCCTGGCAGGACATACATCCCTGCCATCATCCTTAATGGCCCTTCCTGAAGAATGCAGGCAGTTCTCAGCTCTGTGGCATGAAAAGCCACGCAGTGCTGGAAGGATATATGGAAATATGTATGCAGAGATGCACATGCATGCCAAGATGCTGCTCTGCAGGCTGCCCAGGGCTCTAGATCCAGCCCAGCCTTATGTCTCACCTGCCTGCTTTCTTCTCTGTCTCCCAAAACAGGCAACAGATCCCAGAGAAAAGCCAGAAGAAGAAGAAAAAGACCAAGTGGCGAGGGGACAGAGCCACGGGCTCGCATAAACTCCAGTGCGTGATTTTGTGACGGGACACCCTGGGAGTGCCTTGGGCACCTCCCTCCTGCCCCACCGCCAGCCCAGGCGAGGAGCTGCAGCTCAGTGCTGATGCCCACACGGCCCCGGGGCCCATGGGGCTCCCCACGGCAGCTCAGACTCGGAGGAGGAGGCTCAAAGGGTGCGGACCCCGGAGAGGGGCTGCACATCAGGGCCAGCGTGGGAGCTGCGCGAATGGGAGGCGGAAGGGATCAGCAGGACCTCAACTCTCAAACATCCCCAGCACCTTCCAGGGGCCTCCATGATGTTTATTAAAAAAAAAAAATTTAAAAAACCCAACAAAATACAAGACAGTTTTTTAAAAAAGTGTTGGTTTTATCTGCAAACATTTCTCTTTCTGACCCATTTCTAAACAGCCTTGAATAGCCCCCCTGTTTGGTACAGTTGTCTGTGTATGTGTGGGGGAAGGGAAAGGGTTTTTCTTTCTTTCTTTCTTTCTTTTTTTTTTTTTTTTTTTGTTTTGTTTTTTGGTCCTCTTCTTCCTTTTTGCTGTTTGCTCAGCGAGTGTTGGGTTGCAAAGAAACAACGGCCAGGCTTAGATTTTTTGCACTGGACTCTCTTGGACGGCAGTGCCAAAACACAACTTCATATGAAAGTGCATACATTTGGAGGAAGAAAATTAATTCCAGCTGCTCTGGGTGCTCCAGACATTGTGTCAGACTCTGGAGGGTCGCCAGCTCACAGACCATAAACTCCAGCTTAGGAAAGAAGGTTTGGGCTTGGATTATACTTTTTTTTTTCTTACCCTTTGTCAAGAGGATTTGTTTCTGTTTTGTAACTTTGGACATGTCAAACTTAAGACATTTTGTTAACCTGGAAGTATTTAAATTAAAATAATTTACAAATGGAAGGGTATGCCATTTTGGGGGGGGAGGGGGGGGGGAAGGGAGAAAGGAAGTAAAATCTGAACTGAATTTGTTATTTGGGTGTTGAATTTCTCCCTCATAAATGAATGTAAAGTGGTGTGATCTAAATCACTCTCTATTATTCCTTAACTTTTCCTTTCAGTCTACTTGTGGGTAGATTAATTGTTTTGCTTTTCCCAGGCTCATCTCACACTCACAGGAACAAAAATCTGTTTATGGAGTTTGGCTCAATAGTTCTTCTTCTCCGTCCTTCTCCAAGTTGGTGACTTGAAAGGAAGAGGTGTTTTTAAAATTATCTAAGTGAGATGTGTCTTTTCATAAGCTGGCTGTATCTAAAATGTCTCCCTGAAAAACAGCAAGGAGTAAATGCGCCTTATGAGAAGACAAGGCAAAAAACCTGCAAGCATTCAAACTGCCATCTGTAGCAGCAGAAATGTGGCTGTGCACATCCTGGAGGGGCCACGTGTTCTTTCACACCTTTCCTGGCAGCAAGAACTGCAGTGGCAAATTTGTTTTTAATGGAATGTCATCTGCTGGGCTGAATCCATTGGCTCCATTCACATGGCCACCAAACCTGTTTAAAAGTAGCAACTTGCTTTTCATCAGCTTGAATCCTATTCAAATATGCTTTGTGGGCATGACTTAAAATATTGGCAGAGTATGAATACCTGAGATTTATGTGTCTGAGCACAGAAAATCCTGGTATTGGATACTGAAGATCCATCTACGATGATGGAACACAACAAACTTAGTTGCCCATATTTGTCTATTTGCTACCAGATTTCATTTATTGACCCTTTGCCAGGCCACTTTTTAGAAGTGAGTTGGCTGCTGATTATTTTTCAGGTGAATGAGGCTAATGGAAACATGTTCCTAATGTGTCCAGTCTTCATCACAGCCAGAAGATGGCCAAAGCCTGTGGCTCACTCAGCAAGCTGCTTAGGGTAATGCTGGCCCTGCTGCCTCTGTCCCCTTTGGTGTGGTGACATGCTGGGGATGGATTAAGCAGGGGGATATGGAAAAGAAGTGTCTCTCGTGGATTCTTGGGTTTGATGTGGGCCATACACTTCAGTGAACAGCAGCGTGCTGTGTCAGCTGAGATGTGGCTCCCGACCATTGCAGCATTGCTGCCAGTGTTGGCTGAACACAACTGCAGCACAACTGAAGCCACCCACTTCAAGTTCCTTGAGACTCGCCTTTGCCTTCTGGAGGAAGATCTCCCTGTAGGCATTTCATTTGTTCTGTTTTGAAAACCTCTAGTAAATCAGAAATTGTCTGATCTTTGCAACCACCTCATTTCACCATCAGCCCTGTAACCACTTCCCTACCAGAATCCCTGTCTAGCCTGACTGCTGGCCTAATATTTTTAATTATACACTACTAATTCTATGGGATCCCACACACAAGAAGATGATGGCCTTTTCAGGGAGCTCTTTTAATACCCCCTAGAGCCTTTCCACTTAAAAATAACTTGATTTCTGCTGAAACACCTCATCCTTATTATTTTTATCTAAGCCCTTGGGAATGCTTGCCTGAAAACAGCATGTGTGTCTCTTGAGTCACATCTGCTGCATACTCAGCACTGCATGTGAGAAATTATATTCTTTTTCTAAAGCTTCTTAATTGTTTCTTCAGTTCTTTTAGCAACTAACAGCTATTGCAGAATAATAGAGGGGAGGAGGAGGGGAAGGGAGCAGATTAACAACAGAATATGGAATAGTGATCAATGGGGAAAGCATGGCTCTTCTACATTCATCAACTTGTTTATAGCAAGGAGTGTTTTCCAGCAAGGATTGCATCTCTGACAATCCTAGGGTGCTGAAAATAGCGAGGTATACAAAGCCTTCTGCCACCTGGCCAACCCTGTCATATTCAGGGCTGTTGGGAAATGGAGAGCACCTTCCCTGCCATGCACAGCACTTACAGACCTGGGTCAGGAGACAACAGTTGGTGACACACTGCAGAGAGCAACAGCTGTGCTGTGGGTTGTTAATATTTTTTTATGGAGCATCCAGTGGGTAGAGGCATTTTTGCTGTGGTCAGTGACAGTCTGGAGAAGGATCCTGTAAGGGGCTCATTTCCCAAGAGCTGATGGTGTAAGTGACCTAACATCATCTTCAGCCCCTGGGCAAATCAGCATTCCCTTGTCTCAGAGCAATCTGCTTCCTCTTCTGTTAAACAGGAATTAACAAGGTAGAGTTGGCCATAGAGCTGACCTTGCTTTCAACACACAGTTTCAAACAAAATAAAAAGAGGAGTAAAGCCTTACAGGTTAATTGGTATTTAATAACCAAATAACCTCCTTTTTCTATTTTAGACACTGAGTAATATTTGTAGAACAACAAACAAAAAGTATTAAGCCGCTTAAGTTTTGACTTTACAAAGGTGTCACCATCTCTCTGACCTGGGATCCCAGAGCAGGTGTACCACTGCCTTCAGGTAAATGACGTTGCTGTTTCCTCTCTCTGGCCCTGCCTATAAGGCAGCTACTGGCTTTGTTATCTTACCAACTTCAGAGGTGCATGACATCTATTGTACAAGCCAAGTCACCTGTTTGTCTGTCGACCTCACGTCGCTCAGAAAGGGGGGTGAGAAGGAAGAAAAGGAGAAGTACCTGATTGAAATAAATACACGTTCCTTTGGCAGGAGCAGAGTTTAATTGTCCCTCTCTGCCTGCCAACTCTAAATGGCACAAAAGCCTGATAACAGCAAAACCAAACAGCACCACCCCACACCTGACAAGGCCTGCAGGTGGTGGCCACCTACAAACCTGCTTTCTTGGCTGCCTCAGCCAAGGCCAATGCTGTCACTGGCAAAGCTGCTCTGTGGTAGCCTGAGTACATCTAAATAAACCATGTTCAGATGGTAGTGCTCAGCAGTAAAACACTGGAGATGGTGAACAAGAGGAGCAAGTATTTAACAAAGGGCTGATATTGCTTGGTTTGGATCAGATGTTTCAGTTCAACAAGAGGCCATTGCTGTGTGTTGCTCAGTTCCTTAATCTGCAATAATGAAATTTGGCTGGTTCTTTTAACCTACAGCTGTACTAAAATTTGCAAATTCAGACAAGCTGAGGGGTTTAGACATACATGGTGTGTCTCGTCTGGAGAGGAAATGAGCATTATTGGGCACAGAGGACAGCATTGTAATGCTGGTTCAGATTTTTTGGTTTATCTTGTTACCATTCTCAGGCCTCATTCAACTCCAGTGATTTCGAGGGATGGTCCCTAAATGCTGCTGAAGTGCTTGGGAAGGAGGCGATCCCCTTTAAGAAGTTTGCCCCTAGAGAAGTTTGGCATTAGGGAAACAGCCAAAGCCCGGTGACAACATGCATTTGTTTACCTTGGAATGGACAGAAGAGTTCTGTGTCTGGAAATCTGCTTTATGTGAGCTGGGTTCAGTGGCCAACCTGTTCTATCTGCTGTAGGCTGGGCAGGAAGGAGGAGCTCTAGTGCATTTATTAAGGCTGCATTAGAGGGCACAGCAAACATGACAGTGAAAAGGAGAGGAAGGATGCTGTGGCATGGGAACTGGGGCTGTTCTTGGTCACTGCTCCTGTGCTGGGAGATCTCTTGCAGTCACACAGGCTAAATTGAGTATCTTGCATTTATGTATTTAATGCCATCTGAAGATGCCTGGGGTTATCCAGGGCATTTACTAGTGAGTTTCAGCTGTAACACGAGACCTGTGGGAAATCTGGGCCCTTCTGGAGCAGCAGCCACCAGCCAGGCAAGGATTCACCTGAGCACCCGAAACAGCTCCAGATGTGTACATTGGGGCAGCCAGTAGGTGCTTTGAGAACTCTTTTCTATTTCACAGCAGTGCTCTGAGAAAAGTCAGTGCATATTTCAAGTGTCTGTGGATACCCCAGTTCTGCAAAGTGATGTCACCTGTGTTTTAGGGACTCACCGATGCATCTAAACAAAGTCTGAAGTAGAAGTCACCAATTTTGTGAAACATATTAATTGCATTTTGCAGCCTAGGCAATCTCATGTGTATCAGTTGCACAATTAGGCTGTAAATAATTCAGTATTTGGCTATCAGGGATTCCATCAATATTATGCAGGCCTTTTGCTTCCTTTTCTCTTGCATGCAAGGGAAATAAATATTTTATAGATGATTTCCCAGATGGTTTTTGGGATGACACAGGACTTGCTTGCAGCAGAAGAGAGCAGGGAGAGAGATGACTGCGTGTGCTGGATCCCATGAGAGGGAAGCAGGAGGAGGCACAGCACAGAGGTAGGCACTGGTCTGAGGGGGTTTCCCACCACTGTGGCAAATCACTATTGCTTCTCTCCAGCTCCAAGAAGTCACTCATGATGGACAGCAGGTCAGGCAGGTCCTCCTGCCTGAAAGACCTCCTGAGACAGGAGAAGCGTGCGGGCACTGTGTCACTGCTGTGCCAAAGGGAGGGGCCAGGAAAGGAAGGCTCCCACCCAGCCTGAGACCTGACAGGTGGGTGGGTGCAGGGGTTACTGCCAGTGACATGCGGGGGATGTTCAGCAGTGCTGAGCGCAGAGTAGGGACAGCCCAAATCCCCTAATCCTGGCAGTTCTGGGACAGCTTTTTAAACTCTTTTGAATTCAGGGATCCCTTTGCGAAATCCTGGGATTTCGCACCATGATTCCAAGCCAAACACAGCAATCTGACTTGCCACAAGCATTACTACTCCTCTGGTTTCCATCTGTCCTCCCAGGTCTCTCTCATGCAGACCAGGACATGAATAGCATTGTCTGAGAGCTCAGACTGAGCATGTGGTCAGATCCAGGATCCAAAGAGAGGGACTCAGGCAACATTCTGGATTTGGTCAATAAGAGAGCAGGAGTAAGAGGCAGAGGAAGGAGCTTTGTGAATCAGGACCCTGTTCTATAAAGCCAAATCCTCTGCAAATCTGGGCAAGAGACATTGTACATCTTGTGATTAAGACAATCTCTGCTGAGAAGTCAGCTCAGTTGAACAAGTCACGAGCTGCTCCTTGGGCTGCCACACACAGAGGTGGTTGTCGTGTGGTTCTGTGACAGCGGCTCCTCTGACTACAGTAGTCAAGCCCAAGGAGCCCAGACCCAAAGAGATACTGGACATGCCTCTTTGCAACTCAATAACCCGTGTCCCCATAAAGCAGGGAGTTCTTTTCTGTAAGCTCCATAATAAGAGCTGTGTCTCAAACAACAGTCCCTGGGACGGAGCCGACAGAAAGCAGGAAATTCGAAGTTAAGGCTGATGCTCTGGGCTTTGCTCACACAATTGTTGAGGTCGAACAAAGCACAATGATGTGAGCTGGGGACAGGGTGCTACTCACCCTCCCCTGGGAGTTTCCTGCCTTGCCTTGTCTCATCCCAGCCTCCAAACTTTCATAAGAGCTTGTGCTGGTTTCTGATATTGAGTTTCCCACAGAGCTGGTCACAAAAGTTTTGTTCCCATGTTTTTTTTTTTTTCTTGGCTTGGTGAAGTCTCTTTGTCTCCCCCAGCACCCTTTGGGCAGCAGGGTTAGTGTGCTGATGGGGGTGTCTGGGCAGCCTTTGGCAGAAGGTGCTTCGTGGGGAAGAGGAGGTTCAGCAGGAGATGGGGAAAGCAAAGCAGTCACACCACCAGCATAAAACATTTAAAAGTGGCACTCTGATAGGTTTTTATTTGTTTTACTTTAGCACATAAAACTTGTTCTTGTCACGTGAGACCTGCTACAGAAGAATAGAGAACTAGAACTAATGAAAGAAGTAGAGAACTAATGATTTTTCACTTCAGCATCTTAAAGCATTCAAGAAACAACCCAACCTCTTGCAGTCAGGACACTTAGAAGTGGCAGATCCCATTCCACAGGCTGAAGAAACAAGAGCACAGACATCTGAAATGTAGACAAAGAAGAAGGGCTGGTGAGATGCCCAAACATCAAACACTGCTGAGACTTGCGACCAGTTTGCTTCAAGCTGTGAAAATATAAATAACATTGACTTAGCTGAAGATAAATATTAAATGCAAAAAGAAGAGGTCCAAGGCCAGCTATCTCAAGAGTTTCAGCCCCTGATAAAATCTGTAAATACCTACTAGATACAGGCTGCTTCCATAAGTGGCATTTTCTCAGTATTTTCAATTGATTTTCTGCCTAAACAACCTATCTCCTTCCTAATTTAGGATTCATGTTATCACATCATAGAGATAAACTAAAACTGGAAAAGATCACAAAGTTCTACTTTATTTAGGTTAAAAAATTACCCTTTGTAAAATGCCTTCGGACTTATTTACGTGACTGCTTTTGTTTTCCTTAGAGAACAAAAGCTTGACTCCTGCTTGTCCCATGGAGCCCCCAGTACCAGTGACTGGTTCAAGGAGGGGCTGCCTGAGGAAATCAAACCTGAGAGCACCACGTGCAAGTCAGGGCATGTGAGCACCACGTGGCAGTCATGTGAGCACCACGTGGCAGTCATGTGAGCACCACGTGGCAGTCATGTGAGCGTCACGTGGCAGTCATGTGAGCATCACGTGGCAGTCATGTGACTACCACACGGCACAAGATATGTGAGCACCCGTGGCAGTCATGTGAGTGTCACGTGAAAGTCACGGTGATATCACGTGACAGTCATGTGAGCGTCACGTGGCAGTCATGTGAGCACCACACGGCACAAGACCTGTGAGCACCACGTGGCAGTCANAGTCATGTGATCACCACGTGGCAGACATGTGAGTAGCGTTGTGGAAGTCATGTGATCATCACATGTCAGTCATGTGAGCACCACGTGGCAGTCATGTGAGTAACACGTGGAAGACATGTGATTACCACGTGGTCATCATGTGAGTGTCACGTGGTCGTCATGTGAGTACCACGTGACAGTCGAGTCATGTGAGCACCACGTGGAAGTCATGTGATCATCACATGTCAGTCATGTGAGCACCACGTGGCAGTCATGTGAGTAGCATGTGGAAGTCATGTGATCACCACGTGGCAGTCACGTGAGCACCACGTGGTCGTCATGTGAGCACCTATAGACAGTCGTGTGAATCGCATGTGGAAGTCATGTGAGTATCACGTGACAGTCATGTGAGTATCATGTGGACGTCATGTGAGCACCACGTGGTCGTCATGTGAGCGTCACATGAGTGTCACGTTGCAGTCATGTGAGCATCACATGGCAGTCATGTGAGCATCATGTGACAGTCAAGTCATGTGAGCAGCACGTGGCAGTCACGTGAGTAGCATGTGGAAAGTCATGTGATTATCACATGCCAGTCATGTGATCATCACGTGGAAGCCATGTGAGCATCACCTGGAAGTCATGTGAGCATCNTGAGTATCATGTGGACGTCATGTGAGCACCACGTGGTCGTCATGTGAGCGTCACATGAGTGTCACGTTGCAGTCATGTGAGCATCACATGGCAGTCATGTGAGCATCATGTGACAGTCAAAAGACATGTGAGCACCACGTGGAAGTCATGTGACCATCACGTGACAGTCATGTGAACACCACGTGGAAGTCATGTGAGCATCACACGGAAATCATGTGACAGTCAAGTCATGTGTGCCCCACGTGGCAGTCATGTGATCCCACAGAGAGGTTGCTGGGTTAGGTTTCCAAGGGTCGGAGTTAGTGCTTAATTTTAAAATGACAGGTCCCTTGGCAATGTTGTCCTACACTGACAACAGCAACGACAGCAACGACAAAGAAATGGCACAATCCAATGCCAGTGATTGCTCCTCCCAGCATCCAGAGGGCCACCAGACCTGGCCATGTAAATAATGGGACTGATACCTGCGGAAAAAACTATTTCTGTGCTCCTTGAGACGGGAGTTAACACCAGCCTGACCAATGCCTATTTGTTTATGTTTTATTGCCAACTAATACCAGACTGCAGGCTTAATCAGGTCTACCAACAGTCTTAAGTTAGATTTTCTCTTACTGTGACCAGTACGGGACTTGTAGCACTGAAAAAATCACTGGAATGTCAGTCTAGCTACTGCACAACATTTTGTTACAGCCCAGCTGCCTCTTGTCTGCAACAGCCTTTTACCACAGGCTCTGTAAAGGTGGGAGAGAGCTGCTGCTGCTCCCTGAAGAGAGGTAAATGCCTTGAATTTGATTGTGTCTGCTGCATGCCTCTACCATTAAGGGGGTCTTAGCATATCTTTGGGACAATTTGGCTGTTTAAAATAAATTAATTATCTGCATTGACCAGCTGAGGGCAGGGACAATTTGTCTGTGTTTTCAGGTAGTTCAAAATTAGGTGGCTGATGTATAGATTAAAACCCAGGAGAGCATCTTTGATGAGAGATGAGCTTATCTGCCATGAGGACCGGCCTTGTCCCAGCCCAGTCTCTGTCAGACAAAAAAATGTCCAGCAGCAAACACACACTTGGGATGGGTGGCATCTGGCCTGAGGAGGGAAGTCAATACAGCCCAGGACCCCTTCAGGTGTGTGCAGTGCAGGTGCTGGCAGCAGGACTGCTCAGCACCCCTGGGAGTGCACTGGGGTTTTTAGCAAGGGAACACCATGCCTTTCCAGATCAGTCCTGCACCCCTCTCTTGCCTATTGGTACAGAAAATAACCCACAGAGCAACTAAACAGCAGACAAAGCTTCTCTAACATCTTTGTCTTTGTGTCCCTTTTCAGTGAGGGTTGGAGTAAAACTGTCCCAGAAACAGTTGATAAAAAAATGCTGAAGGAGGAGAGTGTAAAAGGGAAACTACAATGTGCACTTGCACTGGTGGCGGATGTTTTTTATTAATGTTATTGCCTATTCAAACACTTACCCAAAAAAAGAAAAGGAGAAGTGGAGACAGCAGCCTCAAATCAAACAGATTTCAAACACTTCACAAACTTTTTCAAAATACATTAATCTTCCTAAGACTCTTTAGCCTGTTAGTTAGATTTAAATAATCATGACCTAGTACTTACTAAATAACAAAAATCTTTTGAGAGTTCACATTTATAGTCCAGATCACTGTAAAACAAAGGGCAGAAAGAAATCCCATTTGGATGTGAATATTTAATGTGGCATTTAGAAAGCTGCTGCACTGACACTAATTTGAGCAGATAATCAAATAAGTATTAAAACAAACAATTATGCAGACATATAATTAGAGCAGGAAAAGGTTCTCAGTTAAGCCAATAGGAAATGCTTTACAAAGACCATTTGATCACGGCCTTTCAAACAGAACTGGAACAAAACACCAAGGCTGTTGCTTTATATTTGAGATCAGTGGAGGTACCAGTAGTACCTGGTACGTAAATACAGGATGGATGTTCCTCAGGGGCCCACTGCAGAGACTGTGAATGTTAACTGGAGCCTTTCTGTTATGTCAAATAGGCTTTGGGTCAGGATCCATCACCCTCTGATGAGGGAGTCCCACAATTCCTTTATTTGGCAGCTTGCAGGAGGAGCAGAAGTAAAACATATTGCAAAAGCCAAGCTCCAACAGGAGTTCTGTTCAATTATGTCTTAACATTAAACTCTAGCTAATGTGCTTTTACCAGATGTCCTGATGAAATACTATTACAAGCTGGCACATTGCATTAATTAAAGTGAAATTTCATAATGAATTCTTTTTTCAAGGCAGCAGGGATGAATTGATGACCTACATAACCTCCCTTCCCTCTAAAATAGCTTTCCAAACTAATGAAATGAATCCCCCTGGTTGTGGCAGGGGAGCGGAGCAAGCTGTGCTTTGCAGCCCAGCGACACAGTGCGACAGGAAAAAATCTGGGCACTCTCCATAGAGATTATGGCTTGTCTTTCATTGTGTCTAGCAACAAGAGGGAACTTTCAGAGGCAGGAGGACTCTCCATTAAGGCACCTTGCATAACAGGAGGCTTTTGAAAGCTCCATTAAAATTCTTGGACAGTGCCCTCACAGAGAAGCTGGGGGATAAGCTGGCTGACCCTCTACCTTATAAACTGGCACAAATGCACAGACAGTTAAATGCACATTTGTTCAAGTTTAAGAGGCTTAGGGTATGTCATTAAAATATAATCCACAATGGACAACAAACATGCCCACAGCTGGCAGGCTCAGACCCGTCTCTGCAGCGAGCGCGTCAGGAGAGAAGCGCGAGGATCAGCATCACACAGCCCGTGGGGGGGGGGAGCTGACAGGAGGGGAGGCCTCTGTTCCAAGGCATATGTTTTTAAAAGGGAAAATATGCCTGTGAATTCTGATTATGCCTGTGTTAGTATAAGGTGGATTTTGATCTGTGGTGGTTTGAGATTAAAAGCGATTTATGGTGTTGCTAAGTGTCAGCAGTCTACATTTCACTAAGCCATTGCAGAGCAATCAAAACATTCCCTGTACCAGTGCTGGATTGTGCCAGTGAGTCCTAATTGCCTGAAAGATAATGGTGTCATTAAAGTCTCTTGCCCCTGTGAGCCTTGTATTCCTCCACAGAAAAGATGCTTTTATTGTTGGTTTCAAAGGAGCTCTCAGTCGCTGCTAAAGCGCATTGTCCATTCAGAGGTGCTGGGGGGCTCTATTCCATAGCTGCTTTATTTCTCAGCTTCTCCCTTCATAAGCAGTGGGCAGGCAAGAGCAATGGAGAGAAATGCAGAAAAAAAAATATTGACTTTTCAACAAGCAGGACAAAATATAAATCAGATATGATTCAGTTGGACATCATAAGGGAAAGAAGTGGCTGAGACCTGGCACCGGTTTAGGCTTCTAGCAACAGAAATAAAGAATGCTTCTGTAGAAGGAGACAAACTCCACAAAAAATGCCAACTTCACCAATAATTTTCAAGTCAGTAATCATTTTGACAGAAAAGCTGTGACCAGCTTCTTTATTCATACAAAAGGCATGTGGCCCCACAATTATACCTTAATTCATAGCCATTCTTCTTTCTGGACAATTTCAATTAAGAAATGACCTTTCCATAAAACATGCAATTCTGCTACAAGATTTATTCCTCTCTTCATCTGGTAACATCTTCCTGAAAAGCAGAAAGACACTTATGCAGGTAAATTTATCACTTGTCTATTTATGAGTATGAATTTTCTTAAACAGAAGGAGGTTTTACTATTATTATTCGCCTGTAATCTGAATCTTGCTATTTCTTGTGCTTCAAGAATCCCCCTTCTGCTTGCTTTGCACAGCTCCCTCTCACTCAAGGAGCCTGTCTTCACTGGGTCAGCAATACCAGACCACACACATGTGACAGTGACATGCAGAGGTAGCCTACAACGAGAGTTTTCTTCATTTGTGCCATCCAAAACTGGACAGAGATCTGTTTAATCTCTAAGACCACAGCAATGTCAGGACAAGTAGTATCTGCTGAGTAGAGAAAGAAGTTTGGTTTGCAGAGATGGCATGTAGTCCATCCACCCTGCTACCCTCATAAAACCTTTACAGTTAAATAGACACTTAAGAGACTTAGGGCAGGCCATTACAACATAATCCAGAGTGCTCACCAATGCATGCATTATACAAAAAATGCTTGGTACTGCTTTCAAGCAGAGAAGAGCCTGCACAAATCAGCATTCACATAATTTTCCTTTTATACTTTCCTTCTCCTTATCTGCCTTTCTCTTAGCTGTTGCTTTTCCTCCTTCAGCAGTTATCTTTCCGTCCTCTATCCATATTACCCATAGGGGTAGGTATAAGAGCCTTTCTTCATTGCATCACATTTCTGGAGTACTTTGGAGTACTCTGTTGTAGTTTTTGGCACCGATTCTCCATTTATTTATGACTTACTGGCATTTAGTGTTTTTTCTTTGCTGAAGCCTTTTGAGTGTAGGATGTAAAGTGCAGTCCTGCAGCTCAGGGCTGTGCCTGTAAGGTGTCACCAGAGCAGGAGCTTTTTCTGAAGGCAAGAGGGGTCTGAGTCAGCTGGATGAGTGAGAGGGGCCTTCCACATGCAGGGCAGGCAGTAATTACACAGGAGAACTTAATGCTTCTTGCCTGAAGTGTAAGTGGTGGAGGGAGATTGTTTATACCCCAAAACCAAATTTGGAGACACCCCTATTCATGCAATGCAGCAGCCTGGAAAGGCCCAAAGTGGTCATTGATGACCACACCCAGAGCAGCAGTGTGAACAGCTCTCCCCAGCCTCTTTGTGCACACCAGACCCTGCCAGGGACTCGCTCTGATGCCCAAACTCTGCAAAATGTGAACTCAGATCTTAATCTAGTGTATTGAAAATAGACAGAGTTTTGCTTGTTTTTACAAAGAACCAGACCACGAATGGCAGTGAACCCATGAGCCTTTTGATTTAATCCCATCTCAGACACAAAAATGTGTCAGCCTGCCTGACAGCCACAAGCTCTCTGGGAAAAGTCGTCTCTTCCTATTTTTCCCTAACTATATTTACTCTGCCATGTGCTGTCATCCTCCAATCCTCCTTGAGTGTCACTTGAAGAAAAAAATCTGTAGTGAATTATAATGACAATACATTGAAGATGGCTTACAGCAAAGAATGGCATTTCATAGCAGCTGGCTGTGACAAATCTGGGTTGGGAGAGAACATTGTGTGTGTCCCAGAGATTATAGCTTTTAAAATAAAAACCTCATCCTTTGGGGCTTTTTGAGGAATTGCCACATGCACCAATGCCTTAAATGAAGCATTGGTGATTATCCATCTGACTGTGGCTCAGTGATTACAAAATAAAATAACAGGCAGCACCCTGAAAACTCTAAGCCTACTTGAAGAGCTCTACAGATACTAAGGACAGTCCCATTTTAAAGGTGAAGGAGTAGAGGTCACCAAAGGAGCAAAAACCTTTAGAGAGAGGGGACAACTATGGTTAACATTTCTCAGCAGGATGAAACTCACACCTCTGAGCCATGAAACAGCTGCACCACACACAGACTGAGCAATAAGTGCAAGTCAGATGATTCAGACACCTGACTAAATGAAAACCATGTTTTACACTTGTGGCAAGAGCTAGAACAAGGCCAGGAGCAGCAGTCCTGCTGGAGTGACCCAGAGTGAGGTGGTTCTTGTTGGACCACAAGGATACAGTACAGTGAGGGTAACAGGTCTTACATCCAGGACAAAGGATGTCCTGTCCCATCCAGATATCTGCTTAAACACATAAACACTGTGGCTTTCCCCGCCTGGACAGACATGCTGGTCACAGCATTTAACTCTGCATTTGGCTTAGATGGGCAAGGGAAGAGTCCAAACTCCCACGGCTCCCTCTGCAGTTGCTGGGTGAGATGGGCTCCTCTCCCATGTAATGCAGTCTCTGCTGCAGATCATGCTGCAGGAAAGTCTACCACTCTCCAAGGAATGTACAGGGGCTCTGGAGACCACAGTCCATAATCAGACACCTCATTTAAATGCCTCATCTTGGGCTGTGCAAATACACATCACAGCAACAAGGACTAGTGGAGACCTCCAGCTCCCTTGTCCATGTTTAACAACTTCTCCAGTGCCTGTGCACTGCCCTCTGGGGCTCTCTCAGTCCTGTACACCCTGTACAATCCTTTGGGTTCAGAGGTATGTTTTAAAGCATCCCAGACTAGATTGCTCTGAACAGCCTCTGCACATGTAGAAGAAGGCTGACGCATCCCAATGCATTGGGCTTGCTGTGCATGGAACAGTGTCCCTCTGCATTTCCCAGGATTTCCAGGTGCCCAGCCTGCCTGGCAGATATCCAGACATCCACTATCTCACTGCCTGTGCCACTGTGGAGCTGGCAGGTCCACACACTTCCTTGACGTTCGCCCCGCATTCATTTTCTGTTGCTCCTGGGCTTGGCAGCTTCCAGGGTAAATCTGGGTCAACATCTTTCCATAGGATTTCTGTTCCCTTCCTGCTACGGCTAGCAGAAGGGGATGTGCCAGGAGAGCACTGAAGAGCCATTGACTGATGAGGAAGGACAGGCAGGGAATGAGGGTTTTTTGTTTAACTATGTCGAAGCTGTGCCCAAACACAGACCTACAGGCATTGCAAGCAAATGTCAGTAAAAATCAGGGGCTGATGCACAAAAATCTTGTTGTTTCCAAAAATTGCTCAAATTCATTTTTAATCCAGTGGGAAAGTCAGTGTTTGCTTTTTTACTGTGATTAATAGCTATTCCGGTTTTCAAAATTTTAAGCCTTTATTCCTAACATATGTTACAAAGTAAGTTTAAAACTTTAGACCATTTCAGCTCTGAATGTTGGGAAACCCACAGGAAAAAACAGCCTCAGCCCTAATTTCAGTAAATGTGTGGAAGGATAGGTATGAGTAAAAGCTCTTGTTAGTTCTCTTACACTTTGCTCTTAGGAACTGGTTGATCTTTTAGGGATGGATTCATCTGTGGAAGTTGCTTTCTGTAGCATGTGCTGCTAACCCTCTCTTTTTTTCTTTTTTTTTTTTTCTGTCAGAAAATCCTTTTGAAATTAGACCCAACTCCTGAAATCAACCCAGACACTACTTTTCAAGACAAGAGCATATGTATAAGCATCATCAATTATGCCACTGACTCTATATTCACTTTCTACCTGGTTTGAATTCCTAAGTGGCCCTGCTGAGCAACTTAGAGCCCTGAAGAAAGTGGTGGAAGGGAGGTGGGAGAGAGTGTGACTTTCCAGCTGGGACTGGGAGGGTTTCCTGCAAATTATGCTGATAAAGTCTGTTTCCTGGAGAAAACAGACAAAAAGCAGTTGGCAACAGGGTGAGTAAGAGTCGGATGCAATGGAGTATGATGTACCAAAGTGTGTACAACTGGCTCAATTATCATCTGAGCAGTTGGCCTGGCAGCTGCTTATATCATGTGTTTCAGACTCGTGTACTGCCACGCAAGCACATGAGGAGTCATTTGGACAGGAATGGAGCAGACAATTCAGGAGACAAGACTTTTTCTGATTTGAGTGCAGGACAAGCTCTGAAAAACGCAGGTGATTTCCTCTACCATTTAGAGTAGGACTTCTCTTTCTCTGCTTAGGAAACCACTGGTGTTCTCCCCATCCTCCAGCTCTCATTTTTAGAAATCTGTTTCTCACAGCAAGGTTGTCCCAAGATGCCTAAAACAATGCAACCCAACCCTGGTGACCCAGGACCTGATGATGGGTCTGGGCTGTGCCAGGGAATGGGCAGCCTGCTCAGGTAGGGACGGTGGGTCTCAGGTACAAACAGGGATTGGAGCTACCTCTCCATCTCAGGTGCAGAGTAAGCATGAATAGTATGCAAGCAGAACATTTATTTCATTGCTTTGGCCCCCCCCCCTGCTGTCCCCTACCCTCCTCCCATTAAGCCATCACACATGCTGCTGAAAGCCAGGGCAGCTGTACTCATCTATCAAAGCCTGTCAGCTTGAGAGTATAGGCTCTTCCCATTAATTAAGCAAATGTAATGTGATTAGCTAAGGCTGTAAATGTTTCTAGGCCCATTTAGAAAGCTACAAAACACTGAGCATCACAGTCTCTTATTTTCACGTGTTTGTGCTATGTGGGATGCTCCTCTGGGGCTGAGACTTTAGTTTTTAAATTTGTGTGTGAGGAAAAAATAGGAAGATGTAATAGAAAGCACTAAAAATGGGTCATGCAGTTCTAAAATTGCTGTTTGAATCTGAAGAAGAAATTAGTTTCTGCACTTTTAAAAACTTTTGCCTACACTTTTTTTTTTGATGTATGTAACAAGAACTGATGAAAGCTGAATTTATGGTAAGACTCTATATACCTCATTTAAGTTTTCTACTTGCTTTGATGAAAAATATATATTACTTAGTAGCTAAGTATCTAAACTGGGGTGCTTCAGGCTGTCAACCTGAAGGCAAATAGAACAGTCAGTGGGAAGCTGTACAGAGGAAAAGAAAATTCTTGAAGGAAATTTGAGTGTTATGAACTAGAGCTACTTAAGGATTTAAACCTGAAGTAGGATGCGGGTGCCTAAATCTAATACTGTGATGCTGAATGCAGCCTTTGCCAGACTTTCAGCGTGTGTGAACTCCAAAGGTTTCTCTCTGTTCAAAGCTTCCCAGATGTTTACAGTAATTTTGATCTCTGGGTCTCAAAAGTGCTCCCACTCCATCCAGGCTGAGCTGCTCTGGAATGTCATGTGCATCTACAGCTCTTTGGGATCCAGAAATTGAGCATTTCTTTCCCTAATTCCTTGCACAGGCACAGCCTGGCAGGCATGCATTAAGAATACCTCAGACAAAGGGGCTGTGCCTCTCCCAGCAGGCTCAATTTGGGAGCTCCTACAAGGACTTCCTAGAGGTTGCATCCACACACGGATCACAGCAAGCGAAGCCCAGGGCCTGATGTCTCACCCTCTGTGGGTTCTGTGCCAGCTCTTGAGGTCAAAGGCTTGGCACATTGCATGCCTTCATGTGGATGTAAAAAAGCCCTCGGGACTCCAATCATGAGAGTCATTTCCTGAAGCCAAATTCATTTAAATGAACCATTCCATCAGATCCTGACATCTTCTCTGCAATCTTTTAGACTGATCTAAATTCCCAGCTTTGTTTCCAGAAATCTGGGGCTTTTCCTGCATGAGTGAGGAAGAAGCTACCATCATGGCACACAAGGCAAGAACAGGGATGAATGCCTGCTAAGTTCTTTTACAGCAAGGCAAAAAGCTTTCAGGAGCCTGGGATAAGAAGGCGTTCCCTACAATCCTTATCTCACTGCTCTCACAAAAAATCCTGGGCGACAAAGGGAGGAAAATGCTCCTTGAAAGCACTTTAACACCTTTCCTGAAATGGGACAGTAGCTGCTGCTCTCACCAGTCAGGACCAACAGAGAGCATGTGAGAGGAATTTCATCTGCCACACCTCGCAGCCCGGTGGGGCTTTCTGAGGGATTGCACCTTTGACTGCACCTTTGAGTGCTCTTCCCAGGGAGCACTTCTTACTGCTGAGGTAGAAATGCGAGTGGGAAGAGGCCTGTTGCTCTGATTATCCTCTCATCTAGATGAATGTGTGATGAGATGTGAGGTTTCCCCTTCTGCTGGGTCTGTGGTGCTTGAGACCAAGACTGGGCTCAAGCCCAACCCCTGTCAAGACCAGTTTGTGCAGCTGGGACCACAACCACACCTGGGCCCTTCTCTTACAACACATAGGTGCAGTTGCTAAAAAGGCAGCAGCAGTGCCACGTTTTGTAGTTTCCTAATGTTGGGATCAGCAAGAAGCAGGGGTCAAAGGAGATTCAAAGACCTTTAATCAAGACAGTGCCTTGCTCCAGGCTTATAAGGGTTTTTGAGTGATGAAATTTCCTACCTGACCTGGACCAAAAGCAGAGAAAAGGACTATCAAGGCCAAGGAGCCAAGGAGCACTTGCAGGATAGGACACAAAGCTGGAGTTTCATGTTTTGGGCCTTCACCTGGCTGTTAGCATACCTGAGAGTAAACAGATCTCTTGAAATACAGCAGCATCTCCTGGCAATTGCTGTAGATGTTTCAAACCCACCTAAGGAGCACATCTTTTCTATGCTGTTAGACCCAGGCCATCAAAGGTGATTCTACTGAGTGTAAAATACCTAAACATCTCCAGAACCCTGTGGCTTACCAACTTTCAAAGAAAAGCAGGTTATCAGCCTGATTTCTGAGGGTGTGTTAGCACTGGAAGCAACCTGGGGAAACTTAAGTGGCATTCTGATGAGGTACCCTTGGGTCCCCAGGCCTGGTAAAAACCATGGGAACCTAATAAATGGGATATTGTGAAACTCTATTAGGTGTTACTCTCCTTCTTCAGGCAAGATCCCTGGAGCATTACAATACCCTAAAAATGCCTTTAAAATCAGTAGTGGTTAGATGGTTGAATGCTTTCAGAAATCTGGCCTCCACCTTGCTCAGAAATGGGAAATTTCCCCTATGATTTATGCTATTGAGGTGTAACCTGTGACAATAATAGTAGAGACCTAAATATTTTACTCAGAGGACTCAAAGAGCCTTTTTCATGCCTCAGTTTGAGGCTGGCATTCAGTTAATGTTGATGTAATGTCTTTTTTAAAGAGACTGTAATTAAATTTACCAACACAGTCACCAAAGAGCCATTCATAAATTGTATATATAGTTGCAATTCAGCATCTGTTGTGACTATTTCATTGGGTTAGTCCTAACATCACAAGCTAATAATACTGAAAACAGAGAAATGGGTAATTCACAAAGGTCACTGTACTCAGTATATAGCTAACAGTGATTAAGTAGTCTCTGCTTTCAGAAGAAAGATAAGGGCCAAAAAGAATAGGTCCCTCGATAATATCAGGTAATTCTTATATATGGTCCTTCATGACACAGGCATAAATCACAATAAAACCCATCTGCAGATCTAAGGGGTGAAACCATAAATCCTGCTTTATAAATGAAACCTGCACATCTGATAGTGTACATTGCTCTAGATTTACAGCAGCTGTAAATTATGTACTAAGGTTCACAAACCCATTTGCACTTTCTGGCTGGGTAGAAGGGAGGAGAGATTTTACTGGGGAGGAGAATATATTGGAAGAGAGAGAGATCATGGCCAATGAAAGAGACCATATGGATGTGTGTGTGTGTGTGTGTGTGTGTGTGTGTGTCTAAGTTAGAAATGTGTATTTTACACACGCTTGCTATATCTTGGCTTTACATTTGAGACTCCCTCCTCTATCCCCAGTTTCTATAAATTCTCTGTTATGCCTTTCCATTCTCTCCAGGTCTGACAGGGTAAATGCAGGTGACGGAGCCAAATGTTCAGCATTTGCTGGTCACTGGAACCAACTGGGCTCAACTAAAACCTTCCATGCTGGCCAGGAGCCTGCACTTTTTTTTCAGGCTGCAGCTTTGCCTGAAGCAGGTGAAACCCCAGTGGTCGTTTAAGCAAGTGCAGGGTGACAATGATCCAGCATCTTTCCGGGGTCATGGCCCATCTTCTGGACAAAGTCGGCCAACTTGTCCATCTGCTCCTTCTGCTCTGGGCACTGGAGGGGGCATCTCCCCTGGAACCTTCCTCTGGCCACAGAGCTGCCTCTGTCAGTAACACCTGAGCCCCCTTGAGGCCACTCACCACTGCACCCACAACACGAAACATCTCCCAGGGCTGCTCCCAGGATTGGGTCTTTGGCTTGCCCAGCTCCTTGTGTCGCTGTAGCTCTCCCGTGACTGCATTTTACAGTGCATGTACTCATCTTTCCTGTTGGCAGCACGAGACATTATTTGCCTGGTGCTCTCCTGTGGTTTGACGATGCTGAGCACGGGGTAGAGGCTGACTGGGCACATTTTCTCACCTGTGGCATGCTGTTATTTGGACCCGCTCTCCTTTGCACCCGTTCCTCTGCAGGGGCGAACAAGGGGTGAAGGATCTGCGCCTGCGCTTCCCTCACACTCTGCTTCAGCTCAGCCAGTTAAACCGAGGCGTGATCCAAAATGCATGACTGATTATTTAATTTTCATTGTTGGAACAATGTCCTGGGTTTCCTATAACATTGGCATTTCACGTTTCTTAGGATGTTTTCCCAATGGCACTCTCGGAGTTTGGCTTCATACAGCCATAGAAAGGTGGCCTTCCTCACACAGGCTTTTGCCACAAACATCTTCTCTAGCCTTCATTTTTATCACCTTTCTGTGAAATGTCAGTACACTTTGCAGCTGAGGTTAGTGCAATCCAGCAGTGCTAACTTCTCACCCTCTTTTGGTATTATTGCCATCCCAAATTTACTTTTCTAAATAATTGAGCCCAGAAGTATTGCTTCTTTCAGAGCAGTTGGAGCTCCCAGGTGTGAGCTCTCTGTGTTTCAAATGCCATCTATGTAAAGTTCAGTACCTCCTGAACAATCAAATATGTTCCTGTGTTTTCCTGTAAAATGCCTCAGGGAATGAATGTAACCAAAATGTCAGTTTGAGGAAGAAGTCTCTCCCAAAGAGTGAACAGACCATAAAAAATACGGACTTCGTTTCTCTAGGGGCACCTGCCAGACATCAGACACTGTATATAAAGCTATTTGCTACCTGTCAGCTCCCCAGAAATCTTTATTTTGAAGCTAGTAAAGACCTATTTATTTTATCACAGATTTCTTTCTTTTTTTTTTTTTTTTTTTCCCTTTTGGTCATACATCAATATAACACTCTAGCTTTTTAACATAGCTCCCTAAGACAACTGTATTCATGCAGTCCCTCTGCCTGTTTCTCTGCCTGTGGTAATCTTTCTTGTCCATATAAACAAATTAGGCCAACAAATGGAGGCTTCCAAGAGAAGTTTCCATAAGCTCAATGTAGAAATCTATGGCTGGAGAGAAGATAAAATTATTAATGCCCCTGCTGAGGGAAAATTGAGGGCTATCGCTCTGCTTGCTGATGGCAGATTGCCAGCTAGCCCTGTGTAGCTTCAGATGAATCAAATTCCATAATGCCTTTTGACATGGCAAGAGGCAAAATACACGATGGAGGGCAAGGAGGCAGCTGGAAAGTTGGCTTAGAAGCCGTATCATGGAGTGAAAGACACGAACAAATGGGAAAAGGGAGAGAAAAACATGGGGAAAATATCACAGAGAGGTGTGAGTAGCATGATGTGTTCTTTGGGATGTCCCAGGGAGCAGCGAAAAAGAGATGGACTGTTGCAGGGGAGCAGTGCAGGGTGTGGACCATGAACTCCCAGTGGGTTTGCTTTTTGTGGAAGGCTTATTTCAGTGGTGGTGGATCTCTATTTCCATTGCCTCGTTAGCCTCTCCCCGGGCTCCAAGCCCAAAAGCAAGCAATGTGTCGGCTGCTTTTAGGCAAACTGTTTCTGAAACCCTGTCTGTGGCTCCTGGAAGGAATTCCTGAGTGCTACCAGTGCTTCTCAGACTCTTCCCTGTTGTGGGCACCCGCTTGACATCTGGAAAAGGTCATGAAAATGATGGTAGGGTTTGGGGGTTTTTTTTTTTTTTTCATTCAGAAGGTTTATAGTATATTTGTTACCTTTTCATACTGCCTTATCTCGCTTCAGTGTTGCTGTAGTGTCCATAGCTTTGTCTAATAGCTGAAAGCTATTAGAATTGTCAAGCAATTCAGAACCAATTACTGTTACACACAAAGATGCATTCCCACTGCCATCTTCATCAGTTTTGATGACATTTGAAGCTAATGGGGACAGAACAACAGAGGGTCTAAATCAGTTGTCAATATTTCCAGAGTTTAAAATACAGGAGGGCTATTAACTGCCCCTTTGTGCCACTGAAATGATTCTTTTATTTTCTTTCACTTTATTTTGTTCTATTTCGTTTTATATTATTAGCAAGCAGTCCAAATGGCTCGCTCTAGGCCAGCTGGCCCCCTTGCAAGGCAAACCTTCACTCTCAGCTTGCTTGCTGCAGTGTCTCTGAAAGGCCCCAATCTTGGGAATAACCTTAATGCTCAAGACAGTATTTGCTGGACTAGTTTTGCCCGTGGTTCCCTAGCCTGATTACAGGGCTGGTACAAATGCTGCGGTGAATGCCTCTGGCGCAGCAAGTGCAGTGAGGTGGCTCTGACGAGTTAAGTCTCACTGCTGTTTCTAGTAAATGTTTCTCATGGTTCCTAGGGGATAAAGGAGGCAGGAGAAGTGCCTTGTGTTTTAGAAAACACGAGGAGCAAGAAGGGGGCCTCCCCAGCTAGCTGAACTGGCAGCTGGCAAGGCACAGGGCAGTCCTGGTTGTGTGCCCGGGAGCGGCGCTGCTCCGAGTCACTGCCAGGGACTGTTTGTGTAAGTTGCAGTTTGAAGTTGGCTGAGGGAAGCTGCAGGCAAAGCTCTTTTGTTTAGATGCTGGCTCAAAGTGTCCTTGAACCAGAGCAGAGGAAAGAGCTTTAACCCCTCCGGTAGGCCCCCACCTGCAGCCAAGAGGAATCTCCAGTGCTTTTCTGGGCTATAAAGCAGGGAGAAGGTGGGCTCTGTGGCTCTAAGGGAGCTGTTAATTCCTTGGGTGGTCATTTGAACTGCTCTTACTAGAAATCCAGAGAGGATAGGATGTGTTGTGTTCTAAGGGCCTCTTATTATTGAAACTTGAAGAGGAGTGCTTCTTGTTTGTCAGTGCATCAGGGGTAACTCAGCTTGGCACCTCCTGAGACTTTTTCACATGAACATTAAGCACATGGCTTAGGAGTTCCTCACCTCCCAACCTCTCCTTCCATCCACACCCAGTTTGCTGGAGGGAGCAGCTGCTTATGTCGCCCAGCCAGCAAAGGGCAGTTGGATGTGAGTTCTGTTACAGTTTCAGATTATAATTGATCTTTAAAGTGCTCGTTTAATGCTGCTAACCCACTTCAAAGAGAAGCAGTACCTTCAAACCATCCTCCTCCATAACACCTGACAGCTTTCCTGAACTGTTATTTCCCCTGAAGATTTGTTCCACAGCCCTATAGATGTGCTGAGCATCTTAACCCTCCTGGAATTTCAGGATCTCCCATCTCAAGAAATCAGCTGCCTGACTTCAGCAGCCTGATCTGTTAGCTTGTCTCTGTACTCTGCTTTTGTCAGCTTGTCCCTGACAGCTTGGATACAGTGGAACTGGCCAGTATGGGAGCACTGGACCTGACAGCTGTGGGCACTGTGGCCATGAAGGAGCAAACAAAACCTTTTTTGTTTTGCCAGGCTGTCAGTCTTCAGGCAGGGAAAGGATTGCTTGCTGTTCCCTTCCCCTCCTGTTCCGTATATGAGTACAATACTCCATTTTAAATGTGCAAGACTTACCTTCCCCCACTACAACTGAGCATCTGGGAACTTAAAAGGGACTCCACTAGTAAATAAGAAGAAGCAGCTTGATTAGTTTTATAGCAGTAAAAATGGGTTAATCACTAAAACTGCTTCTTCTGCTGCCACGGTTCAGATAAATGGGTTTAGCACAGCAAGCAGCCGAGGGCATGCATTAGTGGTTCCTTCTGCAGCAGAGGAGGAGAGCGTGCCCAGCCCTCCGAGGCACCAGCCTGCTGCCTGTGAAGATGGTGGCAGACTTCCTGCTGCCTTCAGTGGAGCTGAGATTGTGCTGTAAATAAATATATCTGCTTCCAAAGGGTACAAGAGACAGATCAAACACGAGTAAGCTTTTCTTGTATCTAGTATGATCTTTTTCCTCGATTTCCTCCATGGATTTCCACAGCATTAAAGTTTCATTAAAAAGGAAGTGATTTAAATATTGCGTTTACCTAAAGCCTCTGACCATATGCAGCCATATTGCCACATAAAATGTATGTGTATTCTCAGGTCCTATTGGAAAAAAACCCAGCTGTCTGGGCTTCATTGTGGCATTTATGGGCATGTGGGCACAACAGTATCCACGCTGGATCTACCTGTGAGAGCCCTAGATCAAAAGCACCAGCAGCTGCTAGCCAGCACCAGCTGACTGCAGCCTAGAGCCAAAGATAATTCAGGATAATTTTGTTAGTCTGGATGCAGGACTTGGAATATGTTAAATGAGTGTCTGTAGTCTGCATTTGTTCACACAGCAGTTGGAGCAGGGAATGTGAAGCCAAGGAAAGAAATGGGTATCACCTCCCAGGCAGGGGGGAAAATGCATAAAGGCTTTGTGTAATCATTGGAGTCTAAAGTTTGGCTAAAACTTTAGGGCAGGAACTTTGAAATATAAAACATGACTTTTTTTTTTTTTTTTTAATGTCCAACCTGCTGTTTGTATTAGATAAAGCCGCTGGTAAATTATTGGCAACTGAATTTTGGAGGTATTGTATTCCATTAGTACAACTCTTCAAAAGCAGTTTTATGGGATAGGGAGAAAATGCTAGATAGATTTCCATTTCCTGAGTGAATAACTACAGCAACTCCTCCAGCAAAAATACTTGCATAGATGGATAAAGACTTTGATTTCTGACATTTCATGTGCAGCAGTGGCATTCACTCCTGCACAGCAGACTCACTGTTCATGTGCCTTATAAACACAGCAGAAACTCATCACATTCTGCTGCTTGTTGGCTTTGGTACTGGCTTTTTACTGTTATGTTATTTATCCATTGTTCTACCAAACTCTCACCTAAAACCCCTCAAGACACAAGCAATTATTAAGCTGTGATTCTCCTCTCTTGTCAGTTCACCACTGAGACAGCCACCAGCAGCCCCTTTCCTACAGCATGCTGCTCACTTGAGAGGCTTTCCAGCTAACCCTGGGGATCTCACCCAATCTGCACAGGTGGCTGTCAGAAAGCCATAGCACCCTCCCCTTCTTCACAGAAAGCAGTAAATAAAATCTCTACTTATTGACTGTAGCAGACAGGCATTTCAGGTGAAAGAGAAAAGCCATTTGGTGGGTTTTCACTTCAGCAAAAAGCTCTCACACCAGCTGCAACCCTCAGTTCTGCTCCCAAGCCCTGCACAACTCGTCCCTCATCCCCTCCTCTCACGGTGCCAGTGCTGAGCAGGGAGATGCTGTGTATATCTGCTGTCAGAGAAGCTCTCCGGGCTGGTGGGAACTGACAGATGGTTGCTCTGAGATATTTCCAAAAGAGGGAAAAAGCAGGAGCCTCTCAACCCACTGCAAGTCCCTTGTTGTGGCTGTATTGGTAAGGGAACATGCTTAAATGAACCAGGGAAAGCAAATGAAGTAAGGGGAAAGCTTAGGTTAAAGTAGGTCTCAAATCAGAGTCCTCAAGGCAGATTTTTGTGTAATCTAAGTTTCCATTCTCTTTCCCAATTGCTCAGCTGTTGCCCAATTTATGAGGGAACAGACCCAAACAAATGAGAATCAGAAAAGTCTTGGGAATTTTTTTCTAGGAATCAGTGTTTCTCTTTCAACCATGACGTTCAGATTTCTTAGTTCTTCGTTTGCCATTTGGTTGTAAGGAGCAAGCCTGCCCCAGCCGCTGGCACTGAAATGGGAAGGGCTTGTCTCTGAGCCTGAATTTCAGAGTTTCTTGCAGTGCTAACGCTGTTCTGTGCCCAGGGGGTCTGTCAGAGCTGCTCTCGCTGAGGGTTGGTATTGCTGCTTCCTGGCGAGGCACCCTCACCCTGTCTGCACTCCTGCTGCTTTCCTCTTCTCTGCTGTGGCTTTTCCCTGTATTCAAGACTCCCCCAGTACCTTCCCTGGCCTCGGGTTAACCCCTCCACTGCCAGGATCCCTAGGTTGCTGATGAAGGAGGAGCTTTAAAGACTCCATGTCCCTACTGAGTGCTTTGCCTTCCAGTAGGTCTCAACTCATTTGAAGTGGATGTGGAGCTATTATAACCCAC
>VWZN01019520.1:1260263-1315130 GCA_013396955.1 Regulus satrapa | reverse complement strand
AAAAAAAAAAAAAAGGTTGTTAGCGGGGAAGGGGAGTTGAAGGACAAAGTATCAAAACACTGTGCCTTTCTAGCCCTGGGAAATACAGAGATGTCACAACTCTTTGGGAACAGTATTATGCCACTGACAAAAGCTATTTGAGCATCTCTTTCTCATTTTTTAATGATATTAAATAGCATTCACTCTCTCTCCTCGGGGTACATTCTGGATGATTCGTATCTCCCTGTAAACCAAAAGCATTTCCACTAATCTCAGCAAAGACTGACTCAGTGGAAAGCAGGATTTTTGAATGGGTAATTAGGGCATGAAAAATAGGGTAGTCGTCAGGCTTCAAAATTTTTCTCCAATATTTTTGCAATAAATCTCTCTGCAAAGGTGAGCATGCAGCAAGGAAACCTGCTTTAATAATTAACTCAACCCTCCCCTACATAAAAATGATACTGATATCTAAATTAAACAACCAAAAGCCATTCTTAGAGTGGCTACTTTGTTACACAGATATTTGTGATGATAAAATTGTGATCAATTACAACACTTTTTAGTGCTCCTCATTGGCAGAGATTTGATGGTGCCTTTTTTTTGTAACTGACAATACAAAACACCAGACTGCTCAGTTTTTAGCCACGTTGCCATTTGAAAACTGTCTTATGCAACAACACTGTCACCCACATCCTTCTTCTCCCAGTCCTATGTATTTCATACAGTCAGCTGTATCACCCAAACTTAAACCAACCGATAGGGGAGGAAAATTGAATCTGAAATGTATCAAGTGCCCACATGTTTCATTAAATGAGGGGACAAGACAAATGCTATTAAGGACCCCAGCTTGCTGCACAGGGTAAAGGGAAGGCTGAGATCTAGGAGGGTCCATGCTGGAACTCTGCCTGTACACGAACCCACGAGAACAACATGTCTGTGGTTTCATCACTCAAGCTTTGATGTCTCTGTGCATGGCTTTCTTCCCATCCCATTTAACATTCTAGTTTAGAAGGCATCCTCCTAATGTGAGCTATAATCTCTATTATTTCCACAGATCACTGATGGGACCGTGAACAAGTGTGTTCATCTGGGTTTCTGCTCCTCTGCTTTCCTCCCCTGTCAGCAGCAACAAATCTTTCCTTCTTTTCCTGTTCCAGAGAAGCATAAACACTGTGAACATTGTGAGCAACCCTCATTTACCACCTCTCCTCACTCCAATCCCAAATGTATTTCTACGCTTATAACAGAAATATTTCAAACACTTTCACTGCAGGTCCCCTCCCACAAGATAAAGTATCTGAACAAGCATGTGCATCCTTGCACAGACCATGTTGTCCAAGCAGGTACATGGATTTGCTATGGGCCTTTGGGGACCTATCCCTTACAGAACAAGTGCAATTTATGTGATGCTTACACGTCAGCACTTCACACATCCCGCCCACATTAGTTAGCTCGGGCTGGTAATTCACCGTTGCTTTGACATCTGGCACTACAATCAAAGCAGGATCTCACTTACTGAGGCAGCAAGGCAAGCACATCTGTGTTTCCCTGCAGCTTTGTCACCTCATCATGTTTCACAGCAGAAAGTTCATCGCTGCCCCCGTGACAAGGCTCTTCTGCTACTGAGGGGATGGTTTCCCATCAGGATTGTCCTGACAGCAAAGCCTGTCCAAGAAGTTTGTTGAGTTCAAACCCCCACCTACCGGTGCTTCACCCTATTCAGGTGTGCAAGCTTAACTTTTTTCTATGGTTATTCCCTCAAACTCTTTTAAAGTGGATTTGCTTCTGGGAAACTGTAAAGCAGTGTGTCACAGAGATTCAACTACTCTTGCCAAGCAAGTAAGGGTTCCTCTTACACTATGCTATAAAATACTAATGCACACACAGTGAAGCCTGGACTTTAAAAATAATTACCACCCCCACCACCACAAAAAAAAGAAAAAAAAAAAAACGAAAAAAAAAGTCATTTTGGATGGAAGAGAAGCTGATCAAACTGCTATTAAATTAGAGTTTACTCCTATGATGCTCCTAAATTAGGGTTTATTCCTATGCTTACTACTCTGTAATAAAGTCTATTTATTTCCAGACCAGAATGTGCACATAGGAACTTACTCTGCCAAGCACAGAATGAATAAGAGCAATGTGAGAGGGTCTAAGGACTCAGCTGAACTTTTCCCACTGTGCCCACTCATAACTGCATTCAGTGGCCCTAAGTCACAAGACACAGTTGTCCATCAGCAGTTCCACACCTGACCCTGCCCCAGAAGCTCTGTGGTCAATGCCCCCAAATAAGATAAATCCTTCACAGGAGTACAAGAAAGTCTGTGCTAGAATGAGGACACATGTAAAGCAGTTCTGTATCTGAAATGTGATTTGTTGAGACTTGTCATCTCTTTTGTTGAAATTGAAATAATTATTTCAACAATAGCTGCTCTATTATATTGTATTAAATTAAAAAAACAACAAAAAACAAAACCTTGAAATTATATCAGAAAAACAAAGCTAGAAAAATTTTAAATTTCCACCATTACCAGTCTCTCTTGGGATCTAGCTGATTTTATTTCCTTCATTTTCCCCAACCATGCTATGTATGATTTCAGTCAATTTGATGTTGAGCACTGTTGTATTCCCACTACAGCATAGAACCAGGCTCTTATATTTGCTTTATAATTGTCAGTTGCTGCTCTGTGTTTTTGCTGATTTTCATATTATCTGCTGCTCATGCTTGGGATTTCTTTCCCTCTCTTTGTTCCCAAATGCCACAAATACAAACCAGGTATCTGTAAACTTACAGCCCTTCTTCCTTCATTTATAGAGCAGGCACCAACACATCTCTGAGATCTGTCTGCAAGCATCCAAGGAAAAATCAATTCCAGACATACTGTATCAATTTCAGCACTATGTAGGAACTGGCAGAGTTTAAATCTCTTAGCTTTGTATGTCTTGAATCAGCTCTGCCTTTCTCTTGCATAGATACAAAGGCAGAATAATCTTCCTAACTTTGAGGGAGTTTAATTCAAGGGTATATCTGCCTAAAGCAATTTAATAAATATATTTCTCCCAATTAATACATTTTCTGAAGAAGGGGGAAGATGCAATCACTTGATTTTGATGCTTATAGTGACCATCAGCTAATTTTGCCTTAGTCCTAGATTCTCTTAAGGAATCAAAATGGAGTAAAGGCTTACTCTTGTTCCCATTCAAATCAATAAAAAAGTTCCCATTGGTTTAAATTAGAGCATGAGTGATCCTAAAATATGAGTCAGAATTGCACAACCCAATTTTCATTGGACTGGGCTTAAAGAATCTCTCTTAAACCACATACTCACTCAAGTTCCTCATGTGCAAAAATAATGGTTTACCCAATGAGGCCCCAAACCCTGACTCACATGTTCTCTAACTGAATTTCCACTGCAGTACTGTAAATATTACCTGGGGAGCTAGAGATTTTTCTTTCACCCCTATAGCACCATCACTTTTTTCCTTCCTTAAGTCTTCTCCTCCGCAAGCCCCTACACTTTACCCTGTGCCTTTATAGAAATAGCAAAAGCAATAAACTTTTGTTTCCCTCTACAAACATTATGAAACTGCTTAATTATTAAAATGTCTGTGTTGTTTCACTGGAGGGAAAAAGTTAAACTCTGTGTGTTCTAACTGTTTGTTTTCTTCTCAGTCTCCTTGGCATAGTTTTCTTTTTTTTAATAAAAGCTTAAGCAAACATTTCTCCAGACTCAGCATTCAAGAACTTCCTGGTTAAATTAAACCAGTTGAGACTCACCAACCTGAATTTTTGAATGATGAGGGGAGGTGATTTCATTTTATGGTAAGATAAAATGGCAGGACATCTTCTATGAATCTCTGGAAGAATACAGTTGGCTTTTTAAACCCCAAGAGTTACAGTAAAAACCTTCTTGAATCTGTAGCTGAGCTACAGGCAGTGTACTGCAGAAGGTGTTTTCTAGTCAAGATGTAGCTGATGCTGTAATAAACTGTGGTTCACCAGATCTTTGTGGCTGCCAGGCCTTTTCCTGGGGCGTTCAGCACAGCAGCAGCTGTGCAGAGAGGCTGTGCAGGCAGGGCTGCATCCCCTGCCTTGCCACGAGCATTCCTCACGGCAGTGATGCAGGACATGGCTCCTCTCTGGAGAAGCCTCCTGTCAAACAGCTCAGGCTCTATCTCTTGCCTCAAACCACTCCTGCCCGTGCTGGGAGATGCCTGCAGGAGCTGCAGGCAGGAGAGGGCTCTCACTTCCTTCTCTTGATGAAAATTGCCATCACTAAGGTTTAAGCTCCCTTTCTCTTTGACTTTTCAAAGCCCCTTAGGCTCTGCTCCAGCAGATGGGCAGCACCAAGATGGTGATCCCAGCATATCTGAGGCCAGCATATGCAGAGGATTTAAGTGTGCTTCATGGCTCCAGTCCAAGTGTCAGCCAGCCTGGGAGGGGTTCCAGCCACAAACAAGTTCAGGACAAATGGCCAAAGTCTTTTTTCAGCCTGGAGAAAGTTGGCTTTGTGAAACATGCCCAGTGAAACCTGGACATATGGTAGTTTTAGCTGCAGAGGACTTCATGTGCATAATCCGCCTTCCCGCACTTCTGTCGGTGACAGCTGGGAGGTCACTATAATTATCCTGAATTTGGATGCTGAGCAGCACTGAGTACTTGTCTGTTTAGGGGAAGAGAGAAAATCTGTTTGCAAACGGCTTGTAGCTTAATGTCTTCAAAGTGTGTCTGCCCCTTCTTGCTTATAAGGACTGTGCACTAGGAGATCAGGCAGAGGATTAATGGAGTGGATACTCATTCACTCGAGGTTTTGTTAAAGCTGAGTCAGTAAACCCGATTAGTCGTTGGGATGTCCAGGCAGGATTAATTTGGGATTGGAAATAGGCTGGTAAAGAAATGCTGGGTGTGTTTCGCCTCCTCCTCCTCCACTGTAAGTGCTGTGAGAAGGTTTTGTGCATGTGGGATGTGGTGTGATCAAGTGGCTGGTCCAGGAGGGAGGTTTTCAGCAGCAAGTGGAATGAGATATGTTACTCTGGAAGCTGCAAGGAAAAACAGAAGGGAGGTAATTTTGTTCTCTCTTTGCAATGTTTAACTACTATTTTATCAAAATTGCAGAACCCTTTTCTATTAAAATTTTTTCTGTACTCTATCTTAGACTCTTGATGAAGCTGGGAAATTTTTAATCAGAGAGAGATGCACATAATTCTCAAATTTTTTCATGTGACTTAAGTCCAGTTCAGTTATTTATCAAGTAACACCCAAAAGGTAATAAAAGACCAGAAGGATCTGAATTAAGGCCAAGAAGACAGCAGAATTCTCCTGATCCTCCATACATGAGACAGAGCACATCATCCTGTGTGCACCACTCAGATTATAGCAATGCAATTTTTTCAGGATCAAGAATCTTTTGGGATGGGGGCAATCAGAGTGGGATGCGCACAGTGCACACTTCCAAGTCTGTTCCTCAAAACCACATTTTTGTGTCAGTCCTTCCCTTGGAGGGCAGTAGGCTGGAGGATCTAAGGGGATGGACACTACAGGTCAGAAGCACCATGGTGTTCCACAAGCAACCCCCAGTGTCGCAATTTGTAGAAGGATTTCCTGTACCCAGGACTTTCTCCAAATAACAACTGGACTTTCCAGGAAGGTTCATACAAAAGTATGATGTCATGACTTCTGTGAGAGAACACAGCATTCTCTGCTTCAGAATTCACCCCTAAAATGTACAGTCCCTTCAAACAAAGAGAACTGGGGCTTCATGCCTGTATTTAACTCTGCTCCTACGGATAGTTACTGAATGTCCTTCAAAGTGGATAGTGTTACCTGCTCTCAGCTATGCAGGCGTACTGTGCAAGCAAGGAACTGTAACACGGAGCAGCAGGATGGCATAAGAAGCAGAGGTTTTTAATTTTTGACTTGTTCATGACCCATACAGCTAATTTAAATGATTTGCATAATTGTGTTTAGGCAGGATGTGTTGGTGTTTTGCTCTCTTAAATCCAGAGGGCATTTTTAGGATATCTAATATGCTGTTTCAATGGTTTCAATGCTAGTTTTTGAACGAACTCTCTGATAACAGACTCATCAAATGGTTTGCGTTGAAAGTGACCTTAAAGATCAGCTGTTTCCAGCCCCTCCATCTTCTACTAGACCAGGCTGCTCTCCATCCAACCTGGCCATGAATACTTCTAAAGATGTACATTCACAGCTTCTCTGGGCAACCTGTTCCAGTGCTTCACCACCCTCACAGCGAATAATTTCTTTTGTACATGTAATCTGAAGCTGTGTTCTTTTGGCTTCCAGTCATTATCCCAGAGTAAAGATAATGTCTCCCAATACAGTGCAAAATCACAATTCCCTACAAACCATTTAGAGTTCATCTGTCAAATAGAGGTATTTTCCATAGAATCTAAAGGGGTATGAAACTGTAAATAACAGATTTATAGTGAACTATTGTTCATACTTGGGACGAGAGGAGACTTTCTGGGTTAGCACAAAGCTTTAGAAAACAGAAGCCTGAAACACAGCTCTCTGCTCCGATGTCTTCCTGCAACAGCCCCTGGAGGAAAGTATCATTTATGAAGCATTGAGCTTGCAAGTTAAATGAGCCATGTTGTGTGATCTGTGCATTCAAGAATGGGCTCACTTTGTACATGATATGTGTGATGCCGCAGGCTGCTCTTAGAGAAGCAAGTGACACTCCTGGACCAGGATGATTCAGTGTTTCTGCTTTCCAGGCCTTGCTATTGTGCAGATTTGAAGAGATGGAAGAGGCACAGGATACAATGTTTATTGTGCACTGTGGTGAATCTCTTCCCAGTCACAGAGCCAAGCTTGAAGCTAAATTCAAATGAAAGCAATTCATTTCAGTGAAGATAAATTAAAGTTTGAGAAAGATAATATTTCCCAGAGACTGCGGCTGAGACAGATGATTTCCTCCTCATCTTTGGAAGGAGAAGGTCACTTAGGATGAGGTGAGTGAAAATTAGTCAAGAGTGCCTGTCCAACAGCTCTTCACAGGGAACTGGATCAGATTCAGATTTGGTGGATGAAAAATAGCAAGAGATGGGCATTCTGTCAGCTGCCCTTTCTCTCTCCCTGCCATCAGTGCCAAGATTACCTGGTAATCTTGGTACTACCTCCGGTACCAAGATTAAGCCTTTCTCCTAAGAATAATTATCAAATATAAAACCCTATAGACTCCTCCAAATGCCTTAATTCTTTCCGTACATAAGGTGCCGTCACTGGGGGTGACAAGATGAAGCCACCCCTGAAGAACTGACAGGGCTAAGCCCATGCTGTTTTCTGCCAGCTTGTGATCCACTCTGCTCTCTCCTCACATGCACCAGTCAATCCCCATGCCAAAGCAGACAAATGCCTCTCACTCACTAGCTGGGAAGTGCAGGAACACCTTTTCCTGTTGTCTGGACCATAAAGCACTGGGAAATGTGCCAAGGATGACCTGATCTGCTGGTGGTTTTTTTCCAGCAGTGCCATATGAAACCCTCCAAGAGGTGGAGGGTAAGAAGGACCTCTTGCCACTGCTGCCTGTTTCTGGAAGAGTGGTGCCCAGGTCTGGCTGGAAGCTGATGGAAATGGGCACGAGAGGCACAGAGCCCAGCAGAAGGTGCTGCAGGGAAGGGGTCACTTGTGCAGGGGACAGGTAAAATGCCCAGGGGTCAGTTGGAAGAGCGAGGTGGCCTCGTGTGCATTAAGGGTGAGTGAAGTGGGAGAACTTTTTAAATCATCGTAAGGCATTTCCTCTTGAACAGAAGTTCTTTATTAAGCAGAGGAAATGGAGATGGAATTCAGGATGAGTTTTGAAACCATTATTACCCACAACAATAACTAATAATCCTATTACTTGTGCTTCCCCCTGTGGTCATCTTACTTGGCACACTGACTTTTTGGAGCCTTGTGTCCAACATTATCTAAACAGTGTTTAGGGCTCTGAACATATTTGGTTGTTGCATGAAGTCCCCAGCTACTTTAAACTAGTATTAATTCAAGACTGGCATGAGAAGAACTGAAAACGGTCTGTTTTTCAAAAGAAAAAAATCTCTTGGACAAGTGTAAGCAGATCAGCCTTCTGCTTAGAAAAAAGAGTAAATCCTGGGGTAAACCACTGAAGAGTACATGCAGCCCTAGTGACCTCCTGGGAAAGATTGTGAATTGGGACTCACTGTGTGTTGTTTATCCAGAAGTGATTATGTAAAAAAAAGCGCTTGTTTTTCTCCACTGCTTTTCTGAAAATCTCTTATAATTACCTTGGTTTCAGATAGCATTTGATAGCATCTAGCAGCTGAACAACCCTGATTGGCACCCCTGATTACAAGAGACTAGATAGGGTGGGAAACCTGAAGTTCTGCTTTATTTGCTTTAGACTTTTTTTTTTTTTTTTTAAATGCTTGATCCAAAGCCCATTGGGGTCCAAATGAAAGTTTCCATTTCTTTAGGTTTTTAGTTCAATACCTTTGCCAAGAGTCATTTAGTCACAGCCTGACTACTAGCATATGGAATCAAAACAAGTCTTACAACAAGATTTTAAAGAGTGTTTGTGGACAGCAGGGGCTCAGCACGGACTTTCATGCTGGAGAAAGAGGCTCTCTAGGTCACTCCCGAGGTACTTTGGCACAATAAAGAGTACTACCATGAGTGCTCAAATGGTGTTGTCCATCTGGCACAATTTGGCCAGACAGATTGATTCTGCAATGACCTGAATGCTGCAAACTTCCCCCTAACAAACCCTGATTCTGTTATTTCTTGTCTAGACCAAGAGTAACTTGGGAATGCAGATTGTTAGAGCTTTAACATGTAGTCTCTGAAAAGCAGAAACCTGCAGGCAGGTTTTTGTTACAGCCGTTTAAATGGATTAACTCCAATACAGACAAAGTTGGTAACTCTATTTATTTCTTCCTGCCCTGTTTTCATGTGTATTATCTTACTTCCTGCAATCCCAGTGGCATAGAAATCAAGCATCTCCTCATTAAAATTCAGAGCTAATAATTTTGGCATCCTCTGTGCGATAAGCAGCTTTATTTCAGATTGCACATAGCCTACATTTTGTAGCATAGACAGCTGTACAGAGTAAAGCAAGAAGATATATAGTGGCCAAATAAAAGATGAAAGGAGCACGTTGAACCTTTCAGGCACAGGGTTTTTTTAGCTAGAAGGTCTGACAGGACTATATTGTCCTTGTAGTCATTAACAGAACAGGGATTTTAGGTTTAGAGTTTTTATTAGACTTCCCCCAGTACTAACAACAGTATACACACAACTGAGATCTTGATTTTTGTGTAAAATGGCTAACTAGAACTGTTCACATCTTTAGAAATGGTCCTTAATGTTTATAAATTTGCAGGTTAGAAAGAAAACAAGACTCAGGTGGCCTGGATCATGAGATGAATCAATTAACCTGGGATACATTTAAGAGGGAGAGAGAAGGTGCTAGTGAATTAAGTCTGGTTTGGAATAAAGGGTGGTTTTGTTTGTTTTTTTTATATTGCGGTTTTTTCCCCTGTGTTGCTGGTTGTTGTGCAAATGAAGCTTTTCACACTGCTCCTGACTTACTGCATTACTGAGGATAGGCTTGGAGAACAAATAGGTTTGTTGATTTTTTTTTAATTTTTTTTTTTCCTTTTCTGTTTGCACTATGGTTTCTGCCTGTGTGCCTATTTCCACGTAAATTGTTCATTCCAGACTACCTAAATGGTCTCCAGGAGTACTCAGGAACAGTCTTCTTCCTGTCCTGTAACTCTTCAGTAGATGGAATGTGGACATCTGTGTGCAGAAAATCATGGTATCAAAGGGCTCTGTAAGGTACAGTCACCTCTCGCTGGTTACAGCACTGTTTTGAAAGTTCTCTCAAGCTTAAATCTGTTAACTTTTCATGAGGAAATCATATTACAGGAATAGATTTTTTTTTTTTCTGTTTTTGAGTTGTGGGCATCATGACTTCTTCTCACCTGATTCTTAGATGTTGTCTCTTATCTGTGGAGTTGCTCTCTGAAAACCATTTTGGCTCTCTGTAACACTTGATATTGCTGCTCCTGACTTTGTTTTCAGCACTAAATTATCTACAACAAGCGATCCAGTAAGTAGTTATCATAATATGTGATAAGTTTTCCTTTGTTTTTATGGATAATGTGGGCTGCTCCTTCAAATGCAGTTTCCAGCTGTTTGATTGACTCTCCAGTTTGTCGGGTCCCATGTGATTCTCCAGATGCAATTGTGCATCTGTTATCAGCTCCAGATTAGCAGGGAGATGGGTTTGCATTCATCAGAAGTATTCTGATGAATTTACCTACCATTTACCAACTGGTGTTTCAGAATGTGGATTATCAGTTATCCTGGTGTCTTCCCTTGTGACTCCTGGCATATAAAGGTAAACCAGTGCTAACAGCCTTTTGCAGGTGTGGCCTAAGAATCACACGTCCCTGCCTTGCATATTCTTTGGCATAGAGTTTCACACTTGTAAAATGCTAGGTGCAGATAAACCCTCACCATAGTCCACGACTTTCTCAGTCCCTTGTTTATATTTTAATGTGGAGAATACCTTCAACTGGAGAAAAACAATGGTTTCTACTTAGGGTTTTATTAATAAGTCATGAGGAGGCTTGAAGAGGATATAATACCACTGATACAAACAACAGACTCTGAAACAAAGCTGGTTTCTGCCAGCTGTACATTCTCTTTCATAGGATGCTGGCTGGGTTGAAGTTTGTCTCCGGGTTTTTGTGTTTATTTCTCCTCATGAAGAGTGATTTGTAGGATCAATACAGAAGAGTTATTATTTTATGCTATGAATATGTTTTATCACTTCAAATGACACCGACTATGTGGTACTTCATTTTTCAGTACTGAGATCTGGATGATTTTAGTTTTGGGCAACTCTTGGAAGACAACATAAAAATTTGTTCTGGTGTGACTGTAGGTGGCAACTACATCAGCTGTGTAGGACTTCAATGCTTATTTTAAAAGATACTCACAATATCTTTTTCTAGAGCTTACCTTCACAGATTGGGATGCTTATGCTGCAAGCCAGCTGTAGGAAATTGTATGTAGCCCAAATTTCATTAAGCATCACCAGCAATATGTAATTGGAGTGGCAGTAGATGTAGAAATGAACTTTTGATATTATGGTATCCAGATTTCACTTTATCAACTATCCTGAAAAAGCTATTGACCTGGAAAGGTAGTATTTTATTAAAGAGATGCTCATAACTCATGTAAACAAACCTGTCTCTTTCAAACCAAATGTACTGCTTTAACAGGAATGTGTCTCTCTGTGTGATACTGCTTTCTTTAGGCTTTTTAGCTGAGAGGGGATGTCTTCAAAACTTAATTCATTTGCAAGCACACATGAGCTGATCCAGTCATATATAAAGCTGAAAGATGTGCAGTCTCAGATCTCTGCAGTCTGAAGAATGACTCAAAAAGTTCCTAAAGTACTGGAGGATCCCTAAGTGACTGATACAATAGAAACATGGACTGTTCAGTGGCCAAACACGTTCTCCCAAGATGAGAATGTGGGATCAGGCCCCTTCCCTCCTACACACAGACATACCACAGTGCCAAAGCAGACAGATTTCACCTGGTTTGCAGGGCGGTTGGTTTATGGAGAACAGCTTTGGTTTACTGTAGCTGCTCTCTGCTTCACACACTGTGTAACACTTGATCAGCTCCCACTCAGAAGCTGTTACTTTTCTCCTGTGTGCTGTCCAAGAAAAAAAGCTGTGTGTTACAGCTATACATGATCCTATTCTTTCATGATGACCTTTTCTTAAGTGTTTTAAAGTAAGACTTGTGACTGAGGAAAAAACAACTAGATGCCACTTTGAAAATGGGTGAAAAAACTGTAGCCAGGTATCTTTGAATTAGAAACTCAACAGGTTGGGCCTGAGTCTCCAGCTCCCCAGCAAAGCACAGGGCAAACTGGCAATCAGTAGGGTAACATAAAGAAAATTCTGAATTTCCAGTGCCAAAGAAAATGATTTGTGCATTAATAGAATGTTATGCTATTATCAGCATGAGTCTCCTTTTCCTAGAAGTAAAGATGTGGATCTCAGCTTTGGAAATAATACTGAATAAGGCAAGTCTTAAACAGACTGAATTAGTAGGAATCCAATATTCTAAATAGATCTCACTTTAGCATTCATCTTGCATTTTCTCCTAATTTAATTCTGTTATTTCTAGTGATAGCTCTTCCCTTGAACTGGGATGTCTTTTCAACTGATTTGAGGCAGAATGGAATCTCTGGTCTATTGCTACAGTAAAGTGCACTGGGTTTTTTAGAATAGCTGGTATTCTAAAATAAAAGCTAAAGCTACCACAACTTTAAATGAGATAGGAAAAAAATACCCTTTTCTGCAGTGATAAGGACCTCCTAGAAAGGTCACAGCATTTGTGTAGTGCTCCCACTAGGAGCAGTGCTCAGTGGCCACCTAGGCTGACTGACTCGGTGAAACAGCCCCGATTTCTACTTGCTTTCAAATATCATTACCTTTGCAGTAACTAAATATTCCCAAGGTTAGAGGCAGTATGATTCAATCTGTTAAATATTATAGCATTGCCTCTAAGAATTGGCATCCTCCCCTTCCCAAGACACACTTCTTCCAGTTCTGAAGGGAAATGGTCTAATTAGCTGTATTATGAAGATATGACATCCTAATTCTCTATAGTACCTTCCTTTTAGGAGAGCTAGCTAATTGCAAGACCACAGCCCTTAAAAATGAAGGCATTATTAGCTATAGACAGTGAACAATTGTCCTGGTTAACAGCTTGGCTCGTGTGCACTGCTGAGAAATCCCAGGCTAGATCATGAACTTATGTTTGTCAGTTTTCTTTTGATTTCACCAAATGGCATCACAATGGTGTCTGTAATACAACCAATGCAATGTAAAATGCAATGTGGTATAGGGTCTGTCTGCACAATATGGATACATCTGAAGCAGTTTTAAATAGCAGTAGACTATTTCCAGTACCACGGACTTCAACATTAATTGATTTGACTAGAATCTGTGAGAGGTTTTGCTTCTAGCTCTCTGCTGCAGCTATCCAGATTTTCCACTAGGACCCATGTTCACCTGGATATCGCAGAATCACCAAGGCTGGAACAGATTGTCAAGGTCATCTAGGCCAATCATCAATGCAGCACCACCATAGTCACCCCTAAACATTGTGGATGTGTGTCTATTAGCCTCAGCAGAGGTTGCAAAGCACGTTCAAATCAAGGACTTTTTGATGATTATACTCAAAGGAGTCCTGCTAGAAGGAAGTATTTTCTCTTTTATTTCACAGGGGGTTCACTTTTTATCAGCTTCTGGTACCTCCAGATAGAGGTAAGGAAGCTTGTACAATTAACTTTGAGATCTGAAAATGTGGTAGCAAAGAGATAAAAACCTGCACATTTTCCCTTTTCTATGTCTGTTGCCACTGAGCATGTCTGAGGTTCAGGCAAGTCTGGATTAACAGATCAATACTTCAAAGTGTCTGGAAAGAAAAATCAGTCCCAGAGTTGCGTAGACATCCAAAAGACTTGCAGCCTCTTTATGGCTTCTGAAATGCTAGTTCTTCATTCCTGATCAGTTCCAGGCTATGATAAGTTAGGAAGAAAATATGTTTCCAGCTCCTCTAAAGACTCTCTCCTTTACTGTGATCTATATACCTGCCAATACCAACAACAAAATTAGTCATCTTTCTAATCCTTCTTGGATACTCGGTTTTGAAGGTTTGATTTGAGACCAGAAATAGAATTCCCTCTTCTTTTCCCATGGCTGTGTTTCTGAATGTTTATCCTTCATTATGCTTGTCTACATCACCCATCTTGAGAGGAAACACAAGGTATCTATCTTTAATGACATGCACACACCCCAGGAATAAGAGAAATGGTTTTGAATAGTTCACCTTTTTCAACAGAAGAGGTTTAACAAGGAGAAGAGGATTATTTTTTTTTTTTTGACTACTTCTTACACATGGCTTTGATTATCAGCATAAGAATGCCATTTCAGCCAAAGCTTGTCCATAAACCAAATACAGAAGGGAAATATGGGTTCTAACCTGTACTAACAGAGCCAATAGCAAAATCCTGGCACACAGACAAAATCTGCATTTGTATTCCACATCAGCTGGTGAGAGTGAATGTTCCATGGGACTATAAGAGGTGCAGTTCTGTATTTAAATGTCAGCCTTTTTCCTATGTATCAATAAGGCTTCATGCATTCAGGTTTCGAGTTAGAGAGGCAGATGATGGTAGGTAACTCTGTCCTCTGGTACAACACACGAGAGAACTGGAACATATTTCTGAATGAGTAAGGCAGAGCGTGTCCTGCAGCACCACCTAGCAGGCTAATTTAGAAGTGGTCCACATCCCTGGATCCTTGACTACAACGAGGTGTATGTGCATCAAAACCAGGGTCTGCTTTGGTCTTGTTTCCCTTCCCTGGTGTAACAGCTGCTTCTTGAAACCAGAACCGGGCCAATGTGGTGATTAGTAAAGCTGGGGTGTCTGTTTTTCCCAATCGTATTTGTAATGAATATCTCAAGAGAAACCACAGTAAAAATGCAATAGCAGATTTTTGAGTTTTAGGGTAAGAAAATCTTGTTTTCTAGATCTCTCCACCTCTCAAAATCAGCTTTCACAAACCCACCCAGCCCTCTCTCCATATTCACCAGCAGGTTAAGTAAGTCTTAGTAAGATGAGAGATTTTAAAAGCTGGAGAGTCTCTGTGTGTTTCACTTAGTCTGAGAGTCTGTTGTCCGTCATCACCTATGTATACTTCTTCTTTGTACATCTGCATGAAGTATGAATATCAATGCCAACTTATAAATTGTAAGTTTTGGCAGATGATGAAGATCCATGCTGAGGCTGCAGACCAGACTGTAACAGCTTTCTGCTGATATAAAGAGGGAGGTGAAATTGTTGGGTTTGGGGTCTTTTTTTGGTTTTGGGTTTTTTTGTTTTGGTTTGGTTTTTTTATTGTTGGGTTTTGGTTTGGTTTGGTTTTTTTCTGGCTGCCTCATACCTTGTTAAAGCCTTGGCACTTCTCAGTTTTCAATGCCCCCATATTCTGATTGATAACCTAGCAGAAAATTATGCCTTTTTGTCTGTTACTATGTTTTCTGCTAATAGTGAGATAAATGTGGTACATAAGAGGGTCTGATGGATGACAGAGCTGGCAGAAAGTGGCTCAGAGGCGGAAGAGGTGGGATCTTTCTTCTATTTCTCCCTTTGGGTGGCAGTAAACTATTCATCTGCCTTGCCACACTGCATAAAACCATAACCTAAGGGTAGAACTGTGCCCTGTCATGAGGGAGCATGCTTTCTTAGCAACCTGCTTATTGGAAGTTAAAACCAAGGTTGTCATTATCAGCTTCTGTTTACAACAGGCTATGCCTGTCCAGCACTAGAATTTCTAAAAATCAGATCATCTAGTAGGAAAAACAGAGGATAAATATCTTCTTTAGGATACTTTCATGTAAGTCCTAACCCCCCAACCCCCCCCTCCCAATGAATTAGAATGAGAACTCCTAAGTATTCACTTTACAATCTTAATCATTTCATGTGAGGACAAATGTCAGGCTAAAATGTCTGGGAATTAAACCTTTACCAGTAAGTAATGCTTCAACTGGACTGCTACAAAAAAGGCATGATCTGTCAAAATTAATCAGAAGTAAAAAGTAAGAACAGCTTGCTTTTATTTCTATTCTGTTGCCTCTCAACCCACTACCCAGCATAATTAACATTTGGATAGTGGAAAATTATTACATTATGACTGGTGCAAAGAGCACTGGTGCAAACTTCCTATAAATGAGGCAAACCCAACCTTTTACTGTCCTCTACCCAAATAAAATCCTAACCTGGCCAAAAGCAGTTCTATATTCTTGTTTTGCAAGGGCCGCACATGCCAGGGGCAGGGCTGGACTGCCCAGAGCTCTGCCCTGGAATGGCGGTGCTTCCACAGGGAGCTGCCCTGCCACCCTCCTCCTCTGCATCTCGCATCTTCCCAGGGCTCTCGGCGTGCCCAGGCTGCGGAACAAATCCCCACGGGCTCCCTGAGAAACTACACTGGCCATCTGCTTTGAACAAACAGTAACTGTAAAGCAAATGCGAAAATCCCCGCGTGTGTGGCTTTCCCATTAGGAACGACGGAGCAAACACGTCCTACACGACGGCAGCCAGCTCGGCCACTTGCTGCTTTCCCGGCAAGCACTCCCGCCCTGCAGTGGAGAGGGCTGTACTAATAATACAGATGTAAAGTATTCTGCAGGAAAGAAGGCTGCGGGGAGTTACAGCACAGAACACGAACGCACAGGATTGATTTATGACGCGGGCAGAGAGCGGCAGTGCCCGCCTCACACTGCGGCTGCCCTTTGAGGGGTGTTGGGAGGGGGTTGCCTCTCGCTCTTCGCCTCCACGGGCAGCGGGTCGGATCCTCTCCGCTGTCCGGATCCTTCCCACGGCTCGTCCGCCCGAGGCCGGGCTGAGGCGGCGCCGGGGCCGCGCTGAGGGAGCCNGGGGGGGTTCCCGCGGCGGGGCCCCGGGGTTGTGGGTTTCTGGCACCTTCCTCTTCAATATTTTTAATTTTCGTGACAGCCCGAGCCGTGGAGGCGAGTCCGCCCCGCGCCCCGTTTCCTGATTGATCGTGCTTTAAGCTGGGTTTTCCTCTCCACTACGAGCGATTATAAAGCGATAAATTCAGTAACGCGCGCGTGTTATGGCCAAACCTGCCCGGATCTCCCCCAGCTGAACTGCAGCTGTTACAGTTCTCTGAATTCAGTGAGAATTAAGTGCCTATGACACCGCAGATATGGAAAGTGCTTCAGCATTTGGTGGAGGCCGCCGTGTAAGCGTAGTCGTGACTTCATGGTTGCTAAATGATTAAATTTGCAGGATAGGGGCCATATAAATTGCCTTGTAGTTTCCGCTTGCTTTCCTCATACGTAAATTGCACAACATTTATTAGTAAAGATGCCGTCCACGGTTAGGGTTGCAGTGGGGTATCTGCAGGAGCAGAGCATCTGACCCTTGGGGAAGGTCTGAAAGCATAAATGCTAAAATGTATTGCGGGCAGTTTTATTTTCCTGAGTACTGACTATTATGAGAAAACAAATACCCTGTGGCATTTCCTGCTTGCTTTTGCATTCGGTGTGCAGGACCACATTTGGTCATGCAAGGAAGGAGTTTTCATTTGGTAAAGCAGAAAGGAGAGTAGAGTTTTCAGTGTGGTCTTCCTTTCCCCACCCTGACTGCCCACTTTCACCCACTGGTGTGGATGAAAGCTTAAGGAGGACTTTTTTCCTTGCAGCATTTCTAATTTTAAACCTGTGTTAACTGGCTCCAGTGAGAGGGCATTCTCTGACAGGAGAAACTTGTGAAGTCCCTGCCTCATCTTTACATGAGGATCAAGTGATAGGCTCCTTACAGTCATCCCCTTAGAAGTGCCTCCCCTGCACTGTAAATGACATGACCTTTTCAATCAAATCTGGACTACCAGATTTGCCGAGAGATCATAAACTTAAAAATGGTACTTTGAGTTTAGGTTTATCGTTTATTATCAAGGGGATTTTTCTCATGAAATTTGGTTTAATCCAAGCTCTTGTCTCTTTAGCATATTTTTCTTAATATCATCAAAAACCTCACCACTTCTGTCTTCAGCAGAATGTAATACCACTAGTTACTACACTAAGAAATACATATTAAATTACTATATGATTACCTACATCACTGTTTTTATTAAGCACTCAGTGTGTGTTCAGTGCAGCATAAACATTAAACAAGATTATTCTTCCCCTGGTGCATTTACAATCTGAACGATCTTCATAGGAAGGAGTGGTAATAACATATCATTAAACCACCACCTTTAAATTAATCTCTTTTTGTTTCCCTGTGGTTAACACTCATTTGCTGTTGATCCTGACCGGTGTATCCTGGCATGTCCTGTAGTGCTGTTTGATGATGTTTGATGATGTTACAGACCCCAATTGTCCACTCTCCCCCTGTGTGAGAAGTTCTTGTTCAGCACACGTGGAAGGACAGCATGTGTCCCTGCTTCAGCTGCTGCCATACAAAGCCCAGCAGCAAAGCTGAGTCCCACCTTTGATGGTACTCCACGCTAAGACTTTGGTTTTTCTATCAAAGTACAATTTCCTTCTGCCATCTCGGCTTCCTGTGAGGACAGCTGGAAACCCTCACATCTTTAACACCTGCAGCAAGATTTTTTTAAGCTCATGTGTTAAAGCCCTGAGCGAAGAGACTCTCCAATTGGAAAGGGAGGCATCCAGTTTTCACTGATTTCTGTTGGATTTAGGTGCCTAATTCTTTTTAATATCATCATAGTAGCATGAAGGCTACTAGGTGGGAATTCTGAAGCCAATAGATTTTACTATTTTAAGAAGAGATTGGAGCTTTCCTGGGCAGAGCACATAGTAAGGCTTGGATCATAAAAAGAACTGATGCTTCCCAAGGGAAGCAGGACTCTTGAACTGAATGAATTGGCAGGTTGGAAAGTTTTTAGGTTTATTTCCTTATTTAAAGAGTCATAACATAGTCGTAGGCCCTGAAACAATTTATTTTCCAGTTTCTGCTCTGGATTGAACATAGTACTTGTCAGATATTATTTCAGACACACATTTTTGAAAGTAGCTACTGAAAGCATGCTGCTTTCTGAAAATAGCTTTTTGATGAGTAAGCTAGAACCACTGCCTGGAAGTTGAAATGTGAAATAAAAGAGAAAAAAAAAGCATGTAGAAAAAACACATACTGTTTCTTGTTGGTTTTCAGTTGGTTGGGGTTTTTGTGTTGAGGTTTTTTTAAACAGTGAGCTTGACTATCCATGAGAGCATACTCCTAAAGGAAAATTCTGTCTCCTGAAATTTTTCAAACCAAAATGTGATCCTGTTTTGAAAGTTTTAGTCAAACTCAGCTTATTGAATTTAGTATTCAGGTTGCTGATTAATTTTTGTAGCTTTACTGATAGACTGATCTAATGAATTGGCTCTTTCTGACTTCAGTACCTACAGACTGTGTAGTGGTAGGCAAGAGTGAGATTGTGCTCGCAAGGGCTAGACAAGTAATGTTGGGTAAATGCAGGGGGTGTATTGATTGTTGGTGGAGGAGGAAATGTGGTGGCTTTAGTATTGTCTTTATTGAGGTGAATTGATTTACTGGAGGAAAGGGAGAAATTAACTCCTTGTATCAGTCATCCTGTGTTGCAAGGCCCAAAAATTATTGCGTATTTCTTCCTCTGTAAAGATGATTTGTGTTTTGTTAACGTAAAAAAAAACCAAGACCAAAAAGGTACTTTGGTTATTGTCCTCTGCTTCTTCTCATGTTTTTTGCTTTGGTTGGGGTATTTTTAGTGTTAGAGAGACGATGCACCTATGCATGCACACTTTAATTCCTGATTTTGTGTTACGAACAGGTTGGGATTTGGCTATGGCGGGGCGGCTCCTGCGGAAGGCGTCGCTGTGGTTAAAGAAGCACAAGATCACTGTGTTGGCTGTTTCCTGCATGGGACTGCTTGGCACTAACCTTTCCTATCACGTGTTTCCTGAGCAGACGTTCAAACAGTTGCACGAGTGCTGGTCAGAGGGGCAGCCAGCTGAGCTTTCAGAGAAGCTCCGTGGCATCTTTGAGGATGTCCTTCGAGATTCTGGTGTGAAGTCCCCTGACTCCTACAGAGCCTTTGCAGCCTCTGGCTTCCACCCCGTGAGTGCTGGAATTCCCTGGCTGCCCGGAGGCTCTTTGGTGGGCATCCCGCCTAACTTTGAAAGCACAGCTGAGGATAAAAAAGGAATAGTCAACCACGTTGTTGTAATAAATGGCAAGGAAGTAGACTGGGAGAGCAGTGAAGGCGTGGCTTTGAAGGAAGCTCTCACATTTTCCCTCGAAGCTCAGAAGTTTGCCATTGCCAGAGAAGTTGCGTACTTGCAGAATGGCAGCCCTTTAGCAAGTGCAGTTGTGGCTCCCACTTGCTTGGCTGGGACGTTTGTCTGTGGGAGAGCTCTGAAGCTGCTGCTGGGGCTGTCCACGGGCCCCGTGATCCTGCGCAGCCTCTGTAACCTTGTCAGTGCCATGGCAGGGCTGCTGTGCTACGGCGTCTCTTCCGACGCCGTCACCTTCCACATGGACTGCGGGGCCGACAGGGAGGCAGCCAGGCTTTCCCAGGACTATGCCAGAGCTGGCCTTGAATTTTATGATAAAATCCTGTCCCGCAACAGGATTTTTCGTGCTCTGATGGGCAAACAAGGGATGAAAATGTATGCCCCGAGCGGTAACCTTTTCCCAAGGCACTGGTTCAGACTAAAGTATACCCCATACACTTACCGGAGAACTTTGATTGTTAATATTTTAAGAGAGCTCCAGGCATCAGATGGGAGTGCTTGAATTTTAAACTTGTGAATTATGTATTTTGGAACACCGCTGTGCTTCTATTTTATTTTTTTTTTTCCTTTCGGTATCTTCATTAGAATTTTGGGGTTTATTTTTGCATATAGTTCAGAAAGAGTTATTGCACGTTTCTTAAATAAAGAATTCTCTCTTAAAATATTAAAGACTTGCTTCCAAAGTGCTCAGTTCTGTGTGCATCTCAAATCACAAGACTGCTGAGAAGGGAAACTTTTCAGACACTGATCTGAAAGTTCTGCTGTGCTGTTCTGCCTTCCTGCCATTTCAGACTGGCAATTTGGGAGGGGCAAGTCCAGCAGAGAGTTTTGGGGTCATTATAATTTAAACTGGGGTGTTTGCTGTTTCTCCTATGGAACAACACAAAGATATTTTTTTAAAACAGATAGTCTGTATCATGTGGTTACAGAAATACCAAGACAGTGTTTCTCTTGTGAGTAAGTTCTTATGCTGTGTATATTCTCATGCTGCAATCACCGTTCTTCACTAAGAGACATTAGTTATGCTGCAGTTCCTATCAGTACAGACAGATTATTACCAGCACCTGCCTCATTGTCTTAAAACTAGTTCTGCTCTCTCCAGGATGTGGTGACTGCAGCATCACCTTGAATGTTTCCCAGGAGTCATAGTATGTGACAGGACTGTCCTGGGTTTGTTGTTTTCTCACTTGTGGCATAAGCGTGTTGAGAAAAGGGTTTTTCTCCTTGTTTTGGTATTGCTTTTTGTTTCCTCTAAAAATATGTGTAGATGTATGTCACCTCATATGTCAGTGAAGGCAAGGTATGAGACATAAGTCTGGCATTTGGTGCAGAAACCGGTGAAGTCTTTGATGAAGAGTTGCCAAAGGAAATTATTCTCCTGTATGTGACTGGCTTAAGAAGATTTTGTCTGGCAGGCCAGGCTTTGCCCAGGATTACTAATCTTCTGGAGACGTCTTTAGTGCATGGGCAGTAAACTTTCCACTATAGCCTCACCTTGATTTTCAAGGTGATAGTTCTCCATCTTTGTGGTTCCCTCTTTTCTGTGTTTCTATTGCTGTTCCAGTAGCTCTCCCTGGTGACATCAGACTAGTTCTCCTCAGCTCTGTCGTCATTCTTACCAGCAGCTGCTCTTATTTTGTGTATTCTCAGTCAGAGATGTGCTGAGTGTCCTCTCTGCCCTGGCTTTGTCCTTTCTTCATCTGCCTCAATAAGAACTGTCGTGCCTGTGTTTGCTCAAAGCATTACCGAGTTCTGTTTTCCTTTTGAATCACACTGTGACATAAAATTGATATTCTGGCTGCTGAAGCACTGCTGTTGCATTCCATTGCTGAAGGTTTGAGTTTCTGCTGAAGTAATCTGTGCCATGTGCTTCTGAAACATCACCTACTGCTTGCACTTGTCTTTGTCTCATCAAGTCACAAGATGCCTGTCTGGTGCTTTTCTGACTGTAAGGCAGAAAGCTGTTGTTTTTGTGTCCTCTATGAAAGAGTTTGGTAAAATTTCCTGGTCTGTGGAATAAAAAAAGACTTTACCTTTAGGCAGAAGTCTTTAAAAGCTTTAGCCTATTTTTTTTTTTTATACTTGTCTTCCAGGTAAATCCAATATAGGACATCACAGAAATTTATTGGTAGAGTGATGTAGTAACTCAAAACTGGAATATAATTCCTGGTTTATACAGCCTGTGAGTTCAGTTCATCCTCCTGTTACTCCTTCAGACAAATCTAAACTCCATGAAATATTCTCAGAGAGAACTTGGCCCACTTGATTTATGTGGTTGAAGGAGCTACATAAAGAATGCAGAGAGAGGAAAACAGGATCTTCTTGGAGATTTACAACAAGTAGCACTTAAAAAAGATGAAATTAAAGTAATCTGTTTGTCTTTTACCACTCCTTACTGTTGCTTTTCATCAAGATGCCTGCAGCTAGTGAGGTTATTTGACATTCTCCGGGTGTAAAGCCCCAGTGATGCTAATGGGTTTTGCAGTTGTGCACTTCACATGACTCTTACAGCAGGATTCTCCAAGAAGCCCCGTGCATCTATAAATGCTGTGTCCCATTTACCCTTCTTTGAACTTGCTGTGGCACACTGGTGTTGGTAAGGAACAGCTGGCTAGCAGCAAGACCCTTCTTTCCCAAGACAGATTCTTGCCAAGGGCTTGCAAACCTCCATCTCTGGATAGTTGAGCACAATGTCATACTGTCAATATCGGGAAAACAGGAATTGCAATCACAACTGCTAAACTGCTAGGTAAGATTTCCCTGAACTTTGGGAATATGCGGGTTGTCCTGGAAAATATTTGTGTGTGTGTTGCCAGGTAATTGTTGCTTACAAGATCACCCATGCTATTTGGCAAGTAAGAATAGCACAACTCAAATACATGGCCAGTACTCAGGAAAAGTCTTTTATGATACTGCAGATGTTTTTCTGTAGGTAGAATTATCACTGAAATCAAACATGACCTCCACATACTGGTGATAAAAATGGTCTGGGTTTTGAGAGTTCAGCAGGAGCAAGCACTCCAGAATTAAAGGTGGTGTTGTTCCATGCAAAGAATGGTGTGATATGGAAAAGCAGTTTCATTCAGTGGCCCAGAAAAGGCCAAACAAGTCAGTTTGTAAATTGTGCCAGTGAACAGCCTCCCCCAGCTCTGAAGCTGAAAATCTCAGGAATTTGAAGAACTTGTTTTAGTATTAACTGGCTTTTTTTGCTGCTCAGACAAGGCAGACTTTGTACAAATTTTTCTGTAGAAAAGCAACAAAAAAAGCTAAAAGGAAGATGTGGATAAAAGAAATCTAAGTCTAGAAACTGTAGAAGCAGAGGTGTCAGTGGAATAATGAGCTCTCATAAAAATGGATACTGTCTACAGATATGAAACTCTCTGTCTGGTCAAGTGATTAAGGATGAAGAAGTACGAGTAGGAAATGACCAAATTGAGTTGCTAGTTTAAATTTGGATAAAATTTAGTTTGTAGAGGGATTTGCTTGACCAGTTTGTTTGTGTTATTATCCTGAATGTTCTATGTAACTGAAAATTATCCTTTTGACTTCTTTTTTATATAAATGTAATTCTTGCTGCTGCATAAAGCTTTAGTGAGTGATGCTGCAAATGATGAGGGTCACCAAGGTGCTTTGCTCAGAATTCCCACAGAAGTGGAAGAAATGTACTCCAGGGCCTGACTCACATATTTCTTCTTCCTAAAAATTGCATATTTCCTTATCCTAAAAATTGTTTCTCATAGAGGTACTTTCAGTTTATTAATGGTAAAAAATATAAAGTTGTCAGAAAAGAGCAAGGTTGAGAGCTAGACGGTTTTCTTGAAGACAAACAAACTGTGAAAGTAATCTGATTACAGCAATTCCTGAATCGGCTGCTATGGGTATCTGACTTCTCTAGCAATTTACAGGAAGCAGGCGCTTCAGAGAGAGGGAAATGTCCACCCAGGTGGCAGTGAGTAAAATATGTGCATTTACCCAGAGGGGTTCAGTTGAAGTGTAGTGGTCCTTTGGAAAACAGCCTGTTTTTTTACAGTAGAGCACTGCTATCACCCCTTTTCACATTAAAGTGGTTTCCAGAATTTGACAGATGAGATGGTGAGAGAGCTGACTGCAGAGCTGAGGAGCTCCTTGCCCTGCAGGGAAAGCTGGTGCTGTTGGGAGAGGTGATGCTGGGAAGAGCCTGCTGCTGTCGTTTTGCCCTTGGCTGTAGCAGTTGTGAAACAACCACAGTGACAAAGTGTGGCTTGCATGGGTGGGGTGTGAATTTGAATGTATGAATCAAATCACCGTGACTGAAACACGGGTGGCTTTCATCAGAGGAACAAATGCAGAGGATCCATCAAGGAGTGAGTACTGCTGTGTGGGCCATATCCTGCAACTGTTTCTGCTCCTATTCATTAAAAGCTCCATGTAATAGCTGTGATTACATTATTATAAAAGTTAGCAAGTTGCAGACAATCTGCTATCCATGCATCCAGTCCTTGATTTCTCTCATCTCAGTTGGAAGTGTATATTATTGAAAGGTAGAATGCCTTTCCAGCAGAAGAATGCTAATGTAGGAAGACATACTTAAGATCTTGGAATCTTAAAGATCTTGGAACCTTCAGGAAGAGAGAAATTTGGTTGTTGTCAAAACCAGACTTAAGAACAGAAAAACAACATCATTATTCTCCAGGAATTGGTATCTTAGACAAATTAAACTGAAGGCACTGAAAAATGGCTTATGGATGTTTTGCTGGGCATCTTTTTCACTGAGGATATATTGGTTTTTTAAGCTGAAGTGAGTATATTCAGGCTGCTCAAACTGCCAAATTCATCAAGTGGAAAATTATTAAAATTTGGCCATAAACCATTCTGTTTTTCTCATCTGGAAAAGTACAAGCCAAACTCTTAAGCTTCATAGCCAGAAAATGAACACTGAAATATCTCTGCAGTTGGAAGTTTTTACTCTCCTCAGTAAGACCAAGTTTGCCGAAATCTATCCAGGTCTCCAGTTTTGAGAGAGTGTTCTTAAAAACTCAGTTTTGTGTCCAAACATGCGCTTTGATAAATACAGCTAACCCAAGTGTAAGTTTTTCTGACTCCTACCTTAGGAAAGACATGTTACTGGAAGAACTTGTGGTGTTCTCTGCTTGTTTAGGAAAAAACTATGGTCCCCCAAATCATGCTTACTGGAGAATTTTGTCCTGTTTAATTTATTTATTTTTTTCTCCCACGGTTGAACTTCCATCATCTGGAAAGTTGGGCCCTTTTCCAGTCCTGACCTGGTTTCTCTGCATCACTTTCTACTTTGGCCTGCAGGAGCATTACCTTGCAATTGTAGTCAAGGTGTTAACAGATTCTTTCAGTACAAATGAGTAAGAGGTGAAGCTGAAGCTGTGTCCTCCCTTGTGTATGGCACAAGTACTTCTGTTGAAGTCTTGCAAAACAGCAGATCTCCTTAGGGCGACTAAGAGTATTTAGAAAGATAAGACATTGTGAGCCTCGGTTCAGGGTTCCAGCAGTCCTTGCGGAGTGAACATGAAGAAAGGAAATGCAGTATCCAAACAACTTTTATCCAGTAACCCTTTAGTGCAGACCTGCTGACCTCTGGAAGCTTTGTTTCTATCATATGCTGGAAATTTTCCAGTGGGAATGTTGTTGTTTCTTCATTCTCTGTTCCATTTCCTCTTGCTGTTACTCTCTCGTTGCCTCTTCTCCTGACTCATTTTACAAGCTGCTGTAGCTTGATCAAGCAAGATTTGTGAACTTTTAAGTGCTCACTTGCTGCTTGTGCTTTCATTTGCACCTCCTACTTTTTGCTACAGTACTTACCTGCCAAAGACCACAGCAGCTTCAATTCTCCTGTATTTTACTACATTTAGTCTACATTTTTTTTCAGGGAAAAATGCTTTTGACTACATGAAAAATAGGCCTTGTGGTTAAAACCTTTCCTATTTTGCCGCAAGAAAAGGATTTAATATTACTTTTGAAATTTCCACTTAGTGTTACTTTTTAAAGGATGTATTTCTTTTTTGCTATGGCACCCAGTTTACTTTTGATCTTAATTTGCCCCTGTCACTTTTAAGATGCTGCTATTCCCTTTAAGCCCTTAGAAACTTTGTTTCCTGTTCCTGAAAATTGCAGGATATTTCCTATACTTATGGCTAGGTGAGGTATTGTTGAGTTGTGAAATTCTAACTAATTCTCTTAGCTGCTTGTGCTGGTGTTGACTTAGCTCAGGCTCATCCATGTGCTGGCTTTGAGGGTTGTGGGTTCTTACATTGTTTATATTGCCAGTTACACTGAGGACTTTATAGATGGGTTTTAATCACCTGCCACTGACCAGCAGCAGAGGGGATTGTTGGGTTTTGCCTGCTGAAAGGAACACTTACTTTTGACAAAATATTTTTAACGATTCTTGCAAGGATGAGGGGTTTGGAATGAGGAAGAAAAGCGTAGGCTAAACCAAGGAAAATAATCCCACATTCTTGACATACTCTAAGTCTTGATGTTGCTACAGAGATGAGTATGGTGCAAGAATTACAATACCTTCTGTAACCAATTCCATCTGATTTCTGGGTTATCTGCTCAGTGCAGTAGCACCTTTTCCATCCCTTCCCAGCTCCTCATGTGCAGGCCCATTCCAGGTAGTCCAGGTAACACAAAGCTCCTGCTTCAGCCCCCTTTGCCAAACCAGTTCCTCTTCAGTGCTCCCTGGAAGCAGTTGCTGCTCTGCCACTGCAGATTTCACTGGAGCAGCCCCTGATTTCAAGGAGTTGAAAACTCAGTGGGGTGGTTCCCCATCCAACTTGCACTAAGCAACATGTGGCAGTTCAATACCACATTGGCTCTACCAGTTGTGCTGATCCAAAAAGTCCATGGCTTGTTTCTAGCCAGAGAAAACTGAACTTTGCAGAGTTCTTTTACCACAAATATAAGTGTCAATAGCAATGTGAATTGGCATAGACTGAAGCCATAATTTGTGATATAAAAAATTGAAGTGAAATTTTAGAAGTGAAAACTAGGAAATTCTACCAGTGTAGCTATTAAGAGATTTACTTTATACGAAAATAAAGTAAAGATAAAACTAGAAATCTGCATTACTATTTTAAAGCTACATTGATTCTTAAACTAATTACTATACAGTGAAATACTGGATCAATTTTTCAGGGAAGATTGAAAATTAAGATCAAGCCATGTTGTAAATAACAAGCCTGGTTTTGGAAAAAAAAAATTCCCCATTTTTTTTATTCTTCATTTTCTAACTTGACCGAAAGCATCTATATAAATATTTCAGACAACAGAGCAGGATAAGAATTACTCTGTAGAAAGTTTGCCCTGTAAGATCTTTGCTCATTTGGGATGAGTTTCACTGCCTCAGTGACCATGTTTTAAAAGTGTGTTATATAATTCTTTGTAGGTACCCACAGACAGATGTATTTATCGTTTTTAGAAACTTTGTGTAATTTAGGCATAAAACTTGAAGTGTGTTTTATAGTTCCTCATTAATAATAGTTGAGAATTATGCTCATCCAAGGCAGCATACATAAATTCTTAATGTTCAGACATTCATTATATGCCTGTAATGGTTAGAAGTTGCCATAGGAAAATAAAAGCCAGTCATCCCAAAGATTACTATTTATATATATTCTTTCAAGCATTTTGAAAGAATTGTGTTGATCCCCTAACAGTTATTTCCCTCTGATTTCCACATTCTTCATCTTAACCTAAAGATATCATACTGAGTATTGAAAAAGTCAAATCAGCAACCAGACAAACTTTTTATTGACGTTTTCATTAAGCATGGAAGCACCTTATCAAAGGAAATGCTGAATCCATCATTTAATGGAAGTTAAATTCAGATAGTTTTTTTGCAATCACAATTTAGACATCCTAATTGTGTTTGCTTGTATCATATTTGAAGCCAGCTGTGGCACAGTTGCAGGTGGCTGGATGAAGTCTTGGCATGTGTATGATGGCTTTACACCTGTGAAACAGGTGAAAAAGCAAAGGTTTTTTCTTGCTTTTCTGGCCACAACATAATACATGTGTTGCAAATTGAAGTCTTGCCTTAGCAATTGCAAATTGAACTGCAAAAAACATTTCTTTCCACTTTTCTCTTGCTTTCCAGCAGCAGAATTGGATATGTAGAGCCATGGAAATAATCTGAGAAATTGGTGAGTTGGGATTTTCTACATATTAGGAATTTCTTTCAGTTAGTATTAAAGAAAATAAGTAAATAAAAAATTTATATATATAATATTAATTAAAATAAATAAATGCTGAAATCTCATAATACATAAATCAAAAAAGGTACATTTTCTTCTAGAGTCACATGGTGACCAGATTTTTTTTTAGCTTAGGAAGTGAGCAGAAAGAAAGTAACCAACATTGGTGCCATGTTCTGAACAAGCAGTTCAACTTGCACACACATTTATTATTTCCTCGATCCGGATAAAAAGTTTGCTTTCATTGTAAAGTGTTATGTGGAAATACCAAAGGGAAGTTTACCTATAGAACAGATTTCCCAAATTTTACCATGGCTGTCTCTGAAGTTTCTGTTATTCTGAGACTGGAAGAAGGTTGATGCTGCTTTGAATTCTGCAAAAATGTGTGTGTGCCTCTTCCAGGATCAGGTATGTCCAAATTTTTTCTCCTTTTACTGAACATTGTCACCTTGGACTTTCCAGTCTAATGTCTGGTGTGAAATAAATGTTCCTTAGCTGCTTTGTTTTTAATGGGTGTTGGATTCATGTTAGCTTCAGCTGAAACAATGAAAGCTCCTGGAAAACAACAGACCTACTGTGCACTAGTTTTCTTTCTTGGTGTTGCTCTGGTTTTGATCTTAAAGATTTTCTACTGATTTTTGCTTTGAACGATATAGATAGAGCAAGCCAGTATGGATGGCCAAATCCAACAGAGGTGCTTGCCCAAAACCAGCAGGAGGCATGGCTGATTTGTTGATGTTCCAACAAATGGATGACGTGATGTGATGTTGATGTGAGCCATGGCTGATTTGTTGATGTTCCAACAAATTGGGAGTTACGAAAGGTGCATCCCCCAGCAGGGGCAGGCGGAACGCAGCGAGGGTCTGAAGGCGACGCGGTCGTGCTGCTGCCGACCTGGGAAGATTCTTGGTCCCTGCTGCTGGACCTGTGCTGGGGATCAGACTGTTCTGTGCTCTGAGCCACCCGAAGCTTCCCTGCTAGGATCAAACCCAGCACCTCTGGGGTCTGGGGTGTCCTTTAAACACATGGCTGGAGGAGGTGACATTGTGCCCACTGCGTTGTGTAACGCGCTAGCGTGCGTGGCGGGGATATAGATCTGTGCTAAATCGTCTCTTCAGGCTTATGATTTGTAGATTTAAACCATAATCTCCTGGAGATTATATGAAAGAGGGGTTTGCAGGCACGAATGGATGAAGGGGATCCCTGTGGTGCAGGAGGAAATTTAGGAATTGTGGCTCTGGAAGAGGAAAAGACAGAGGGAATATTATGGTAGGTTAAACTGAATGGGGACTGGATTACTTGTATCCTGCAATCGAAGGAATATTTGCATCATATTCATTGTAGCTAATGTGGAAAGTGTTGAACTCCTTGGGAAATAAGGGACTGAAACCAAGTAATCCCACAAGGTGGATGACCTAACCACAAAGCACTAATCGGGTTTTCCTTGGACGGATTATTTTCGGCAGTGTGGAACAGTGTCCTCTCTGCCTCATTCTCAAGTCTTATTTTGTGTTGGGTTTTCTTTTCATGTTGGCTTCCTAGAAAAGGAAAAAAAAAAATCAAATCAACACTTTCATTGTTATTAAATAGGTTATGGAGAGCAAAAAGACTGCTAAATTTCTACACTGATCAAAAGATTTCCTTTCTATACAGTTTGGCACAGAAATTTTACCACATGTGTCCTTTACAATCTTCCATCTTTACAGTACTTTTTAGTAGTTTGTTATTTCCTTTAGGTTAGTTTCTATCCAGGCTATCAAATAGCATGCAATATAAATTTCTTATTGCATGAACAGGTTCCATGGAAAGCAATGTGTAAAATACAGATCATGTTGTAGCAGTTTTATTTTCTTGGCATTTAATGTGTGCATCCATCACGCCATCATAAACTCATCGCACATTTTGTAACTCAGCTATTAAAAGTTTTCCACCCTGCAGTTGGTGGATGGGTTCATGGGCTGTCAGCTATGAAACCACGATTCCCTGCCTTAAAAATTACTCTGCTCTGCTCAATGTCTCTATAAATAATTTAAGGAAAATCACAAATTCAGAAGTTTTCCCTTGCCCCGTTTCTGATGATAATAAATAATATTGTGGTTTGCCAGGCAGAGAACATCCAGGGTAAGCCTCTGTGTGTGAGATGTGAACTTTGTGTCCCTCTTGGCAGGCAGGCAGTCACACGAGCATTGGCAGCAAATCACTGATGAGCATGTGTGCTTGAGTAACTCCTGCCCAGTGGAATGCCAATTACACTTGGCATTCTCGCTGAAAGAGAACTTTTTTTTTTCAGGAATTCAGCAAAGCACAAAGACTTTGAGGACACGACTGCTTTTCCTGGAATTAACAGGCTGAATTGAGTTGCAGGCTGAGATTCCTTGGTTCATCTAATGTTACATCTGCCATGTATAATCTTGGGTTTTTAAGTGCCAAGGCCATGCTGGTAGGAAAACTAATATCTATCTGGAAGGCTTGATTAATGAGAGTCAAACCAAGGGGAAGGGAGACTGGCCCAAGGTTGCTGTCATCCATTGATGAGACCAAAATGAAGTGTCCACACTGCGGCAACGCTGAATTATTTAGTTACCACAGATGAACAGGATGCCATTTGGGTCAAGAGGGTTTGGCCAGAAACTGGCTTTGCTTAAAGCCAGGCATATGCAGCAGGTGTCTTGACTTGCCATCTGAGCCATTTTCTTTTTCCCATGGAGCTCTGGCCCTTTAGCAGCATGTTGGTCCCCCAGAAAGAACAGAGTGACCCTCCTCTAAGAGGCAAGATTTTTTATTTGTGCCAATTTTGCCACTCAAAAAAATAGGGTAGTTCCAACGTGCCTACCATGTTCTGTCCCTAAAAATTTCGGTTTGGTCAATAATGGAAAAAAAATGATCAGCACAGCATTGCTATTACTCTGTGGTAACTGTTGGCCAAGCAAATGGTACCATAGGCTTGATGTGTATATTATTTTCAGGCAGCTCTCAGTTTGTGCTTACTCTGCATCATTTTGAAAACAGTAGGGTTTTAACCACCTACAGAAATTGCCTCTAAGGAGATCAACTCAGGAGTTCTCAGTGGTTTATGGTTTTGTGAGAAGTACATAAGAAAGAGAAGAAAATATCTGAGCAACCTGACACTTTGATCAATGTGGTAATGCTTAGGTTGATCCAGGGCCTTCATCCAGACTGTGGTGGGTGTATCTGCAGCCTCTGGGGAGCAGAGCCTGCTGGCTTCCCTGAGCAGGTACAAATGCAATCCTGCAGGATTTTTAAACCCATACTGTGGGTGAATACCCCCTTTCAAATCTGCAGTGTGCTTCAATGTACATCTTTATGGGGATTTTCATCAACACAGCCACTCTCTAGTTTTGTCAAATTCTACTCAGGGTTTTTGTTTTGTTTTTTTTTTCCCTTATCTTTCCTTATCTTTCTCCTGCCTACAAAATTCTTGTTTTCTCTACTCTCTCATTATTCATTCATTAGTAAATTTAGCAAAACAAATTTATTTTATTATGGTACATGGGAATATTTTGCAATCAAGCTTATGTGATATAGAAAAATCACCAAATATTTTTATTTTTTGTTTTCTGTCTCTGAACCAGCTTCTCATTGATTTGCATTCTTGATCACTTCAAGGATCGCTTCAAAAGCAGCTTTTTGCTAGGAAAATATAAATTTTCATTAAAATGTTTATATTAATTTTCTGATCATTGTTTTGTTTACTAATTGAAGAAATCAGAGCAAAGTGTCTACTTTTTGTAGAAAAGCCTTTTTGCATAATCCCAGCCACCAGCACTGTGTTTCTGAAATCTTTAGGTGATTAAAATGAGCATGACTGTACTATTTGTGGTGGAATAATACTGATGTGTGAGAAGCTCTATTGGCAGTCACCATAAATGGGTAGGGGTTAGCTAAGAAGTGAGGCAGGGAGGGACAAGTGGTTCTGGTGCATGGTAAAATGGAATATATACTTTTTAAAAGATAGTTTTCTTCCATGATTTAACATTTTCTGTTTCTTATTGATTCTCTGATAACAGCAGTTTCATATTGAGAAGGGGTTTTTTTGTTCAGATTTCCCACAATCAATTAATTATTTGATATTAGAGCTGTGATATTTCATAACCAAAAGTGACAGAGTAGGAGTGAAGAGAAGTCAGAATATGTGGTGCCACATGCTCCTGTAAACTTAGGTATTAAAAAAAGGAAGTTTTAGTTTAAAATAATGCAATATCAATTCATTTGTTTTACACATTTATTGTGTGTCTGTAGGACGTAAATCACTTGCAACACTTGTTTTCCAGTAAAATACTGAAATTATAACATTTCCACATGTGTGTATGTTAGAAGCTAGTCACAGTTTTTAATTATGAACTAGAAATTCAGTTCACCTAAATCACAACAGCTTCTCTGAAATCAGCAGAGTTACATGAATTTATCCCACTATAAGTTCTGGACAGTCTGTTTTAAATAGAGCTCCAGGTGGTCAGTGTGACTGTCCTGAAAGCTAAGCTTGTCTACTCAGAAAGGTCTACTAGCTGACAAGGATCAAATAATGGGTATTTTATTATATGAATATATTTATTATATATTTATTTAAATATATATATCTGTATAATTAATTCCTTCTATTCCTTGGTCTGGTGATAGGATGGCTGTCAGGTTAATATTCCATACAGGAGCCCTTCCAGGGATGCTCTTTTGTCTTCCCAAAGCAGCACCGGGACAGCAGGGGAGCAGTTGCCACATCCTGGCCGTGGTTCCTCCCTGGATTTCCAGAGTGTTGTGTGTGTCAGCCCAGCATGGGCTGGGGAGATCAGAGTCACCATTCCAGCCCCCCTGGCCTCAGAACAGAATGGGTTTTGGGCAGCATCAGCCTAAAGATCCCATGTTTGGTCTGGTTTGTTTGGTGACGGGCATTTAAAAAAAAAATAAAAATTGTAGGGAAAAGCTTTATGTCCAGTTAAGTATTCATCACCAAACTGGTTGCTGCCATCCCGTCTTCTATTTGGAGATGTTTGTCTGATGTCTGTCCAGCTTATTTCATCTTTCTTGTATAACAGAGGACCACTAACATGACACAGTTTTCTAGACAGATGGAATCCACTTTCGTTTTGCAAGTATGGTTTTTGGAGTCAACAAGAAGTAAAATGGTCGCACTGGAAAAGGGTTGCTAGCTTGAGAGCCCAGAGACAGAAAGGTTTTGCTGCAGAACAGAAACAGAGCTTAAGACTGTCTAAAACTATAATCTTTTAATGTGCTGTATCTCAGTTCCCTAAACTCACAGTCTTTTTATATTATGGTAAGCTTGTCATAACTTGCAGATGTAGGCTGGTAAATAGTGTATCTTATATTTAGCAAATAGGAAAAGAAAATTAAACCTTCCCTGTAGAATTTTTTTCTAATTAAACTTATTGGAAAAATGCAAGATGGCATGAACTGTGAAGTACCAAGACAGCAAATTTAGTTCAGCTTTTTCCTCAAGATGAATATTCAAGGACACTGAAGCCTTTCTGCTTCAATTCTGAAAAAGATGCAGATAAAGTAAATACTAGGTTTGTACTAATTTTTTTCTTTGCACATCAGTTATCATGGCTCTTGCCAGTTTTTATTTTGGCAAGCCCAATTACCAGGTTTGCTTGCCAAGGCTGTAGAGAAACATAATTTGTTGGCAAGATGAGCTAGATGACATAATGTTCATGGCTGTTCCTTCTGCAGCTTCTTCTGCAAAAGATTGCAGCACTGTTGTTTTGAGGTTTTGTTATTGCCATTATTTCTTGACCACTGAAGTTGAAGCTACTTGTTTATAACAAAAACAAGTACATTGTATTTGGAAGATATGAGCATTTATCAAAGCTCTATTCACAGGGTTTAGGTGTCCGTGAGCCACATTTTCAAAGGTGCCTAAAAACATAATAAACATGTAGAGAAACATGAAGTGACTGAGAGGCTAAGTGATAGTTTGCTCTTTGAACCCAATCTCCTGGTAATGAATGTTTCTCTACCGAGCAAAAGGATTTGGAAGAACAGATTTCCACCTCTTTTACCACGTGAGGAAAATCTATTAATCTCTCTCCCCTCTGCAGAAGTGCTATAAATGCACCAAACCATGAAGTTAAGTGGTTTTATACCTTGTAATGATAAATTGTCCATGTTACTATTCTTATTTTAAAAGCAGGAACTATAAAAGGCACTTCTTCAGGAAATTTGCTCTCTCCTCATTAAGCTAATCTTTTGCCCCAGAACATGGAGTATTCCACATATTCACAATCACTAAAATATGCTCTCACCATTAAGTTGTTAATGAAGGTACCTAAGTAAGAGATACCATTACAGTCATTACCTAGTGACAAGATATAAAATTATTCTGACACCTCATCTCTTAGGCTGAATTCTGTTCTTATTTGATGTTTTATTATCAAGATAGGAATTAAAATAATAAAGTCAGAGTTTAGCAAATTTGTTTCTGATTTTGAAGCCATATGGTCCTGTTTCATGATGGTAGCTGCTGTAGCCTTCATCTGTAAGCAGAAGAGAGGCAGTAAATAAAAATAAATAAAAAAGTTAAATAATTAATGGTTATTGTTCTAAATAATAATACTAATAATAATAATTAATGTGCTAAAAGACATAACATAGGTGAATGAAAAATTGTCTAAACTAGCTGGATAATCACCATTTACTTTGGCTGTCACTGGACCACAGGATCCTATCCTAATTCCCTCTCTCTCTCCATCACCTGGGAGTTTGATCTGGCCAGAAGCTGTTCTGCTATTATCTTTTCTTTCTCGACACATCAGTGTTTTCTTTTGAAAGTAGCTATGAATTACATTTTTTTAATGTTCAAAAATTACCATAAATATCTGACTCTGATCTGGCTGATCAGAGATCACAACAGACTTTTAAGTAGCTGGCAGAGTAGACAGACACCCTGTTCTTTGAGTTTGCTTTCTTCTTCTCTTATTTATTTTCAGGACAATATAGTAATGTGCATTATATTTAAGTAATGTGTGCATATGTTTGATGTGTTTATTTTCTTTTGCATCAACTGCAGTGATCAGCAAATGCAAGTGCAAAGCTAAGTACAGGTAAATTGTAATGCTAGTAAATGGTTTGCCAAAGCCTCATTACTGGGAGGAAGCAGCAATGCCAATTTGCAGCTAGAAGCATTTTTTAAGTAGCATTTCATTCTAGCAGAAGGGAGCTTGATGTGCTGCAGGAGAGTCACATCTGTGCACACACTGCAGGGTGCACCTGCACCAGCACTTCATGATTTGGAAATGTCTCTCCTAACTCTGCTGGGTGACTCCCCATCACCTTGGCTGCTTATCCAGTGTCACCCCAGAGCCCCCGTGTTCCTGTGTGCCCCACCAGGCCAACAGTGATCTGTAAAAGCCTCGCTCCAGAGGGCTCCAGCACAGCCCCCACGGTATTTCACACGTTGCGTTTGACAAAAGCCAGCTCCTCGTTGCTGGCATTACCATAGTAGTAGTAATAACATTAATAATGATGAGATCTCACAATTAGAAGGGCCATCCTGTCGTGTGTGTGTGACCTTTCTAAGAGGGAGAGAGCCAGATCTTCCGGGACACAAGCCAGCCTGTGCCTCCAGGAGCTGGGAATCACTGGCCACATTTTATCTGACTGTATGCACATCTTGTCTATAATTTTTAAGAAGAAATATTTTCCCTGAAACTTAGGAAGTACAGGCAGTCCACAAGGTTTTGCACCACAAAATGCCAGGGCTGTCCTGTTTAGGCCAGTGATGACAAAGGTGAATTTTGTTCATGGAGATGGTGAGTTTATATTTGGAAATTGGAGACAAAAGCAGCACCGGCATGCCTTGGGGTTAAACCTTGGAGAATATTTGTATGGGAGGAGAATTATTTATAGAGTTTGTGTATTTACAGTCCTGCAAGAACAGCATTCAATGAGAAATTGGGGAAATTGCAAATAAATAAAAACTGGTCAATCTCAAACAGACAAGAAAATATGAGATTGAGTGTATTCAGACATTAAAGGAAGAAAAAGGCAGAAAGATCAAAACCAGCATAAAGAATGACAGTCAATGGAATAAGGATGTATCAACCAATATATATGAAATTACTTCATATTTTGAACTTTTGAGTCACTTTTCCTTGGTTTCCTGTGTTTCTTTTATCTTCATGTTGCTGCCAGAAATATTGTGATAGCAATATAGCATAGAGATCCACTCATGTGCAAGAGCTTGCATGTTTGAAGCTGAGATTACAAATACTTGGGAGCTAACACCAAGTCTGTTTATTAGCCTAGAGAAAAACAAGCTCCACGAATACCATTTATTCATTTGTAATGAGTAAATAGCACAAAGGAAATTGATTTGGAAATAACTATTCAAAGGAAGAAAGTGCTAATATTTCAGTGCAACATTTGCATGAAGAATTATTTGCAAAGTGTTATTCAAACACATATCAAGGTACTGAATAAGGAAAATATTTATCCATAATAAGTATTTGATAAAAAAATTGCCCAGCTTTGCAATGAATAATTCAGTCTGCATTAGTAAGATGTGCATGACTCTGCACATTATTCATATCTTTATAAATGCTATGGTAAATTGCTACAGGTTAATAGGTACTTATATATTTTTCTGTGTAGAATGCTATTATGTCAAATTTCTCAAAGGAGTTGAGCCACCCAGAAGCTTAAATATGATAATGAGTTGCAGATATGAAATCTGTGTGTAAATCAGGCCATGGCAATGTTAGTCACAGGAAGGCTGTTTGGGACTGGCATGGAGGGATCATGCAGCAGCCCAAACTAGGAACATGTTCTGTGTGCATTCCTTTCACCCTAAACATCCTTTTCTTATCCATACAAAAGGCATGTTTAAAATGGATGCAATGTAGTATTTAAGAGCTGATTAGAATCTGAACAGATTGCTCATGGGTAATACCAAAAGATGGATAAGACTGATTACTGGACACTGTGATGAAAGATGACAAACCCTTGTGAAAAACAAGACACCATAATCTAGCGAGCTCACTCAAAAAGATCTCCCCACCATGTTTCTACTTCTGTTTCATTATAATTGACATTTAGGCAGGCAGTGGGAGTCAAGCAATGTAAATAGCTGTGAATCTGGCATCCTGTTGTTAAGCCCTGGACAGGCAGTGAAGAAACCCATGTTCCAATCCACAGAGATGTATATGAGGTATGTGCAAGAGAAAAAAGAAAAACAGACTGTGAAACAGTAATAACATTTCCTTTAGATTTAGCTTTTTTAAAAGCTCGTCATTCTGAAGCAAACTGCAGTTGCTTGATTCAAAAAACTGTGTGCTTTCTGAGAGGATTTCAAGTTAAGCTGTTTTTATTATTCACCCTCTGACTTCAAAGAGCTCTCTAGACTGTATCAGCCCATATGCCTGGTTAAAAGTTTGCATCTGTTGTAAAGCAGTTTTGATAACACAGCAGTCATATTGCCATAATGAAGATATAGAACTAATAGAACATTAAGAAAGTGTTGTATCCATTTATATCTCTCTGATAATCTTTATGCACATCCTAACAGACCATTATTCCTTTACATTGGACTATCCAGTGACCTTAGAGTGGGGATGTGCACACTGTGCTAGAGAAACATGAGCTATTTTATCAGGAAGCCTGGCCTTGAAGTTTACTGAAGAAAAGCAAGGCAATACAGTGCAGGCCACCAAGAGGACAGGAACACAATATCAGCAGGGCCTTGAAGGCACAGGACATTACCAGAAGCCTTAAATACAGATCACAAGTAGTAAATTACTTTTCTCAAGAGAAATTAAATCTTGAGAGCTGGGTGAAACCAGTTTTAGGGCCTAACTGGGACATGTGTTGAGTTGTGTAACAGCCTATTACAGCTGGCTGGCAGCACAGGTGGAGGCTCCTGTAGATGGAACAAAAGATTGCAACAAAACCAACTAGTCGCACAGGAATCTTATTTCAGAATTGGTTATGCAAATTGATCACTCTGATATCCTCTATGAATGCCTATGTAAAATTATTTCATCGTTATATTTGCTCTAGTGATATATTGCTTTTGTTTGGTTTGAAGCTTTGGTTTAATTTGGGTGCAGAAAGCTATACATTTTGTTTTTTCTTGGAAAACAAACGTCTAACTCCCGAGTTGCTCAAAACACCTTTGCTTTATACAAAGCTCGCAGACCTTCATCATCCTGCATGATGCCATTCCATATGTCCCATTCTAGCGTAACTGGCATTGTAAATCACTGGAAATGACTGCAAGAAGCAGATATGTTTAGACATTAAATATGGGTTGACAGCCTATATGGTCTTTTAGGAACAAGATTCTTGTGACTGATTTTTAAGCTAACGGAAATTAATTTGCCTTTTCTGCCTGCTTTTATTTTGTGCTGACGTAGGCTGATAGAGCAAATAAATAAATAATGTTTACCCAAAGCTGTACTAGAATCATGTAGGTTTTATAGCCTGGTCACACCTGAACAGCTTGATGATGTTTTGAGTATGTAAATTAAAGATGTTCTTGCTGCATAAAAAGATGCTGCATGTTGTAAGTGACAAAGCTGAAGCACTGACTTACAAATTAGCCACGCTATCCAGTGAGCTTGTTAAGCAGCATCCCCTCAGGAGACAGCAGTAAATGTGAATGATCAGCCATGAATCCACTTAGTGGATATCCTGTAAGGATTCATTTTGAGCCCACATTTTTTATCTGTTGACAGTTCTGAAAAACAGTATCAGTGGAGTGATTCCTTCGTGCAGACATTTGGTACAGGGCTGGTGTTACAACTTCAGGACTGCCTTTTTCTGAAAGTAATAAAAAAGGATTTGACTAGGAAATAATGTGAGCAGGCTTCTGATCCACCAGAAGTTGACAGGGCATGTCAGCTGTGGGTAAGGGGCAGCCAGCCTCCCTTGGGACCATGCAGGACTCTTCGTTAAGGCAAATCTTCTTTCCCCATCCCTTGAGACAGAAATTTCAACCTGCAGAAACAGCGTAACTTCACACCTCAGCTCTTACTGACACCTCATTGCTAGAGGCATTACTCTTTCATTGTGAGACCCTCTTATCACTTTTCTAGATTTGACCTGCTTTTTCTTTTATTCTCGAGAACTAGCGTTACATGCCATTGTAAATGAGAGCCTTAGCCTTCAACACTCTCTCAGAGATGCCTTCTCAGGTGTCTGGGTTTTTTCCCCTGTGTTATACCTGATGTTATCTGCACAAGTGGTCTGTGTTTTTAGGAAGTGATTGATCTCCGCTGTATCAAATCTTAGCGTGTTCATTAAGGACCTGTTTCAAACAGGCAGAATTCCCTCCACTTTTCTACTTTTCTTTATGTCCTTGGTATCTGGCCTCTGGCTAATGTATTCTGCCTCCTCTCGCTGCCTCCCTTCCCTCAGCACCCTTCATTCTGGAAAGCTTTGCTTGGTAAGTACCTGGCTTCCTCTGAGGTCCCCTCTAGGAGAAAACAAGGTGCTATTGGCAACCTCAGGAATAAATAGCTGCAGCTCCATGCTGAGACAGGACAGAGTGCCTTCAGACCAAGCTCCAGGGTAGCTCACACTGCGGATCTGAGCAGGCTCTGACACGAGGTTACACAGGCCAAGTCACGGTTCTGCAGGGTGTTTTAGTCACCTCAGCTCTAACAGGCTGTGTGATGTAAAAGTGAAAATGCATCTATTTTGCTGAATGTCTGAGCCAGTTGTATCTTAAATATATATTTTCCATTTATATTTTCTCCTGAGAGGCTATTCATGCAATAGTAACCTGCATTGATTTGTAGAAAGGACCTAACTTAACGCTGTTTTTTAGGTTCAGAAACTATGTTCAAATTTTATTCTAGCAGGATCTAATTCTTTATTTTGCTCAAGCAAACCCAAGATGTTCATGCTGCTAAAAACAAAAAAAACAACAACAAAAATACCCAGCCTGGCAGTTTCAGCAAAATTTTAACAGCATTAAATGATGCATTAACCAAGACCTCATTACTCGCACCAGATATAGCATGGTGTGTTATAAGTAATAGCAAAACTGATCTTCAGTTGTGAAATTAAGTTAATAGATTTGAGGCACATTTGGCCGAACTTCTACACTTAGTTTGGCAGGGCAGTCCCCCAGGCTACTCTGAGATATGCAGCCCCTTGGCAGCACTGCTGGCGTGTCGAAGCTGATGCACAGAGCTGTCTTCTCCTCCTAAGGTGGGCTGTGAAGGTAGAAATCACATGTGATGAGCCTTCAGGTGGGCTCAGAGCATCTCCCTATGTGGACCTTATTCCAGGGTTAGTTCCAACATTTGGGGCCACGTGAGGCCACAGAGACCAGTCAATCTGACCATCCAGAGAACTACACCCACTGCAGTTGGTAGATTTGCCTCATACAAATTATATTACTATACCCGGGCTGCTTTTAATCGAGCACTATATTTCCCTCTTTATTTGTGGCTCAGTTTTGGCAAAAATCACTAATATACAATGACAAAAAGCTCCACAAAAAATAATGTGAGCCTTGGGTAAAACACCAAGAAGTGTAATTATTGATGTGCACAACAATCCATTTCACTTGTGGTGGAAGTGAGATCCTGGCATTGATTTTTTCCATCACAGCATCAAACTCCTGTATGATGCCAAACATCTGTATGATGCATTAACAGCACTACAGTGGGTGGATGTAAAAATCTGTCACTTGTTACAGCTGCCTCAGTGCCTGCCCTCTAACAGCCTCAAAACCTGTGCTGTGCCTTGCCAGGGGGATTTCAGTGGTCAATGGTGAGAAACTATAGTGAGAAACTATCACTTTGACACATAAGAAACCAGATAGTGAGAGGGGACATGGCAGCAAATCCTATCTGTGAGACTGCACCTGCCACAGCACCCTGAATGTGTCAGGGGAGTCAGGGGCTTGCAGAGTGGGCAGGAATTAAATGAGTAATTTATCCCCCGAGATGGGGAGCTGCCAGGGCAGGTGTGCCACTGTACCCTGGCACTGCATGTGGGCCACAACCCACTGGTTGGGGTTGGGTGAAGCCCTTTGTCTCATCCTCATATGAAAGCACTGATCCAAGGCATGCATGAAAAACAGCATTCCTACTCTTCCTATTTCTATGGAAGGACATTAAAAATCCTTAAATATAACTTCTGTGTTATCCACTTGGTCTACCTGCCAGCAAATTTGCTTTTAAAAAACACTTGGTAAATGGTTGCTCCACATGGCTTAATTATCCTGCAGAAAGTTTTAATTTCCCTCTGCCCCACCTTCAGAGGTTCTTTACTTTCCCTAAAATACATGTGAGGTGTCTCACTAGGATCCTCAGATCCACCAACCTTCCCCCACCCCAGCTCGATGTGCCGAGCATGATGCCACATGAGATGGGGTATCCCTGGGGTCACTTTGGGTCAGCTGTCCTGCCTCTGTCCCCCCAGCTCCCTCTGCACCCCCCAGCCATTTCACTGGTGGCTGGTGTGGAAAAGGCCTTGACTCTGTGTATGCACTGCTCAGCAATGATGAAAACACCAGGAATTATGAACGCTGCTTTCAGCACAAATCCAAACCACAGCCCCGAAGCAGCTACTGTGAAGAAATTGAGCTCTACCCCAGCCCAAGTCAGCACAGTGCAAAAGCAGTGCAGTGTTTCTTGAATGTGCTAAATAGAAAAGTGGTAACGTGCTGAGATTTTATATCATAGGGTCAGTTTATGCGTGCATGCATTTTCCTATGCTCGATACCTGAAAGTGGTATCACTATCCAGACTGTCCTGGGATGAGTTCTACCATAAAATGACAGTCAGGCACTCAACAATTGTGATTTGAAGATAAGTTAAATTTATTCAGTATCAGCAGCGCCTCGTTCTACATGGCTTGCAGCAGTGTGATTCATCACACGCAAGAATCTCCTGCAAGAATATTAACTAGTCTTATAGGAATATAAATGTGTTGAAGGAATTTGGCCCCAAAAATTACTTCCTTGCCTTCAGTAATTCCAAATGCTATTTCTTTTTAAGCAAACTTTCCAGTACTACAAACTTCAACACTTCCTTGCTTTGTTGATGTTTCTTGGTATGGTTAACTGGAGCAAAGAAGGTCCCCATAATGTTTGGGTTTCTCCTTACAAATGGCAAGAATTAACTCCAACCCTTTCAAGGGACTTTGAAAACTAGATGGTTCCTCCCTGGTATTCCTTAGCAAGCAGAATTTCTCCATCCAAAAATAATCTGACACTGTCCAAACAAAGAAGCGGAAAAGAAACACAGAGATATTTTTGCTTTTTTTCTTAGTACGTGCAGATAAAGAGCAATGTTTATCTGTGCACGTGGCATAATTTAAATTTTTGTAGTATCCTATGGAATCTGTATTCCTCCTACCTCCCCCACTGGCAATAATGCACCACAAATGGGCTCTCTAAGTCACCCCCTGTCGTGCTGCCTCTGTTGGTCTGGCTCCGTGGAGTCACCTGTGTCCTGCCTGCAGTTACCAGCAGCTCTCGGGAGCGTTGGGCAGGGCTGTGGGAGAGGCTGCCCGGCCCTGCTGCTTCTCCCCTCTGGCTGTGATGGTCTCTCTCCAGCCTGTCCTCTTGCTGTGCATCACCTCTCACAGGGTGATGAACTTGCTGCTCCATCAGCACTCCGAAGACTGAAGTCCCTGCCTGAACAGCAGACATGCAGACCTGCTGCTGCCCTGCCACATCCCCCCTTCCTGTGGTCTGTGCCCCCCATGTGCCTCCAGCTTTGCCACGGGGGATTCTCATCCTTACGGCTGCTCCTCGGCCTGACCTCCCTGCTGGAAGGCTGCCAGCAAAATTGGAAATTAATTTCAGGTCTAGTGGTGGTTTTACGTGATGCAACTGCTTGTCTGCTGGGAACACGATTCAATTCCCAGAGTCACTGGGCACTGAACAGACTGTGCAGAGTAAGAGTTTTCAATCAATACTGACCTGCGCTGGAGATGAACCCATCTGGAGGAGATGAGAAGCTCTGCAAAGCTCCCATTTACAATTCCCTTTGACATGCCGATTCCCTACCACTGCCCAGTCCCTTCTTTCCCAGGATCATTATGAAACAAATTCTATTTAATTTAGGTCATGACCTTATGTCTGATTTTTCAGAGAATTATGACCTACTTTGAGGCTGTGCTTGTTTTTTAACTCTTCAGATGGAGTAAATAGTAAGTAACTTAATTACCAGAGGACAAGCATTTATTTTTAATACCTTTAATAATTTATTTTAAATACTTTTAATAGCTTCTCAGTATAATATGAAAATATTTAGGGCCCTTCTTTGTAAAACTGTTGCTTTTACTCCTAACCTTGATGAAGTGTCTTATACCTCACTGCAGAGTATTACATGAAATTCTGCCAAAAGGAAACCTCTGGCCTGAAACACTGTAAAGAGTCCATAGCTTAGAATAATGCTTCATCTTGCCACTCACTAACCTCATCTAAGCCTAACCATGTCTACAGGAAGAAAGGAAAAACGAAAAAGGAATTTCCCCTCCCCAGGCTCTTAATCTACCTTTCTGTATACTAATCTGAAGATGAGCTTGTGAATGGTCAATAAGGAGGCCAGGGCCCAGTTTGCTGAGCATCTGGCCTAGATCCTCAGCTGATGTATATAATTTATATTTGGAACCTCATCACACCAGCAGCAGATTGTGTTCCTGAACAGTAAATACTGACTGCTATGAGGCCCTATTGAGCTTCAACAAACCATTCTTTTCTATTCTAGTTCTTTTACCAGATTAAGTCCAGATAAGCAAATTAAGGCATGTCACAGCAAGATAGGCCAACATAGTAGGGTTTTGAAGCTGTGTTTTGATTTTTTGCTGGAAGGGAAGTGTGCTCCTGATGTTGTACCTTAACTATATTGCAGTTTCCCAAAATTATATTTACCCCTTTCCTAAAACAATAAAGGTGCTGCTAATTGGGCCATAACACAGAGCACGTTTCTGAATCGTGTGGTAGCTAATAACCAGACCTCTAGGAACAGGGGGTAACCAAAGACCTGATAGAGACACAGCTCTGATGACCTTAATTAGCTGGAGCAGTCTCCGACCTTCGCTTTGCTTTGTCCAAGCACAGCCTCCGAGACAGGCTGTAACACATTTATCCAATAAACTTGTCACACGAGAAAGGCTGTGCAGCAGAGCTTGGTTGGGCCTGCCTGCACTGAGAAATAAGAGGATCTCAGGTTGTTTACCAGAAGGTGTTGCACAATGCCCAGGTTAAAACCAGGCTGGCAGGCTCTGTGGGAGCCACACTGCACGGCACTTCCCCAGCTGCCTGGGTCAAAGGCTTGCATAACATCGAGAAAAGTAATATGTATCTGTGATATTATTTGAAGAAGCTTCATAAAAAATATAATCTAGTGCAATTTTCCAGCTCAATTTTGAATTTCTAAGATATTTCTAAGATATAAAGAGAAAAAAGAGGACTAGCTCACTCTATTCACATGTATTGTTTGGTTAAATTTCTCTTTTGTGGCACTCTCAGTAAACCGATTCACACATTTAGGTAATTTCTTGATACAATTGCATATGAATAATAATGCCAGGAAACACAAACTTGCTTTATCCCTCTTTCATGCAGTGCCAAGTAAGAAGCTCTGATGAAGTCAGAGCAGTCAATCCAATGTGAAAGGCACGAGTCTCACCCTCACACCACACAGAGCGATGCTGTCGCTGTTTTGTTTTAAACACACTATTCTGTGCTGAGTCTTCAAATTTATGTTATTTGACTCAATAAATGTTTGATGGTCTCAGTGTAGCATCTAGTGGAGAAAGGGTAAATAACAGAAAAAAATGCAAAGCAGAACAGTGCCATTAACCCCGGTGCACAGTGGGGATGAAAGTGTGCCCTGTTGGGGAAGGGGAATACTGGGAATACTCCCTCGAATCATTGAGTGGAACACTTTGAGGGTTTCTGCAAAAGTGGCTGCTGTTAGCTGGGTACAGTGCGGGGCTTCTAATCCTGGCAGAGCAGGATGGTATCAGTGGCCTGAATTCAGCTCAGGAGAGTCTCTGTGTCTGAGGTAGACAATTGCTATGAAGGCTATTTGTCCTTTAGAAACTTCCCTACTTATTTTAAATTTTCTTTTGCTGCAGCAATAATGTTTCTGTCCTGGCTTAGTCAGTTTTGTGTTTTTTTGAGTTCATGTAATACTGTCTCCAATTTAACTACAGAGCCAGAGCTGCTGTTCCCCAAATTTTGTCCTGACTTAGCTCTTGCACAACCCAAACGATGTCAGTGTTACTGCAGCAGGTGGCCACACTGGAAACACCACAGCCAGACCTAGCTCACAGGGGACTTGGCTCAGGACTAGTCCAGGACCCGTGGTGCAGCCAGACCTTCCAGGGCTCAGGAAAGTTGTGAATGCACAAGCAAAGCAGAGAACTGCTGCCTCTGCATATTTAATCTGGGATTCAAGGGCTTAGCTTTCGAGACATACCAAATCTCAGCAGGTCCTGAAAAATTGAGTCCTCTGTGTAATTATTTAACAGCAGCAAAAAAAGCTTAACATTAAAAAGTGTAACATTTTTAATATATATTTTTTCTGAATGTCTTATATCCTGTTCATAAACAGAGTAGCATATCCATGATAAAAGAGAAGAAAGCTTAATTTTCAACAACTTAACAGAGTTAGTGACCTTAACAAACTAAGAATAGAAGGCTTGTTTTGTAATTATTTTCTTTAAACTTTATTGTGACTTCTCAAGTGCATAATGTCTTTAGTATTTTATGGGGAGGTGAACAAAGAAGCAGATATTAATACACTGGAGTCTGCCTCTAGGCACAGTTCATAGTGGAGAATCCTCCACTGTTACGAGGGGGGAGACAGCTATGAAATTAATGATGGGTTTGTAGAGCCAGTTCCTCATGATATGGCATGGAAATGTGCTGCCTTGGGCAGGAATACAAAGTAGAGGGTATGTCCCTCATTAACAGTACCTCTAGAGAACACTGTGATTAATCCAAAATTATCTGAGATACAATTTCTTTGCAATTCATGAGGCCTCTGTATGTTGCCACATATTTGCAGCAAGCAATTACAGAAGAATCTGCATTAGCCTTGTGGCACTAACCAATAGGCAGCAGACTCGAGGGTTCCCCATTCTGTATTTGCTGACTATTGGAAGCAAAATAGATCAGATCTGCTCACTCCTTCATCCCCAGGAACACACTGGAAGGGGGGTAGGGGGATTCCTGTTTTCCTACCTTGGTGCAAAGAGTAGAGCTGATAGCGCTGCCTGCAAGCAGTGGGAATGCCCAGTTGTCTCCCAAAATGCCTCCCAGGTCATCTCCTAAAGTGCCTTTCAGCTCTGTCCTCATCTCAGTCCAACCCCTCATTATTTGATGCTTTCCTACTCCTCTGAACTGCTGGGAGTCCTGTCCAGTGGTCCCAGAATAAGTTCACTGCAATGAGGGTAACTATCCTGGTTCTTGAGTACTTCTAAAAGGGGAGCAAAATACCCCTCTCACTGCAGTCCAGTGACTGAGCCTGGAGCTGGACAGAAAGAGCTCCAGATTTTTACCTTTTTAAAGGAGAATTCATACACATTTTCTACTGTCTTAAAGGTGACTTGGGAGTGTCTGTAACAACATTACTGGTTAAGCCAAGCATTCAAAAAAGAGTTTGTTTCCAAGATTGGAAAACAACATGGGTGCATTTTAATTTTCACTCTGTTGTTCTTTGGGTTTTTTTCTGACTTTTTCAACGTTCATGTTTCCAAGTCCCCACAACTATTATGACTAGAAACATCCTCATTATCACTCTTATAATCAGTACCGCGGCTGTTGGTAACACTAGTACATGAAAGCGAAGATTCTTAGATAACAAGCAAATTTTACGAGCTGTGGGTAACATTACAGACCTGCTATAGATCAGATAAAAGCCACATTAAATGTGCCAGCCTTGGTGGCGGTGTCACCAGAAGCATGAAGCACTGAGAGATCCTGTCCTGCATGTGTGGTCCCTTTGGGGTTGAGTAAGGAAGGTGCAGGTAGAGTAGTGGTGTAAGAGCAATACTGTGCTTTGTTGGTTTCAATGTCATCAGTCCCATCCTCACCCTTCATTGGCATCTCTCTTCTTCCCTGATAATCCAGAAGCCAATTTCATGTCTGTGAAAGCATCTTTCCAGAGCTCTGTTCACCACATGGCAAATAGTTTGAAAACTTCTGCTGGCTCTCTGGTCTTCTTGTCTTTGCTGAAAATTTCAGATGTCATCTGGTACACTCCATCCATACTATTTTTAGGTTACAAATATTTTTGAATTAAAAGGAACGCATACAACATTTTACAGTCTTGATCTGAAAGTGTTTTTCTGCCCTATTAGAAAATGCAGTGAGCTGAATTTTCTGTAAATGTTGATGCCTTTTATTGTAATTAATCTGGCTAATTTCTACATGATCAGGCCAAGCTTTCTAAATTTTTTCTCCTTATGGCATGAACTTTGGAACCACTTCAGGAAGCCAGAAAATGAACATTCTATGAATCAAAAATGCAGAACAGGTTGTACAGTTCCTGGAAGAGCTTAACCGGTCAAAAAATCTGTCTTGACAATTTTTTTGCAGGGAGGCCAGAATGTGGGTGTACCACATTTGTGTGCACATATGTTTTGTTTAGCTGAGTTGCTGCTGCACCATCTTTGTCTTTTTCTTAGGACAGGCCACATTTGGCAGTTTTCTCTACTGCACTCGAATTCAAGGTCAGAGCAAACCAAAACAATCAATAAGCGCTCTTTTATTTTTCTCTTCAGAGATATTTGCAAAGAACACTTACTTTGGAAACATGTCACGTTATCCTGCAATGGAGAAAGACATTTTCAGGACTGGGGTTGCATTTCTGGCTAGGTTTTACCAGTGGGGGAAAAGCCCTGCACTGCTGCTGGCTGTTGGCAGACAATGCCAACCTCAAAACCGCAACTGTGAAACTGTGGCGCAGTGAGAGGTGACACACGGTCTCCGCTGTGTCTCACACGAGTGAGGAGTTCTCTACAAACTTTTATAAAGAAGCATGTGTAAGGCTGAAGTAATCAAACGCTACAGTATTTATTTATTTTTTTTTAATCTGCAGGAGAAAAAAAAAATAAAAAGGAAGGGATGTCGGGTGATTTCTTTCTATATGTATTGGTATTTTTTCAAAAGATTTCCTGATGTTTTACTGGAAACAGGCCTGAAACATGGAACTGTCCATCTGAAAGCGTGAGCTTATTCCAGTGTTTGTCTCGTAGATCAAGGAAGCAAAACCAACTCAAGCAACTTCTTTTCCAATGCACAGTGTGTACTGCTTATCTACACAAGCTGCTGTCACCTTAAGAGAAAAACGTGCTGTGGCCTTCACTCAGAGATCTTAGCAACAGAAATGTAAATAGCATTGAGTTCAAAACACAGCAACCTGTGCACTTACATCATTCTTATTGGAAACAGTGCTAGCTGACTTTCAGCTTTGAAAGAAAATGGTCTACTTTCCTGACTGGTACCTACAATTTAGTCAAATACAGGTCAAGGCAAAGTTCAGAAAAAATAAAACAAAGCCTGTGGAGCTGAAACGCATATGTATGGCTGCTCATTTCAAATATTACTTGGGGTTTTTTTAATCACTGTAGAAAGAAATCAATAGTAAAATTCCTCACAAATGAAGCCCACTTATACTCTGCTTTTTGCATGTATCTTTTTCTCCTCCCAAATACTCCAGAAATTTTCTGAAAAGCTCCAAATCCAGAAGGCTTTAGTGGCAGTTTTTAGTGCTGAGTTGCTTAATGGTGGAGTTTAAAAAAAAGAAAAAAAAATCTATTTTAAAATATGCAACACAGCTCAAACCAAAGTTATAGGGATGTTGCAGAAATTACTGGGTGAGGTTCTTTGGGCTAAGTCAAAATGAATGTCTAACTAAACTGTAATTTTTGGCTTTGTATCTATGCAACTGGTTTGCTAAATAAAGATCACTGGATCTCATCTCAAAATGTTGATTAAATCCCTTTTAAAGCTGTAAAATAGTTCATTAGATGTTTCATTGATTTTCATGTTTTACTAGGATTTCTCAGGTTCAGTCCCCACAGGATATGACAGAAAGCAAGAGGTCTGAGGGGGGGATGTCTTTCTGCTGCAGCTGTAATACAAGAAAGGCTGCCCCGAGTCACACCAAAGGTCCAGGTATCCTGGGGCCCTGCAGTTCCCTGCAGTGGAAATGTAAGGACAGAGCAGTTACAGCTGAATTTCTCCTCCTATTCACTAGTTCAATCTCTGACTTGCTAAGGGCAGAATTGTAGGATCTCTCTTTTTTTTTTTGCAAAGCAGCCTGTTAATTTGTAAGCCTTCTCTTTCTGTAAATTTGTCTAGGAACTTCTTGCATCCCTAAGTATTTTTGGCATCTAAAAGATCTCATGATGATGAATTATCCAAATTAAGCAGATGTTGCTTAAATAGTACTTCCTTTTGCTTCTTCCACACTTGCATTTGGAAGAATATTATTATATTCATCGTTGCTGTCATAAGAAATGAGTAACTGTTGCCTGTTCACCTTTCCCATGTCAGACTTGATTTTTGATACCTGTATTACACCTCACGTTTCTCATCTTTTTTTCTAAGTAACTCCAGAGTAACTGATCTGTCCTGGAAGGTATTCCATCTTTCTGATCAATCTGGTCACTCTTTTTCCTGTTTTTTAATGTTTTTTCCAAGGCTTAGGATGCTACATGTCAAAATGCTGTGAGCAGAATTTTGTCTTGTATTGAAGGAAAGAACATGATTCCTGAATATTTATACAGTAGCATTTTATATTATTGTTGCTTTTTCATTCTCTTCTGTCTTTACCAGTCCTAACTGCCTCTCTGAGCACTGAGATAACAATTTCAGAAAACTATCCATAGAGCCTTCAAATTATCTTTGCTGACTGATATGAACTAATTAGAGCCTACTATGTTGCACAAGTAGGTATTTTTTTGTTTTCCTTTCATTGACGTGATCATTGCATTTTAGCTGCTATTTTTTCACCTGTTCCATCTTTATCATGATGTTTTTTCTTTTGGCTACTTTGTGTCAGCAGTTTTGGTTTTGATTTTCCCGAATAATTATGAATCCCTAGAAAACATCATCCAATCCTGTTTCACTCACCACTTGTGACTGGCTTGTAAAGCTCAGGTGCGTTTGGAATCTCACTGGTTACTCCCTTTGTGATCATTTACCCATCCATCTTTCCTTCGAAGCAGTTATCAATCACAGACAGAGCTCCCCTTCTGGGCTTTGTAAAAGTGTTTGGGGAAATCTTTACAAGCACTTGCTTCATCCAGGCTGCATGTTAAAATATTCTTCACATCATGTCCACAGCTCCTTTATCAGTCAGACTCGATAGAAGATACCCCAAATATGCTCTGTCTCCCTGAGTGCTACACATTTGGATTTCCTTTCTGTGGAAATTAGACTGAGAGTAAAAGCAAGCTGGGAGGAGGAGAGGAGAAAGAAGATGGTACAAACTTGGTCTTCTTCCAACAGGGAGTTGATTATGGCTGAAGACTCCAGTGTCCCAGTGTTTATACAAAGCCTACATAAGCCAGCTCCTCTTTATCCATATTTTCTGGCTTTGCTGACATTTTAAAGCACTACCAGGTTTGCAGTTTCCACTTCTCATTACACGGTGATGAGCCACGTGTTAGACTGACTAGGTTGTCATTTCTGCTTTCTCTCAAGTCCTGTCTAAAAATTTCTATTCCTCCAGAACTGAGTTAACTCCAAACCATAAATTGCAAAGCACAGTTAATAGTTTGGTGATTTCAGATCCAAGCTTCTTTTGAACCCTGGGGTGAAAAATACATTGTCCTGGCAATCAGGTACTGTACAGTTCACTGACTGGCTTTAAAACTACAGGTAGCCAGTTTTGCAAATGTTTTTTTCTGACCATGCCCCATAAAAGGTTTTGTTGTGACAATTACCTCAAAATCTACCAGAAAAAACAGTGAAGGAAATAAATATTTTGTTTTCTCCTGTTTTCCCAGTATGCTTCTGTTACATGCCTGTTGCCTGTTAGTTTCTCACATTCTCTGGCAGGTTCTTGATGTGTTTGTTCTTTTTTACCTGGTTTATTATGTTGGGGTTTTTTGGGGTTTTTTGGGGGGTTTTTTTTTTGGTTGTTTTTTTTTGCCAATTTATGCTATTTGCCAGAGTTTATGCTTCTCCTCTTGGACAGAAGCAGAAAATAACAGTATTGCACGAGTGAATGCACAAGTGGACTTCACAAAATCATTCAGCTGTTTGCCAAATGCAAACCCACTTCTGTTTGTCGTACTTTGATGTGTATTAAAGGCAAAGAAGTTTGTCAAAGGCTGGCTGGAGAAAAAAAAAAGGACTTGGTGAAATGTGGTCCAGAAACTGTAAGTACTGGTGTTTCCATTATCTTTCAGTTTCACTGAGTTTCCAAACATTACAAATATTACAAATATTTATAAAGGAAATACAGCCAGCCTCCAGAGTGGATATTACCACCAATTTATATTTCACAGTATTCTAACAATTAGTACTGTGCAGCTCTGTGGCACCGGGTATTGCACAAACTTAAAGAGAAAGAGAGTCCCTGTTCCAAGCAGCAAAATTCTTCTGTCCCCACAGCTTAGGACGCTGCTGAACGCTCATGTTCAGTATTTATATCCATACTATGCACCGTGGATATATTAACAGTGATGCCATGTTCCAGCACAAACTTCTCTGCCATTTCTGCTGAGCAGTGGCACTTCCCACGTGGGATTTGGCCAACTTTAAGGCTGTTCCTGGGTAACGTGTGTATGTTCTAAGGGCTCTGCTGAATTAGGACCTTACTTTACAGAAAATGTATCTGCTAATAAACAGAAGTTATGCTTGATCAAGCTTAGTGTTAAGATTAAGTGCCTTGTCTCCTCTTTTCACAGCTAAACTTCACCTGTGGTGAGAGTAATTTATCTTGAATTGCTTTAATGCAGTGTTTAAGTACGTCTTCCTGGCCACAAAGCAGTTTGCATGTATTTCAGTGAGAGGCTTAAAATCCCATTCACATTTTTAATATACATTTTTCTCACATAAATTATCACAGCTTGGTTGGTAGGTCTGGCATGAGTAATGAGGTTCTTGGCACAAACACATACCGTGGATCCGTTAGGTAAAGGAGAAGTTTTTGTTTGCTTCCATATTTACACAAGAGGTTTAACTTTTGTACAAAACAGTTTAAGATACTGGTGTTTTACTAGCAGGACACTACAAGCCACGAGATAACATATCCTCCCCAAAATGCAATCAGCAGAGTACAGATAAATCTCCATACACCGGTTGGAAAATTAAACTAAGCAAAAGATCTTCACAAAACACAGCTTTCATTGCCTATGGACACGGGCAGACAACAGCCAGAAACTTGCTGTTATATGAAAGAGCCATGCTCCTGAAAGAGAATTGAGCTGCATGCACTTTTTACAGGAGAAAGGAATGTGCTCTTTTGAGTAAATAATGACAAAGTGACATTTCCGTTTGCTTTCTCTCTTTCATTCATAATTTTGGGAAGTGATTGCTCAGGGTATATAACAGGTAACTCAGAGTTCTGCAAAGTAAGGTATTTGCTGAATTCTGCATGGTAAGGTTTGAGCAATATCTGCATTCAAACATTCTGCAGTGCAATTTTGCTCCATTGCTCTTGTAAGAGCATGAGCTGGAGAACTTTGTCTCCATATCTGTTCAGCATTCTTGCAATGTAGGCCTGGTCTGAAGTACTGTGCACACAGTGGGACTCTTCCACTGCCTGGATTTAGGGCTTTGAATTAAGTCTTTTGTAAACAACAAAATGCAGAAAAGACAATGTACTGCAAGGACTTAACTTTGGAATGTATATATAATATCTGTATGTGTCACCAATTTCGTGTTAGATCAGCCAAGCCAATCCCTTTGTAACACTGCAAGGTTACATTTGACAAAACAATGTTGTGTGGTTCTAGGGTCACCACACTGAGTGGTTTGGGTTGCTTCTCCATCACACACTCTGTGGAAAGTAAGGTATTAATTATTGCTCCTCTCAGATTGAACGTAACTCTGTGTTTAACCCGAGCCACGCGCAAGAAAATGGTATGAAAATGTGAGAGGCAGAATTGGAATCTTAAGTGCAAATTGATTGAAATGCATGTATGCAATTTGTGACTAAATTCGACATGATCTGAAAGAGAATTATAAGGAAACCAAGACAACTCTGCAGCAAAAGATGCCTTTAATGCACAGAACATATGCCCTGCTCGCGAGGCTGGCAGCAGCTCACAAATGCAGGATGCAGTTGCTGGATGTCTCTACTTGCACGGCCATCAGTCTGTCAGTGCAACTACAGACAGGTTCAAGAAGAGCTGGAGAAACAGGAATGCAATAAGGAATGGCATTACTGATGCTGTGTGTATCATTTTGGGGCTTTATGAAATCGTCAGTCTAGGAATTGATGATCAATCCAAGGGAATCATTCTCATTTCAAGCTTTGTCACCTTGTAGATTTTCATTAATAAAATGTAAATCTCAGTAATTGTAGCTGTTTTCTACTCGTTATCATTAAGAAGTCTATTATTTAAAAGTGCCCAAGAGATTGGAAGTGATCTGAAATTTCTGCTTGACTGCTTTCCCCAAATTCAGTCTTCTCACCCCTGATTCAACTTGTTCCTGAAATAAGTCATGTGGAATATCCTGTATATCCTAATATTCACCCAGGAAATGGGGAGAAGGAAATAAATCCTTGGATTATTTAGCCCATTAACATGGAGGGGGTACAACTGCTTTATTAAAAATAATTGGGGGGAAACACTGCTAAGAGGTAAGGGCTATTTAAGCAAAAGAAAATTGGCACAAGAACAATTTAGGCTGGAAAAGTATATAAGGTTTGCAAACATCAAACGAATGAGAATTTAGAAAGCTTCCTAATTAGAAGAGAATAAGCAAACTCCTTCAGTATTACTCCACATCTTGCTATGGTTTAGGAATTTAATTGTGAAATCCAACAACTCATTCCCAAGCACCCGACTCAGTATTCTTAAGGGTCTTTCCCAGCCTAAACGATCCTACATATTCCATGTGTCTGTTATTAGGTAAAGAGCTTGTTGTGAGAGGTTGTATTTTAATAAGTGGACATTAAAGACATTTTTAACCAAACCCTTTCATATACAGTGTAAGTACATCAAAGGACCGGGCCGTGTTAAACAACGTCTTTGAACGCAAACCTTCCCATGGGCCACATATGAAAAATCTTTATGTGGCCAAGAGGAACAACGCTTCTCATACTCTGGAAAGCTCCGGCAAGGACCTGCAGGCGGTAATGACCCTCCGAGACATGTGCAGGGCGAGGCTGGCTGCACATGTGACCGAGACGGAGGGTTACGACATTAACACACCCCCACTGCGTCTCTGGGGCTCATTTTTCCCTCCGAACGGAGCGGGTCGGAAGAGCAGCCTGCGGCTCCCACGAGCACAATCTCCCAGAGCAGAACCCCGTCCCACGGGCGAGAGGAAGGCAGGCGAGGGGAAGGTGAGGGGACGACACCGCGACGGCGGCGGGGACCAGCAAAGGCAGCGAGCGCCGCTGAGGGCCGCCCGCCCCAGCGCACCGTTCCAGGCGTGACTGACGGTTCAGCTGACCAATCCGCGCTCACCGCCGCCTTCCGCCATGGTAAGCCCAGCCAATCAGACCGCCAGATGCACTCTCGGTCCGGCCCCTTCCCTTTTACGGACACAGGCCGGACCAATAGAAAGGAGAGCACAGCGCCCGCCCCCCTTCGGCTCTCGCGAGCTCTCGGTGCCGCCGGTGACGCGCAGCCGCTATGGCGGTTGCTATGCTGCCCGCG
>VWZN01019520.1:1146252-1259757 GCA_013396955.1 Regulus satrapa | reverse complement strand
CAGGGGCTGGGGGGAGCTGGGGGGGGGGTGCGTGAACAGCCTCGAGGGGAGCGGGCTGCGGGGGCAGGTCGGGGTCTCTCAAATGCGGGGAACTCCGCCGAACGCCTGAAACACGTTTTTATTTTAGCGTGTTTAATTTAAAAAAAAAATACCAAAAAAAACCACCAAACTTTGCGATCCTGTGCTTTCTAGGCACATGTGCGCGTTGCCCTGGTTATGGGCAGGGAAAATAGGTTTGAGTGCTGTCGCTGCATTCCTCTGGTACATTTTTAGTGTCTCCCTGGAGCAGAAGGCTTGTATAATCGCCGTGTCTATATGCGACAGAGGCTGTCCGTGTACCTGGTGATGGGTTAACTCGTGCATGCTGTTGCAGCGCCGGCTGGAAGAGGCATAGCGTCTTTTTCCTTTCAAGAATGTCCAAGAGCTGGTAGCTAAAACTAGATAGCTGCCAGTTTACGTGAGATGTCCCCACCTCTGGTCTGTTCGAAGGATAGATACCGTTCGGATGTAAAATACACGTGAATGAACTTGGTGCTGCTGTTTACAGCCATCCAGGACTTCAGTGTGGCCAAGCTGTTAAAATTTTTTTGAACTGCGAGGTAGAAAATATTTGTGTGATTTGTGTTGTTACAGAAGTGCTAATGGATCTCAGCTGAAGAATAATTGTTAGACTGCGGTGTGTACATACATTTGCTCACCCATGGGGCATTTCTCTTTCCCTGAGCTAAACTCTCAGTTCAGTGGCAAGGGGGTTTTGTGAGTGCGTGTTTCCCTGCTTGTTTTGGCAAATAAGTGCTCTGTAATCTTGGGAGCCACCAACGTGTTCACACGCGTGCAGACATTGTGTGCTCGACACATTGTAAATGTGCGTTGCAGGAATACAGGAATGGGTTAGGTTAGAATTGGTAAACCCATTTTTTATTAGATATCTATATGGTAGGAAAGTTTTCCAGTTCATTGCTTGAACATAATATATTCAGTATTGTAATCTTACGGATGCCATTTTCTTGACAATGGATTTCTTGCTTCACTGACCTAAAAAGTTGTTTTTACATATTGGCATGACTCTGGCTTGCACCATGTTGATAAAATATGATTCTGGGTGATAAGCTTACAAATATGTACACGTGTGTACATATGTTTCCCAGGCAAGTTTATAAACTCAGAAATGTACCATTGGTCTGATTATTTTTTTTTCTATGATTTTATTGTCATTACAGTTTCTTTGTATTTTTAGATGATGTATGTATTTTTAATTTCGGTTTTAAAAGTCAGATTAAACATTGAAATACAAATGCATTTTCCTCACAAGCAGGAATGCATTAAATAATTTTACCTTTCAGTAGGTTTTCCTTATGTTTACCAGTTAAATTTGTTTGGAATCAGATTTACCTATTTAGAGTTTACTTCACGGTTACTTCTCGTTCAGCAAAATTGTCCCTGGAATGTATTGTTTGTCGCCAAGCTTTGCAAGTCTCATGTCCTGTTAATGTCTAATTTAGATTGCACATAACAGTATTGATTGAACACCCTTGCTAAAAATACTTTCGGGCTTGGGTACACTTACACTATAGCAGCAGGAAGGTTCATCCAATACTGTTTTTATGTGACCAGAATTAATTCATTATTAGCAGCTATATTTTTAAAGCGTGAACAAAACCCAAAATCCTGTAATCTTAGCAGTAATGCTCATGGCTCGGTGGAGTGGATGGGCTCTCTGTTAATGAGCAGGGTTCGTGTAGTCCTGTTGATATATCGCTGCCATTAGCATATTTGAGATAGATGGTAAGTTAATACTCGGGGTGCATCATTTTGGCTCAGATCCTGCCGTGGCCCCCGTTTGGGCAGATGGATCCACCTGCACAGAAGTTGCTGCAGGAACCTGAGCTCCATATTGGCTCGATGGCCATCAGGCCCGCGTTTGTCGTGGGCATTGGCTGAGTGTGAATGTTTGGTTGTGTTCCTGATGTCCCAGAGGCTCCTGGGCATGCAGGGCTGGCAGGCAGACGCTGCAGTGTGTGACAGGATCGCTGGGGATAAAGGGACTCTGAAAGATTGCTCTGCTGAGTAACAGCACTGCTGAAAGGTCCTGAGCAGCACCTGGGGCTTCCATTCCGCTGGGAATTATTTCTGGGTGTTGCTTTATAAGGGTTTAGCAGGGTGTGCAGGGGGTTTGTGCGTTGGTTCGTGTGCACGTGCGGGAAGCGGGCAGAGCAAGCTCTGGGGAGCGGAGGGGAAGCTCCCGAGGGAGCCAGGCTGGGTCAGCCGTGAGCTCACCTGAATGTGAGAGAACAGCCTGCTGGGGGCAGCTTAGACTCCGGGCATAGTGGGTTGGGTAAAAACCTTCTGAAAATTAAATGGAGTGGATATTCTGTTTTAACTTCTGATCTGGTCAAAACTTTTAAAAAAACAGTAGACATATGCATGGTGGGTTTTGGGTTTGTTTTTTTTTGTGTTGGAGTCAATGTTAGACTATTTTCCTTAAACTGATAAATAGCACATTTCTGTGGTTTGCCTTCTTGATTCTTCTTACTACCAATAGTTTGATCTCCATCCTGATTGCACCCTGCTCCTCCCCTCCCCCAGTTTGGGTTTAAATTTGGTGCAGGATCATATGAATCCCATGCCTTCACATCCTGTTTCTGTGTCACCTCACTTCCATTCTCACCAATTATAAAATGGTCAAACAAGAGAATCTTTCAGCAGATGGTTGACTGGGCTTTCTTTTTTTTTTTTTTTAATACCACACTTTCACTCTGGTGCTGTCACTTTTTATAAAATGGCCAGACAAAATTCTCATAGGTTTTACTGTGGTCCAACCGAAGTAGCTGTAAAAATAGTTTGTGTGTGTAGATAATATGGAGTTGTTCATAGGAAAAAGAAGGAACTGTGAAGGCGGAAGAGCAAAGGGAGAGGAGAATGGCCTGAGCAGGAGACAAAACCCAAGGAGCTCAGCAGTGGGCTGCTAATACAACAGCAGGTTTTTGCTGTCTGCACCAGCTGTTCATATATGCTTGTTTGGGAACAGAGGCTGTTTTTCCTTCAGGATTTGTAATCCACTGAAGTAGCACAAAAACAATTTCCTCTAGGCTTTTGAAAGCCTTTAATTTCTAAAACCGTTGAGTTCCTTTTAAGTGTGTGTGTATATATATATAAAATAGTATTATATATGCAGAATCTGTCATTCTTTTGGAGAATTTCAGAATTATTAGAAAATTATTGCTGTTTGCCACTTACAAAATCAATTAGTTCAAGTTTAGAACAGATAAGGGGTTCACAGAAGTTTTATCGATGTGCTGACATAGCAGAATTCAACGTGCAGATGTGTAGGGTAAGAGATCTGCATGCAGTGTGCCAGTGCACGCCACAGAACCTTACAGCTGGTGGGCACAGAGATGATTCTCAGCAGATTAGACAAACATAACTCGATGAATTCCTCTTTGAAATGTGAGAATTGAACCTGTTTCTCCTTTCTCAGCTTATGCACCTTCAAAAAGAGCCTTGGTAGGGTGATGCAATTCGACCTCTCTTGGCACACTGCTTTGTCTCTGTAATTACTGCTTGGACAAGTTTACTGTGACTATTGGATGATAAATGCAATTCCATTTGGTTTATGAGACACTGCCATCTCTACAGTTACATGAGGAAGGGGGAAATGGCTAATATCCATTTAAAAATAAACAGTCTTTTAATTATGAGTATTTATGGTCTGTAATGAAGAATGCTCTGGGAAATATTTTCGCTGATTGGGGTGTGAAGTGAGCTCTTCATTGCCACTTCACAGTTTTCAGTCTGACACTAAGATTGATGAGGAAGAAATAGCCGATGCACTTCTTATGGCATGTGCACTCTTACATTGCCTTTCTGGGTATTCCTTATCTTTTTCAGAATAATTAGATTAGAAAATAATAACTGAATTATTCTGCATGACCAAAAGCCCAGATCTTCAAATGGCAATCAAATGTAGTGCTGCTAGAGATTAACATTTTCATACTTGGAATTAATTCTTTTTTAAATTAGAATGGTGTTGATTAGATTGATTGAGGATGTATTGAGTTCTCTTATTAACCTGGGTTTTGGACTTCAATTTAAAAATTGCTAAGTATCTCCTAGTCAAAACCTTGTTCTGACTGGTGCTTTTTCTTGGGAAACATCAGTTTAATTCTGAAGGTATTCAGTTCTGTGATTTTGCTATTTTGTTTGATAGTTTTAATAAGCTAATTGAAAAAACAAAACAAAAAACCCAACAAACTCCTCTAAGCTATTTTCTGATGTTTGCTAAGAGTAACATTTTAAATATATTTGGTTTTGTGCTGTTAACTGTGTTTGGGTTAAGCAAAGGATCCTTGTTTTGTCTCCAAAAGGATATTAACTTGTAAGACAGTTGAGTGTACTTTAGCTTTTCCTGAGTCCTTTGGCTAGTTTTTAGTATTTGTGTACCAACATCTCTCTGACCTACAAACCACTGCCCTCTCAAAACCCCAACTAACAACATCCAGAGAGTGTTTTGTGTCTGCTGCAAAAGACAGAAATGAGAAACAAATTATATCGGTACTGCTCTGAAACTTGTGTCAATGCAATGAAAGTTACATAAGCCTGTTTTCCTAGGTGAGAAAAGTAGTTTGCTTTTTTTTTAAATTTAATGGCAGCGGTCACGTTTAAAGGAGAAATTGAAACTGTATCTGTAGCAGATCGCTGTCCGGGTAGAGCGGAGCAGCAGCTGCCGAGGCCCCTTTGTCTCCGGGATGTGCTGGCCGACTTTGTCTTGGACGGGGCTCACCAGAGAGGCCGCTGCCTTTGCTGCTCCCGGTGCAAGGTGGTATTGGCAAAAGAGTCCCGCGAAAGGGCTCGGTAAGGCCGCAGAGCTGTGCTTGGGAAAGGAGAGATTGCAGTGGGACACACCAGGGCTTGTGCTCTCTTGTCTGTGCCAGCAGAGATACAGTGCTGAAGTCACTTCGCACTTAGTCCAGGCTTGGCTAGAGTTAGAGTGTTGGTAATTCCTGCCCTTCAGTTAGAGAAATACCGCGTGGTCAGTGAGAGCACACGGGAGATAGACCGGGCGGGCAGTGCAGGAGCAGTTGTTGCTGTTAGCACTCTCTGAACCTTCCAACTTAGCGCAGTTTTTTTATCCGGGCCAAGAGAGAATTTCTGGATGGTGCTTTCCCTGATATTCTCCTACGCCACGAAGTTGCAAAACATGTTAATAGTAATTAAAGCTCTTACAACTGATTTGAACGTAAAAATAATCCAAAATATGACGTATTTCTCTTGGTACAGAAAAATAATATGCTTCTCAGATTTTGCAGCTATGATTCAATGCTTTTACTTAAGAAGAGACAATTTAGGAGGAAGATCACATAATAAAATCGGGTTTGTTTTGTTTCCATTAACCTCATGGTGAATTCAGAGATGTTTTGGGGGGAAAGAAACCTGCAGTCTTCCCATGAAAAATTGGCTTTGGAGAGAGTTAAAATTAGCATATGTCACTTTGCATTTGTCTGTCTTGATACATGCAACAAGCTTTTAGTGTCATCTGAAAAAGTGAGACATATTTTTGTCTTTTGATGTGTAAATAGGGTTAAAGATGACCAATGCTGTTGTCCAGTGATGTGTTGCATTGTAAGTTGTTTTTTCCCATGTGAACTGTGTGTGTGCACCGCATATGCCAGTTCTGTATTGTGTCTCTAATTATAGCCTCAGTACTGCTCTTAAAATGTTTTCCTCAGTTTATAGAGTAGCCCTATTTAGAAAAATGTTACTGTTGGAAAAGGGATGTGTTTGACTTATAAGGGAAATTTTATGGAACTTGACATATGAGTTTTAAATCTGTGGCCTCTAACCTCCGAACTGTGAGCCGCTGTTAAGACTTACCTTGAAAGAGGCTCCTGCCTTTTATTTTTGTTTTTTGGGAGGCAGGCTGCAGTTAGGATTGATGCCACCATCTGGTTTTAGTACTTGAGTGCAAATGAGGCTATGGATGAGTTTTGGGAATCCTGATCTCCAGGTAATTCCCCATTTGCTGTGTTTTAGGCTTGCGTGGTGACTCTGTAGGAACAGTGCGTCCCCTTAGCTCATCCAAGTGCGCCTGCTTTCCGTGGAGCAGGTCTCTCATACTTGGAAGGATGTAATGTTTATGAAAAGAAGGTTTTGAAAGACTGAAATGTGTCTGCCTCTGAAATGGAAGGAGTATATCATTGGGATGGAAAAGAGGAAAAGGACAGCTGCCCTGCAATGATTTAAAAGTGTGTCGGGTTTTGGTAAGCATAACGAAGAAGGAGAGGTAAATGTGTGTTTTGAATGTTAACAAATCTCATGACCTGTTGTGAAGTTAGTGCTGAAATAACCGTGGTGCACACAACCACAGGAGGGAGAAACCGAAATGCAGAAGTGGTGCTACAGTGGAACAAACACACCAGATGGTTATATTATGGCGTTGTACCTCCAAATGATTTGAATTTTTTTTTTCCTTATTTCCTGTGAGCTTAAGTAAGACTACTGATTTAGATTTTTCAGTACTAAGAGCTGATACAGTTGCTGCTAATTGTGGTTCTGTCACCAATTCTCAAGTGTGCTATACATGCAGCTAGGTAAGGAGGGACAGAACATTAATGGTGGCAGATGTTTCTTACCTTTCTTAACCCTTCCCTAATTAATATTTTGCTTCTCCTTTCATTGTATGATGTATTGAAATACACCATGTAAGTCAGATTTGTAAACTGCTCAGGCTGGAAGTGGCTTGAATTTTTTAAACCTTCAGATACTCAGATTTGGACTAAGGAAATAATTTTGGAGTTTGCTGTTGGGAAAACATTATTTTTGCTTTGCTTTCCTGAGTGGTGTGATGGTACAAATTTTTTGGCATCTTCACTTCACAGGTTTGCTGTTAGCTAAGAGACTTAGGGTGTCGGTGATACCGCCTCTTCCCTTGTGTCGTGGTGCAGATTTGAGCGTTCTGTTCTGCAGTTCCTGGATCTGCTCGGGCCAGGGACCGGGTGAGGGTACCCTGGGGAGGGATGAGGTGTGGTGGATGTTTCCTGCGTTCTTTGGTGAAGCTGGCTTTGGCTTTCCACAATTCCCATGCTCGCAGAAACTCTGGATTATTTTCAAGCTTTGCCATAGTTAAGTAAATCACATAGAACTGAATAATAGATATAATACAGATATTAATTAAAGTATCACTTCCAAAAACATGACACTTGAAAGATTGAGAGACAGACAGTAAGAAAATGAGGTGTGAGTAACCACTAAGGATGTATATACACAGTTACACTTAGAATTCCTCAGTAGAGGACTAGGAAATAGATTGAAAATGAACATCTGACAGAAATCCTCCAAGAGGAAATTCCTGCAGGAGAACTTCATGCTTGAGATTAATTAAATGAAAGATTAGAAATTCTCTAGATAGCTGTAAGCTATTTAATAAAACTGAAGTAAGCAATTCACTGGGTTGTAGTTCCTAGCTGAAGCGTTGCCTCCTTTTAATGATCGTGGCGCTGTCCCCTCCCCAGTTACACGATCGTTCTCCCTCCTTGTACAGGAAATCTATGTGGGAGCTCACTAGTGCTGGGTGCTTTCTGCAGGATTTTCATAAAAAAGCATCCTTCTCTGAATAAGGGTGATGGAGATAATAACTTCTTTGGCATTGGAAGCACATACACAGTCCTGAGAAAACAGAAATAAAAGTGCTTTGTAGAAATTATACTAATGAAATGTATGTGAGAGAGTAGCTTGAAAGAGAAGCCTGATTAACATCTAAAACTTCAGCTCATGTTCAGCCACCTTTGAATAGAACTTGTTGCCAATAAAGCTACTTTGTCAAATCTCTGTTTTCTATTTCTAAGTTACATTGATGTAAGCATTTTCCAATCCAGCTCTTTACAGAGTTTTTTTTTCCCTTTGTTTGCCAGACAAACAGATGAATTCTAACTGTTGTGGGAAATTATTGTAGCTGCTCTGGTATCTGCAAAAGCCTTTTCCACTGAAGTCTTTCCTATGAATTTGAATATATTTTGTGTTGTGGTGTGCCATGATAACTGTGTACAATAAGCTGGGACGCGTTCTATTACCAGGGATCCATCCCTCATCGGATAGTGGTGCGTGATAGCAAATTATGTCATTGTGTTAGTGACAAAAATGTGTAACTGCAGGTTTCAAGAAGTTGCCATAGCTCAGCAGAATGAGTGTGCTTTGAGTAATTAGGAAAAATAGAAAAAAATTGTATTGAGTAGTGCGGTAATAATTTTAAATTGCTTGGAAATAGGATACTAGAGAAGTTGTTGAAGAGCACCCTGTGGTAAGATACAGCAGTGCTCATTACTTTCCATGAGAAAATGAATGTGATTTCTGATAAAATAAAAATAGGCTGATACAGAAGTTCTGAAGATATACTTATTAATCTTACTATTTTTCTGCTGTAAGCAGCTACATTCTAAAAATCTGCTTTCCTGACTTAAATGTCTCTTGTTAGTACTCAGAAAAGCCCACAGTGAAGCCTTTTCTTTTGGCAGGATATAAAAATCCTTATTTTCTTAGCATAATTAACAGATATCGTACACTTAAATATATCTGCATGCACAGTAAGTAAAATGTCATCATATTGGGTGTATAGTGGACAGAAAGATATAGAATAGATAGAATTTTAAAGTTCTGCAAAATAAAACCGTGTTTTATTATAGATTATATTTGGAGATTATTGCAAGTTATTTAGAAATAATGTCTGAGAAGCAAATACCAGTGTTTATGCTTCCCCTTCAGGAGTGACGGGGAAATGTATTTTGAATATTGTTTTTGTATCAGACTTATTTTCTGTCTAACCATGTCATACATGCTTGCACTTCAAAAAAATGTTGAAATGTTCTGTTGACTTTTTGAAACTTTTTGGCAACGCGACACTCTCCATTTATTTTGTCCCTTGTTTAACAGTTTTTGTGTGTGTTTTCAAAAGCACTTCCATTCACCATTCAAGGAATTCAATAGAATTCTAATAGGAACCGCACATAAATAACTACAGAAATCAATGCGTCAATTCAGCCAAGAGTTTTTTTGTGACTTCAAAAGCCACAAGAGCATTTATTATTAGAAACATACAATTGACTTTTCTTGCATTATCATTTTGCATAGTGATTTGGTTTTTACCACCACAACAAGATGTTTGACGGTTTCATTTGAAAATGATGTATTTACATTCGACATTCCCAAACAGTGTAATTTTTATCTTTTCTCTCAAGCTCCATTCATCTTATTTTGCGTGTTGCACTCTGTGCAAAGGTTGTTAGCGAAATATTCACTGGTGCATTTTTCCTCAGACATCAACCAAAGGTTAAGCATCCTCTCCTGTTCTTATATTGTGATGAAAATATGACAGTAATCTTCAAAGAACGGAGTATTCTGGTTAATTTTCATCTGTTCAACTCAAGCAGTGCAAAGCGTCTCCTCTGCTCCCAGGCGCTCAGCGTTCTGGTGCTGACAGCCACAGAAGTGACCAGCCTGTGGTCCCGCAGGGTTATGCTGCCCGCGCTTCCAGCTTCAGTGTTCACGTTGCACCTCAGCCCGTGTCACCTGAAGAGTCCTGAAGGTTTCAGTGAGTACCAGGGAGTGAGGTTATCTCCAAGGAAGTGGTTTGAGCACCCCAGAAGCTTTAGAAAACGGATCTTTTTCTTTTGAACTAGTCCCAAGATTGTGAAACACAGCGCTGTGCTCAGTAAGGCTTTGCTGCCTTATGAATGAACGCTGTGGCTGGTGTTGCTTTTGGGCAGCTCACGCAGCTTCCCTCAGGTAATGGTACAGTGTTACCTCCTGGGCTAGGGAGCACGTGTAGAAGGGGGGGTGAGAGTTGTTCTGGTTGTCAGCAGGGTACTCAGATTAATGGATTTTTCTCTATTCTAGTTTTACTTTTCACTGTTGCAGTTAATTCAGAAAAGCAAGTCAAGCTACCATCAGGTACCTGCTAGATGTCAGTTGCCTTTCCCCACCTTCCCAGTCTCCTAAATCCCGCTCTCCAGACAGATTGGTTCTGTGTGAGGAGGAGGAGGAGGTGTTGAGAGCTTCTTGGTGGAATTCCATCTGAAGAACCAACTGGTGCTGAGACTTGCTGCCAGCGGTCCCAGTCACCCCGAGATGCAGACCCCAGTGCCCCCTCACCTGCCTTGCTGCATAAGCAGGCACGTTTTGGCACTCGAGAAACATTTCATTGGGGGGATGCAGGGAAGCACGGGCTGCCTCTGGTCCTTCCCTGTCCTAACACTTGGAGTGGAAAGACTCAGATGAGGCTTGCACTGCACCTTGAGAAGTGTTCTGCTGGTGATGAGGGGAAGGAGAGGCAGGGTGGGGCATGCTGAGAGCAAGATGGGTCACACAGACAATACCACAGCTGAAGAGCCTTGGTGTTCAGTGGTGTCATTTGGAATTATAGGCATTTAGGATGTAAATCCTGTCATGGTGTTGTCTCAGAAAAAAAACCAAAACAAAGAAAGTGAAGTCAGATCTTCTGTTGCTTCCTCAATGTTCTTCCCCATTTTCTTTTCCATTTCTGTCTAATTCAGATTGCATTTGAGTCAGCTGCTTTCATCTTGACACTTATGTCATTCAAGGATCCACAAAGTTAGTATGTTAATGTCTGCATTTCAGCTGACTGATAGGTACACCAAAACCTATCTTAATTTTGTCACTGCAACATGAAGCTTCTTTTAATTTCCCAGGGTGTTCGGCATTTATTGAAACAAGATAATGGAACGTTGCTGGCACAATTTGTAAGCCTAATGTTTAAGGTTTATTAAACATGACTTTTTCTTTTTCCCTGAAACACATTCTTGCCCTTCCTCTGTTCTTGTAGGTGCTTTGAATGTAACAAATTTATAAGCTGGAAGAAATAATAATGGGCATCTACAAATAGTTTAGTCAGGGAAATTTGGTTCTGCTAAAGGGCAAAAAATAATTTTAGTTTTGTCTGAAAGCAAGCATCTCTCTGTATTTTTAGGTTTTTCTGTCTTCTGCTTTTTTATGAAAAACAGTTTATGAGAGTAAGCAAAACAAACCTGATACTGCATGTTTTATTTGACATGGATCAAATATTTGTGGGTATTATCAATCCTCTTTGGTACTGCTGCTCTTAGATAGCCAACCTCAAATGTATCAGAAACATTTTCATATATCTTGCATCAAATGTTTGTCATTTGTTTTGAATGCAAGAAGAAGAAAAAATAGAAGCTGAAAAGCCCCCCAGAAAATACCTAAATAGGATAGGAGATGAGGAAGACTGGGAAAGCAGCAATCTCCCCAGCTCATGTAAGTAGGTGTCAGAAAACCTGAAACAGGGATCTAATAAAATATGGTATCGGTATAGAGCAAGCATGAAGTTACTGCTTGTTAACAGCCTGGTGTGTTCCACAGCTCCCTGCTGCCAGGTAATCCCTTCTATTGAACTTTGCTTCAAAGTATATGCAAGTATGTACTCTCTTTGTAGAACAGGTAGTAAAAAATTTCTCAAGGACAAAAATATAGTCCTAAATTTGAACTAAATCCTTCCCTGACCACTTTACTGTGTTTTGTATTTGTCATCCCTTTTCCAGAAGTGCTTTCTTCTGCCAGGGCAGGGTCTTGTGAATGTGTTGCACTCCTCCTTAGCATTATGAAAAAACGGAATCTAATACTAATAGATGTAACATTCAATGTTAGTACAAATTGAATGTAACATTCAATTTGTTAGTAAGCATTCCATCAGCTATATATAGGTAAAAATTGTGTTTCCAAGTGCTTGAAAACCATAATACATTCAATTTATCCAGTATTGCATGAAGTAACCTGAATTCTTTCTGGTTTATTATTGTGCCGTTTCAGGTATTTCATTTTGGTAGTGCTTGGTACTGGAACAGTCTCTTGACTGTTCTTATTTGACCTGCATCTTCTTTAGTAAGCTTAAAACCAAATCCATTTGAGGCTTTGGAATACTGAGAATCATGAGAGAGGACCTTCATCTGTCCCGTGGGCTGTGCGCCTGACTCAGTATCCTCATACGAGGAATTCCCTCTCTACAACAGCATGACATAGTTGGTTTATGTTTGTATCTTATGACCTACTAAAAATATTCTCTTTCCTTCTCACTTACCTTCTAAGATCCTTCTCAGCAGAATTGGTTTATAACCACCTTTTACACAATTTTGGTATTTTTGCAGTGATTTGTGCCTGCTTGATAAAGAAATTGTCCAAACTTATGAAGGAAGTTTATGTTTTCAGAAAATAGTTTTCCACTTGAATTTTTAAGAATAAATGTTGTTTTTATGTTCTGAAGACGCTGGTGACGCTTGAGGGGTGTGGGGTTTTTTTGCTAAATTTAAGCATGTGTTACTGGGAACAAAGTAGTTTGAATGTAAATTTCCATAAATGACTGGATACAGTGTCCATAAAGAGTTGTCAGAACTACCGGGATCAGTAAAGAAAGCATAAATTGGATCAGAAGCTGACCAAAGAGAACCCTGAGAATTGTTATACTCTAAAAGCGTTATTTGTCAAGCTCTTCAAAAATGGTTCTTGAAATTAATCCTATCTCATTTGTGGCTCTTCTTATTAAAAGCTGTAGATAACACAGAGTTCGGAAAAAAATTTAGTATATCGGAGGACTGGATTACCCCATAAGGAAAATAATATACACTCAAGATTTGAGTATTCAAAAAATTAATGCAATTTATTAATACAAAATCACGTGTTTTATGCGTAAGAACTTCTTGAATTTAGGAGTCACGAATTGGTGAGTAAGAAAGGAGTTTGGGGATGCTGATGTAAGTAATAGCTCCTGATGGAAGACACAAGCAAGGATAAACCACCTAAAACTTTTCTGGGGTTCGCTATTAGAGCAAAGTGTAGAGCAAGAGCAGTTTCTGTGCCCGCTCTTGCATTGGCTAATGATCCTTTTTGCTGGCTTGGATAACAGAAGAGAATTGAGGATAGCAGCTCTAAAAGCCTCACCCTCAGCACAAATTAGGGGTGACTGTGACTATATTGAGGAGAAAAGGTTCAGTGCAGAATTTAATTTTTTTTTTGTTTGGTACACTTGTCAAGGTAGAGTTAAATTCATTACTGTCTATAGAACATAGATTATGTTTTTTAAAAATGTATTTATAAAGCTATTTTCTGAGAAGTGCTTCAGTCTTTTAAGATGATTTCTCTTATGCAATTCTTTCCTGACTTTTCTTTTTGTATGAGAATACAACTGGAAAGAAAAAAAGTAGTCTATGAGAGCTTTGAAAGGTCTTAATTTTACAAAGCAGTTGCATAAATTGGATTTCAACTGATAAGACACATTTACAGCTTTAGAGTCAATATTAGTAACTCAGTTTTAACAGTAATCTATATTATATCTTGATATACTGGTTACTGATATCAGTGTATACTGATTACATTCTTAATTTAATGACCTTATGACAACAAACTGAAATAATGGCCTCTTAACCAGCTGAGGTCGGTTTCTCTGGAAGAGAATGCTGCAACTGGTGCCCTGTTAGGACAGACAAAAGGCTGATCAACAGGAACACCTGGATCTGACTGTCAAATGAACGAATGTGGCAATACCTCTAATTACAGCTCGCTCTCAGCATTTGTGTCCTCGTTCACATTTACAGCGTTTACAATAAGATGGTCAGTCTGTTATGCTACATTTATTTATTTATTTATTGCTACATTATGCTACATTTCATTTATTTATTTTTATACTGAAAATTTGGGGGGGAATTGGGCGGAAGCCCAATTTGTTTCTGAGCAACTGATGTAGTTCATTACTTGTGAGGTGTAGAGACTTTACATCTGCTCCATGGTTGTGAGTGCCCCTTGTTTCAGTGCCTGCGATGTGCCAAGGGGAGCTGATCCGTGGAGTTTTTGTGGGCGGGTTTTGGTAGCAAGGGAGAAGCTGCTGGCAGCTCCCTGCCCGAGCCAATCCCTGGCGGCTCCCGGAGGGCCGAGGCCGGGCCGAGATGGTGGTGATGCCTCTGATAACGCTGAAGGAGAAGTTATAGCACGGGGTAATTACAGCCGAGGAGAGGGTTGCATCGTAATGATTTTCCTTGTTAGCAGAATTTTATTTTGCGGGAAATGTGTGTGTAGACAAATCATGGTTTTATTTGAGGGTGGATTTTTTTGTTATTTCTTTTTGATTTGTAATAGATTTGATTTGAGTAAGCTCAGATGAGACACAAGCAGGAACAGAAATTCTGAAGAAAAGACAATTCAGTATGACTTCTGGTTGAATTCTCTTCTGAAATGAAAAAAGGCAGCCTTACAGTTGAAAAAATGGATGTTGTTTTGGATGTTGTCAGAGAAGGAAAGAAGAAAAGAGAGAGGAAGAAAAAGTTGTGTTATCTTTTATTAATCTGGATTGAAAGCTGAGCGTCTGAAGCCATTTGCCTTGATCTTTTGGAGGAGGTCTTTTTATTTTTATTTCTTGAGGAAAAATATTTTGTGGACTTATTTTATGCATCTTAAACATCTCATGTATCAAAATAGAGGGAAGCAGAAAATATTACGTATGGAACATAATATTTCAGTAGGTAAGAAATGAATGCATGTCGTGTAATAGTTAAAAACTTCTACATGACTTGGACTCCTAATCACTTACAACTTATGAAAAGTAAATTTAAAAGATTGTTTTGGTGTCAGTCTCTGTTTTAGAAAGAAAACATTGGTTTCTAAATCAGTTAAATTGTTTCTGAAGAGTTAATTTGCTGTCTGCAAATCATTTTTCAATTTATAACCTAAAGCTAACTAAGCTGTCTAGTAGACAAGTACAACTAAAAATATATAGGGATAATTCCTTCTTCCTTCCCTGTGCCCAATTAAACATCGGCTACTGTGTATAAATATTTTTCTTCTGTAGCAATTACTGTTTCAAAACTTACACGGATGCCTGGTAGTCACTTTGCCATGTTGGCTAAGCCCGTGTCCCCTCAGCTCTTCCCACTGCTGTGTTGGCTGCTATTGACTGGAGCAGTGATACATCCCTTGAGCAGTGCAGAGCCCGTGAATCAAAGTTATCTACGCATATTCCAAAGTGCATTTAAAAAATATACTTATTCTAAATGCTCTGCATGCTTTGGCCTTTCAAGGGAAAGTATACATTCACTGGCAACTTAAGAGTTGTACTCCTAGCTCAGAACCTTAAGGGCATGTGTACAGGTGGGGCTGCTCCCGCAGCGTTCCTGGAGGGAGATTGTTCCATCCAACTGCCTTTGTCTAAAGTCCAGTGCCACCGTCTCAGTACATTCGTGATCTTCTGTCACCAGGGTGTGACAGGGGTATGTGCTCATTGCTGGTGGGCATTGATAGGCCTTTGACTGGCATGGTGCAGCAGAAACAATCACACAGGGACTGAAGACGCAGGATGTTGCATTAAAATAGCCGTTGGACACGGCCAGTAAGGACAGATGTTTGGAAAGGAAGGAGCAGCCTTCCTCCAGCTGCTGCTGCTTTTCCGCTTTACCCGCGGCAGGCCCTTGGAGTCTGTCCCTGTGCAGTTACATGGCATTTTAGGGTGGGAGAAGATGGCTCAAGCAGCTACATAATCAACTTGGCCTTGCCTACTCAGCCCCTGCTGCCTGGGCTGAAAGCTTGAGGCCGGTTCTGTTGGATGCACTGGTATGAAACTCTTCATAGCACAACCTCTGTATTTCCATACATCAAAACAGCATCTTTGTCCTTCGTCGGCAGAAGGGGCAATTGTTATTTCCAGTATAGGTTTATCTATTTGGACTTGGGCACGTGCAGGATAAGAAAAATAATGGCGAATTAAAATACTAGAGTCCATCAGTACTCTGGCAAATGGTAAAACTGAGTGCACAGTAAGAAACATAAGTGAAAGTTCTGCTGCAGAGACTAGTTGTAGGAAAATGTATTAGCACCGATTACAACAGTCTTTGTTTTTGGAAAGGTCTGCCAAAGTCATTGATGAAGATAAAACTCAATCTTTCCTGTGGTTGTGTGCCAAAGATGATATGCTAAAGGGATCACAGAATTTGCGCCAAGTTCTGTGGGTTTTAAGAATTGCTTGTTGACTAGAGGAGATTTTTTTTTTCTTTGAGTTGCATAAATTAACCTTTTTTCTAACAATTCATCTTTTGTTTATGTGTTACTGTTCCTTGTTCATTTGTACTGTCATCGTCATTCTCCCCCCACCCCTCATGCACTAGTCACTTTTCATACCACAGGGAGAAAAATTTTGCATCCAAAGGGCTGGCACAGCACGTGCTGCAGATAAGAATGGGAGTGTGCTCTTGGATCAGATAAAAGATCCGGAACTCAGTAATCCTGACGGTGATGAATAACATGGAGATGTATAAAACTCATGTCCTGTATACAGTGAACCTTCCTTGATGTAGCCACATACAAACAGATGATAAATCCATTCCTATGTTTGTGTGGTTTTAACATGTAGGCACTGATAGCTATAACTTTTATTCTCTGCAATGTTTAACTACTCTTAAATGTTCATTGTTAAACCCAAGCACAAGAGCGTTTCTGCTATCTTTCAGTCAAAGAAATACTGGGCTGAAGCACTAAAGTGTTATCTTTTAAATAGAGTGCATTGTATAAGCTTAGCGTTCATTTTTTGAGCAAAAGAAAGAAGGAGCATAAATTTGAAATGGTGAGGATGGTGTTGTTGATACATATGGATGTAACTATTATAAAAGACCTTATTCTAATGCCAGTACCTGATAAGAACAGCAAGAGATGTATGACCAGTGTGGGCTGCTGCCACTGACTCACTGTGTAATGACAGGCAAATTACTTGGTTTTCTGCATCTTGTTCTATTCCTTTATAAATGAGAAATAGTTTCCCAGTAGAACTCTGAGATCATTGGATAAAAGGAGGGTTTTTTTGTACGCCTACTGAGTATATAAATTTGAAGATAGAAAGTGCAGCAAATACCAGGTTCTGTGCAAATCTTTTGCCAGTACAGACACGGTAGGATGAGTCTTGCTGCTCATTATGGATTGAATTAAGCCACATTGTACTCTTGAAGACCTCTTAATGCACAAACAAAAATAGGGGTTTAGGTCATATTTAGCACTTCAGGGCATATTGTGTTCAGTTTCTTTCTGTAGTTAAGTACAGCTTCAATAAAACTTCCCTGGTGTCTGCGTTGGTAACCACCGTTCCATTTTGTTTGATACGCCAGACGTTGCACCGCCCTCAGACGAAACAGTACAGGGAGCTCTTTAGAGTAGTTTTCTGTCAATCTCCATCACCTCTGTCATGCAGTCTTTGGTTGCATTTTGTCACTGCATTTTCTTAATGTTTTGAGGAATTTCACCATTTCAAAATTGTCTGCATTAACACTATAGTCTTAATCTTTCCCCTGTTATCTGAAACAAAATACAAATTAATGATGTAGACACTGCAAAACAAATCACGTGCCCCTTGTTTCTTCCCAGTGATTCTTTGTCATTGTTTGCTGTATTGTATGCAATTATTGTATGTCATGTTGTGTGTTCTGTGGTGAAAGGGACCTACATAATGCAGGAAATTTTAAGGTCTGTAGCAGATAAGTACAGAAATAATGCAACAGTTTCAGGTGTGTGTGTATATATATATATATAAAAGATATTTGGATAAACATAGAAAGGCATTATTTCAGCACTGACATATGGAAGTTAACAGGTTTGATATGTGCTTTGTTTTTTTAAAATGAAGTCAGACTTTTTATTGTGATAGTCCATAAGTAGCTGTGGAAGTGGTGGGGAGTACACAAATTTTTCTGGTCTCTAGTGCTTCAAGGAAGAACGTGCTGTTACCTCTTTCTGTGATCGCACCTCTGTTTTTGCACCTTCGTCATCTTCCGTTCCATTTGTCATAATTCTTAATCTCTAATTTCTCACTTTCTTAGACTTTTAATCACATGAAATGTTTGCTTTAGCTTCATCATTAAAAAAAAAAAAATCCCATCAGTAATTTTAGTTATCACCCCATTTTATCTGGTTTTGCTCTGCCCCATATTGAGGAAGTACACAGTCAAAAGCTTCAGTTCTGAATTTATCTCCACATTTTCCTCACCTTTTCATCATTTTCCACCCCTTTTGTTCTTTTCTTGAGACGGCTTTTAACAAAATGAATGAGTGAGTGATACTCCTCACTTGGCTGGATGCTGACGCCTTTACCCTTTTCCTTGTTTTGACCACGAAGGAAGCCTTCCTCTCCTCATGGCCACCCGCCACCCTCCTCGTGCTGCTGGAGCGCTTTTGCCGCTGCACGGTGACTCACGTTGGGGAATCGGTCCGACTGAAGAATAATTTTGCCAAATTTGTGTTGCTTCTTCTTTCCCCGCTCTGGTTTACCATATGGCTGTACAAATGGCTGTGTCAGCAGTAGGGAGAGGATGATGCAAGGCTGGAAGCAAGAGGCCAGACTCAGGAGTGGGTCAGGGATGCTGTGTTTGCTAGCGCTGCCAGGTTATGTCAAAATAAAAAGAGTTGGTCACGGTAAAGTCTAGTTGTCTCTGGTACTGTCACATCCTGCTTCTGGAAATCCTGATCTCTGCTGCTTTTTTCCTTAACCTCTCTACCTGCCCCCCTTAATGTTTCATGTGTTTTCCAATGCTCCTTGTTTATCTTTTTCTTAGAATAAGAGATCAATAACAACATCAATAGAAAGCCTCCATTTCTCAGTGTGCAGGAGGTGGAGCCTGTTGCCCTCTGGATAGGTTCAAAACATCCCATTTGAATCATTTGTTAAACCTGTACTGTCATTTATACATGCCCATAAAATAATTACAGTGAGGTTTAGTCTGACACGCTGTTGGGGTTAAATATGTATAAGTTTAATTATTAAAAAAAAGCAAATTAGTAGTTGTCCAAATCAGTGCAGTGTGGTACCTGTTTATTGTGAAGTTAAAAAAACTTAAGCCATTTTGGTAGAATCATTGGTAACAAAAAAAAACCAAAGTAACACAACCTCGCCTGCTTTCATAGCGTCTTTCCAGCATTGACTGGATATCTTGACAACCAGATATTTCATGTCCCTAAAATCGATTACAAGATGCTCTTGGCAAACAAATGCACTAAATAATCCCTTCCTTTGCCTATGTCTGCAGAGATGTACTTCATTACTTTGCAGTCAAGTTATCAACAAGCAGCGTAAAAGTGTTTGGTGCTTTTTTCTTGTTTCTATGTTTGTTGGGGGATGCTGATTTTACTCTACAGATGTCAAAGTGATACTGAAATGGTGAAATATGCATGTGAATTTAGATTACCTGCAAATATGATAACTTTCAAACCTGAAGTTAGGTTAAAGTGCACAAAAAATATGAATTCCCTTCTAAATCCAATTCTGCACGCTCCCATGTACATAGACTTGTTCCAGGCCTATATGTAACGGGTGTGTCTGCGTGTTTTGAGTCTCAAAGTGTCTCAGCTAATGCAAGAGTATCTTTTTGATGTTCGTAAAAATTCATGAATATTATGTTCCCTCTATTCCCGTACTTATTTGGGAAAAAACGACAGAAAAAGGGACATTGTTTAGCAGTGTGATGCACACCATGGAGACAATTTCTGCAGCTTGGTGTGTACAACCTTTCAGAAGGAAATGGTATTAGTTAACCCTGGTCAGTCATATGAGTTGTAGTTCATTGTCTTGTCCATCCTTTCTTTCTGGCTATCATAATCCCAATTATTGACTTTCCAAATTTCCATGTTTCTAGCACAAAAGAAACAATGTTTGACTCTTTCAAAGATTGAGCTATGAAGTAAAATAAGAATCTGAGCTTAATGCACCAAAACAGACATGAGCTCACTCAGGCTACACATGATCATTCAGAATTGGGTTTTTTTCAGTAAATAGATAATTTTCCAAAGTTTAATACCAGGAAATTATGCACTGCCCTGATGAAAGTGAACCACCAGTAAAATACCAAACTGGTAATGGAAAGCAAACTGTCTATAAGGTGTAAATAAATATGACTTTTTTGGGTTCCTTTTTAGATCTTCTCCCAAAATAGCCTACGGCCTTATTATGTGTACGCTTGGGGATGTGATGCCCATGGCATCAGGCTGGCAGCGCTCCTCTGGGAGCTCTCTGCATCACCTTCCTCCTGTTCTCAGTTGTCGTGTAATGTCTTTTTAGCCTGTATCAATTCTATGCTGCTGATAACATGGATCCTACTGCCTGCTCTTTTCCATAAGCCCCTGAACACTGTTCTTTTTTCCTGACTGAAAGGAAAGTGTGATCCTCATTCAGGAGTTGCTCTCGGATTTCTCAGGTAATACTTCTCTTGAACTGCTGCCAGTGGAGACAATGGTTGTGTTCTCTTTACTTCAGCGTTGCTGACAAATTTTCAGCTGTTTGTCTCCTGTTGCCTTGCCTAGATTTCATATACTTTCCATAGATGTTTTGTTTTTATCTGTAAATGTTCTGAAAACAGGCATTTAAGTAATAGCTCTCTGATCATCTTTAACTCTGATATAGCTACTCTGGAAAGCAATTTTTTATTCTCTTAAACTCTCACACATATTCAATAGAAAATTGAAAGAAGCTTCTCAGTGAAGCCAACAAAACAGAAAAACAAGCTAACTACAAAAGTGAATTTTAGATAAATGTTCAAACACCTACAATTTTAACACTTTTCTCATTCCTTGTGGTTGAGACTAAAAATTCATCAGTCCATGGAACTGCAGGATGAGATGTAAGAACTAGATTTGTAGTGGTATTAAAACTTGCTATGTAATGGTGGCATGGCTACTCCTACTTCAGCTAGCAACATCTTCCCATATCATGTTTCAGAGGAGTATTACAGTAATCTTACAAAGTGGCTTAATAGAATATACAGTGGCAAAAATATTAGTGGTCAGTCCTAGATTTTTTGAGCTATTTTGCCGTCGTGGCCACCATGTGACAGAGATGTACGTGTAGTGTAGCCTATATATCTGTTAAAAAACAAAGCCTACCACAAAGTATGCATAAGCTGTAGGTTTGGGTGTATGTGTTCTTGAGTTACTTATTTTGGGTTTCTTGAGAGCTACATGAGATTTTTCTGCACTTTCATGAGCTCTGTCAGCACTTGTTCAGTCTAGTTGGCACCTTTTCATTTCTCTCTGTTTTTTTCAGCAGATTTTCTTGCAGAAAGGCGGATGATCTAAGACTGTGAAGAAATTCTAATTTGTGTTTCTCTTTATATACTTCCAGAGGACAGATGGACACGTCTGTTATTTAATAATGCTTATGTTACATCCTTCATGAAGAATCAGAATAGCTCGTAGCAGTCTGCCTGCCTGTCAGTAGCAGACACAAGCTTCTTGCTGATTTTGTGTTAAATAACAGGGATTTCTGCTCTCTGGGCTCTAGTTTTAAGAATTTGAGAACAGCAAATTCTCAGATGGGCATTGTAGATTCTTCATACTCGTAGCTGTTGAGAAGCTCCCTCAGAGATTTTTGGGTGACCCGGTAAATGAGCATGTTGTGGTGGTTCTTGGAGATACTTTTCGTGAGGATAACGTGGTGGTGGTGTTGAGCTCTTTACCATTGCCTCTGTCAGTGATGTACATAACATCATGCTCATCATTCTTCAGAAGTTGCCAGAGCAACCTGACACCAGTTTCTGCATCAGAAAAGGACAAGCCTTGATACATTTCTCTCCTCTGAATAGTGAGAACCGAAGAGCCCTTCAGCTTGGGACACCGTGCCATTGGCTAACGGTGCAGGAGTGCCATGGTGCATGGCACTGGCCACCCACTGTTCCATGGGCAGAGCATTTTCCTGGCAGCCTCAGTTCAGTAACTCTGGGGTCCAGCTGGAGCTGCTTTTCTTTTTCTCTTCTCTCTGATTTCGCAGACTCCAGCTTTGGACCTGCTGAGACTGACTTTGGAGGAGAGGACCTCTTACAGCGCTGGACAAAGCCAAAACTTGGCAAACCTTTAGTGGACTGTAAAGGCACTCATTAATCTGTTTTTACTCTCTTTGCAACTTCCTGGAGCTACTGAAGCATTTCCAGTCATGGGTCACCACGATCTGCTTCCTGTGATCTAGGGATCGAGTTATGTGTTATTGTCACATCTTTCCACAGCAGGTATTAACAATTCCATGGTACATTATCATTGGTGTTAGTGTGCTGACAGTTTTGAGACTCTTGAATTCTCTTCTTGTCATCCCGTTTCAACAACCGCGTGGTTGTACTGGGTGACTCCTCCGTACGTCTCTGCCCATGGCAACAGACACCTGCTCAAGTGTGCTTGTTCTGAAGTCAGTATTGCTAATGCTGCTGGTGTAGTGGCTGGAGTTCAGAAGGATCAATTCCATCTGGAGTTTTCAGACAGTGCTTGACATATCATAATGCCAGCGTAGTGGCTTCAGAGCTTGTTTTTATTCTGTTAAATGGATGTAGTATCTATGTCTTCCCAGGTTTTACCTGTAATGGGAAAAAAATACTTTCCTTTTTGTGGGTTGAAGTGTTTTGCCTCTTCCTAATATGGCAAGCTTGTCTGTCTCTGTCACTGATCCACTCATGGTTTCAGAGGAGGCTTAGCTGGGAAAACTGAACTAAGAAGCCAGTGGTTTTGGTTTGGGGCTCTGCACTTGGTGAGCCTTGCTATTCTGGGCTGTCCCGCACATCTTTGTTGAGAGGAAGCTTGTTGCTAACTGAGTTTACCAATGCAGTTTTGAAAGTACTGAACTTCCTTAGGTCCTGATTTAAAGTAATTACTGTAGTGAAAGACCTGGGTCCCCCGAAGAACTGAGTCTTGTCTGTGAGACTCAGAGTCTGTCTTGCTGTTTGGAGAGAAAGTGACTGTGCCTCATCGGTGAGTGTGGCTATTGCTTGTGTAATTGTCGGAAAATGTCTCTTCTGAGCATTTCTGGGAGCGTGGGTAAGAGCTTTGTGTCCTCAGATAAAGGGCGCCGCTGTTCAGAGAGACCCTCCCTGCAGAGCAGCACTCCCCTCGCTTCCACCTGTGGCTGCTGCAGCTGCTTCAGGAGCACCTGGGCTGTGCTGCAGAGCTGCCAGCAGGGAAGAGCGTGCGTGAATGGACTTGGAAAATAGCAGAAGCCAGTTGTTTGGTTTTCTTTGTTAATGTGCACGTTCCGTATCCTGCCATATGTCCCTCTTCTGTAGCCTTTTAATTCTGGGATGCTATAGACGGAAAGAGTTGGGGGAAGCTGAGTTGGATACAAAAGAGTGCCTGAAGAAGCCGGTGTGAGAAAGCCGTGTGGGCTGGGCTGCAGGGGCACATGAATGAGCAGAGTTTTCAAACACCGTGCCCGAGAGGAGCAGTGCAGATGTGCTGACTCAGAGCTTGTCCCCTTTTAATGCCATCTTCATTTGTATGTTGGCAGACTGTTCCTTCTCAGTGCACTTTGTACAGTGTTTTCACTGTAAAGAAAAGCTGAGTGCAATCTTTTAGCATCTGAGTGTCTGTCCACACTTAGAATTGTTCAGGTTGGGAAGATCTCTAAAGATCATCAAGTCCAACAGTTCGATATCCAAGTCCAGCATGATAGATACAAAGCTTTCTTCTCTTTTTACGTATCAGAAAACTTATGTCACTGTCAACATGTTTGTGCATGTTGAGAATGAGTTTAATCAGTTTTCCTTCTGTGTCTTCTGTTTTTTGTTGGTGAAGAGGATAGAAAAAATAAAACACAGATTTAAGTAAAAATTTATGTATGTAGGAGACTGTTAGGGTGAAGTAACTTGACTCTGCAGGTCTTTCATGGAGTTTTGTAATAGTGTGGAAATCTTTATGTACCACATGTTAAAATATATTAAATTTAAAAGCTTTTTAATAATTTTTGGTAATGCTGCCTAGCTGATTGTGTTGCCATCCATCCCTTCCATTCATAACCACACGGAAAGCGTCTCAGCAGAATGCATCAGACACCTGTGCATTAACCTTGGGAGCAGATTTGGGCAGGGCTCTTGTCTTTGCTACAGTTTTTCTTCTTGCCTTTAGGGGCAGCCTGCTTGATTTTCCATGCACTTTGGGGACATTCCTGTGATTTCTGTTGCTGCTCCATCTTCTGTACCCACCCCAAAGGTGTAGGGCATCAAGTAAGCCCGAGCAAAGCTGACATGTTATTAGAGAAATGGACAAAATGTAGGGAAGGATTTGAGTGATGAAGGAACTTGTAGAAGGGGGACTGTTAGAGCTTGGAGAAGGAAAGAACACACGTGGGAGAGATCTGGAGTATTTGCAGGTAGTGAATTGCCCAGAAGTGGTTTCAGTAATGAATTGAAACCTTTGTAGTTTAAGCACGGCTACTTCATGAACCTGTGTCTCATCAGTAACCATTGGCCTGTGAGTCTGACCCGTGTACCTGCCTTTCCAAGGAAAACAACAGGAGCGAGAGCCAGGCTGGGTTAAGATGGCTTAATTAATATATTATTTAAATTGCCTAGTAATGCTGAATGACTTCTCAAGGACCAAGTTTAAATGTCCAAAAATATAAACTTAAAAGTTGTATGTTTTATGCTCATCTGAACAGTGTGCTATCTCTATTGTCCAGAGTTATCCGTTATTTCTGTCAGGAATCACTACGTAGTTGCTATGACAAGACAAAAAAATCTTGCGTTTAATGTCAAATATTTATAAAAGAATGATTTTTTTCCCAAGGGAGACCGTGTGTCTTCAGAAAACAAGAAAGTGTATTGGAAAAAAAAAGTATTTTTTATGTTATCAACTTAATGGGCTGGTTTTTGACCATAATCGTATTCATAAAAATAACTCAAATATTCATGATTGTAACTTGTTTTCATTTCTGTGCAAGTCTGTGTTGATATTTTGAGCTTTTTATTGTGACTTAATGAACTATGAATGTAAAGAAGAACTGTAGTGGGAAATTTTTGAACTGCACTTGCCTTTATGTAAAAAATGTCTTGAGAAAGCTCTTCTAGAGCTTTTAGGAGACTAAGCCAGAATTTTCTCAGAACTTGCTTCATTATTTTTGAGGTTTGCTTACTGAATTGTTCTTGCAGGTAAGATTGCTCATTTGTTCAAGGCAGCATAGAGGTGAATAATCACACCTGATCTGATGTAACTTTTCTTCTGAGGACTGCCAGTGATTTGGGGCTGGTCCAGGCTGACCCTAGGTTGAATTCAAGATGTTCCTTTCTTTGACCGTCAACAGCCTCTGCACGTGGTGTTATTTTAGAGGGCAACACTGCACAGATAGTCATTTGTGCTCTGTATTTTGAGAGGTTGAGGCTTTTTTTTTCTTTTTCTCCCACAGTAGCTTCTGTTCCCTTTTAGAAAAGAGAAATGAAGCTGTCCCAGAATGTTGGCTGCTTGGCAGTTGAGCAGAAAAAAAGTGTTTAATGATGGATTTAAAGGAAAGGTGATTGTACTTGCTGGCAGCTTCCCTTCCACTGCTTTTATGGACAACAATCTTTATTCTCATCTTTATCAAAAGCATAAGAAGCTGGGAAACTTGGGTAACATTCTGCACATTTTTTTTTCTGTAAGGACACTTATATTTATAATGCTGTAAAGAAATCTGAAGTTTTTTGGCTCCACAGGCTTGGAGGAATTTCAGAGCTCATTGGTCGGAGGTTTGCATCTCCACAAAAGCAGTTCACGCTGCAAGTATGGGTCACAGAGATCCTTGAGAGCTGGAATGCTGGGCAGAAACTTGTCTACAGACTGAAGTGCTCTGCTGTGTTTGACTTGAGCCATAATTACACCTGAGGCCATAGCTAAGTCCTAGATTTAAGGACTGCAGCACGGTTCCTGGGCTTAGTTCTGACCAAGGATTATTGCTGTCTTTCGTACCGGTTTAACATCAGCATGTCTACATAAAGCTTGTATGAATTTCCAAATGTTGAAGGTCTACTATCATAAAAGTACATTGACTTGTGTAACTGAGATGCTTCTCAAGTAGCTTTGGAATCAGAGTGTTGCCCTTGTGTAAAAATAACAAATAGGGTACCAGGGTGAGTTTTGCACTGTGACAGTTTCTTACGCTGTCATTGCTAACAGTAGATCAGCTGCTTGAAGTGTGTGTTCCTTACATGCTTTTGGAAATTGTGAGATGTTTGTTTTTTCTTGCAGATTTACATTACTTTTTTTTTTTTTTTTTGACTATAATTCCTTTCTGGTGTTCATAGTGTGCCAGCTTTGGTGCAGACAGACTCACTAAGCCTTGAGTTGGGTCTCTGCTGTCAGGTTTCCATAGGCTACCTCATACTTCCAGTGTTTGTTACGAGTTTGGAACAGAGAGACGTCCGACATAATCACACATTATTACATGAAGTACTTTCTCAGTATAATGAAAGGAGAACTGAGAGCACTGAGGGAGTTGGTTCCCATCTGTCATTCAGACCTGCTGCCTTGCATAGCCCCTGGCTCAGCAGAGGTAGGGCTGGGAGTTGAGTGCTCTCCTGAGGTAGCAGAGAACTCACTGCAGGGAAAATGGGGCAGCCCTGCAAACTTCTGGTTTCTAACAGCCTGAGGACTATAACTGCTTCTGTTCTCTTACAGTAATCTTTTACCTGCAGTATAGTGGAAGAGATGATCCGAATGGATTTTTGGCTAAGCGTTTTGTAAAGCTGCTGTATGCTGAAAGGTGAATTAGTTTGCATACAAGGCTCCTAAAACAAGGCTACAGCTTTAGTCTCTTGATTTCAAAGAGTAAAAGAGTGCTATGTCCTTAGTTTTATTATGGTGGGACAAGATTGTTAAAGACTAGAACACGGCAATCTCTCCTGTATACAGCTGAGCAGTAAAGTACCATAAATTCATTTTTAACAGTAATTTTCTGTGCAAGTGCTATGATTCTCTGGCATAGAAAGCTTAATTAATCACTGGATTAAGTCTTCTTCTGAGAGCTACTATTGTGGTTGGATTATTTTATTATGAAGAAATAGATGTCGGTTATAGGCAATATAGTAGAAAAGTTAATTTGTGTTATGCTTTCTCAGAGTTTAGTGGCTAGATGTGTAATCATCCCTGAAAACATGGTTTTCTTAGGATTAGGCTTTATTGAGAAGAAAAAAAAAAATTGTGTGCTCCCAGCTGCATCAGAGTGAAAAGGCTCGGGGTGAGGATTTGAGCCATACTGCAGTTTCAGCGACAGAGAACATATTTTTACAGGGCACTTCCAGACCTCTGCTCGTTTTACAAGGAAGAATAAGAAGTGATCTGATTACTGTCAAGGTATCCTGAGAGCTGATGGGTTCTTCCCACATTGGTTTGTGGCAGGAGGTGTGTGCTGGTGTCCTGGCAGGGACTCGGTTTGGCCGGATGGAAGAAAGTCCTTGGGAGCAGCAGAGAACTCAGTAAAGGCAGGTGAAGGCCCTGTGACATGCAGGTGATTAAACTGCCTTAGAGGTTTTGTTCTTGCTCAGAGGTGGTAAATGCATGAGAGAAAGCATAAACAGCAGTGTGATTAAATAGTAGCATGACATGAAGCCTATAAATAGCCTTTTATAATTTTGTAGTACTTTCTCCTTTTAGTAGCCTTTTGCTCTTTAACTTCAGCACACACAAACTCTGCATGTATGGATTCATTTGCCCTTCTTGGTAATGTTTTATTCCACTGGAGTGGTGATGTTTCTTTTACTGCTGTTTTTTTAGTTGAATAACTGGTTTGCACCATGGTTATGCGCGTGTTTTTTCAGCGGATGTGAAACTTGATACAGAGCTGAGCCAATATGATAAACAAGCATTAAAGCTTCTGTGTCTTCCTGAACACGAATGCATTAGAGGAGATGGTAGAAGTTGTTTTGCTTCTAAAAAGAAACTCAGTAAGTAATAGAATAATTCAATTTAATTAATCACAGGCCAACCAAACTGAAAGTTTCTTGCTGGTTCTGAATGGCAGCTGATTGTAGAAGTTTCCAGCCCCAAGCAAAATGGTCAGGTAATTTGTCTCAATTGATATTTTAGTGAATACAAATACACTAGATGGTTTTTAATTTATAGAAAATGTATACCCTCTACCTGGAAAGTGATTTGCTAATATGTTAGTAAAAGAAATTTAACTTCTAATAAAAGCTTTGAGGTTGAATAGATAAGATGTATAATACAGAAATACAGTTTGTCAGTGAATTTTAGTTTCACTTGGGTAACATGGTGTCTTCATTCTGGAGCTGTAGTGAATTATAAACTCCATCTTTTTAGCTCTTCCACCTTTTCCAGTTGTGTACCCACCTTCAACTTTGTGCCTTTCCTTTTTGGATTTAGGAATGCAGGGATTTCTGTTCCCCACCTCCCCCCACAGTATATTCATAGTTAACCTTGACAGTGTTATGTTGCTTTTCACACCATTAATAGTGTCTGCTATTTTTGTTAAGTTAATTTTGTGGAAACTGTCAAGTATTACTGTGTAATTCTATAAGGAACAAATCTAAAAGGGAGAAAATGGTCATATTCAGAAACAAACAAAACAAGCAACTTTAAGGGTTTTTTGGAAGTTTGGTTTGATGAACCCTGGTAAGAGTTATAAACTTTTATGTAATTTTGGATCTTGTCTTCCCTCTTGCATTATGTTTTCTTCCCATGGTTTTCTTTTGGTTTTTTGTTTGGTTTTTTTTTTTTTTTTTTTTTTAATGGATGCTTCTGTAAATTTGTCAATTTGTTTTCAAGAGAAGGAAAATACATGCCAAGAGGAAAATTATTTTTAGATACTCTTAGAAATATGCATGAAGATGATTTATCTTCTTACTTGTTCATGTCCAAACTTGAGTGTAGTTTAACAATTTTCAGAACTCTGAATGCATGAAGATGAGTGCAGGGCACCTGCCGTCTGCCCTGAACGTTTAAGCGTGCCACAACCCCTCACACGGTGTGGCTCTTGAGGTCAGTATGCCACAATTTCAGAAAACTTTTGATTTGACTCAGCATTTCACTTTGTAAGAAGTACAGATAGAATTGTTACCAAGTGGGTTTGGACGGTTTACAAATCTGAGGAGTATGGGGCATCTTTAAGATACTTTGCTAAAGAAACTAAACCCACAAAACACTTGACTTTCTGTTTCCTCTTTAAAATTCCATTGTATGTGAATGATTATAAGATTTGATTGTTTGATCACGTGTGATATTTTCATCATCAGATTGACTCCTGTAGTTTCGAATTTCTAATCTTGAGCTGGCTTGAAAATGGAAATTGTTTCCTATAAAGAAAGTCTTTGAGAGGAAGCAGAGGTAAATCAGAAGGATACTTAAGCTGAGCTGAAGTTGTAAAATATATTAAATAAAGAAATAAACAGAAGGAGGCCTTAAAATCTGGGATGATGTAAAGTAGGATAGTTCTTTTGCAACTGGGCAGGTGCACCAGCAAATCTGATTTTGCCTCAGGTGGGGCGCTCCTCGTTGCAGTTGCCTGCTGTGCTTTGGGGTCTCTGGGGTCCCGTGACCGCCCCTGCCGCCTTTCCCCGCGCTCCGGGGAGGCCGAGGGCCTGCAGTGCGAGGCAGGTGGCTGAAAGCCAGGGCCACGGATGGAGTGAGGTCACTTTTCTGGGCAGCACTGCCAGAAGACATCCCTTGGTTTGTTTTCTGCTGGAGGGAGAAGCGGAGTTGACGAGCGTTTTCCAGGCAGGTAGCCAGATAGGCGGCATTATTTCAGCGTTTCCTGCGGAAAATCGGTGGGTTTTGGCAAAACTGAAATTTTCCACGTGAAAATTTCTGTTTTATAAAAGTGGTGTTTCTGTTTAAAAACTAATTTTAATGGAAAGTGTCCAGTTGGTTACACTGAGCCATAGAATTAGCATATGCCGTGTTTAAATCTATTGAAGATAATTTGGCTTGGGTTTAACAACTCTGAACAAAATATACACAGACAACTTTACCTCCCCCTGTCTAATACCTCAGTTTTAGTGCCAGCCAAAATTCAAGTTGAAGTTGGTTATTGAGTGGAATAAAAGCTTTTTCTGAGTGTTGCTGGTTTGTTTTCAGTTCAGACTGCCTTTAACTTCAAAGGCTTGCCAACACAGATGCCATGGCTGGAACTGCAGCTGCCGCTTCCAGTGGCTGCTCTGCTCTCGGGGGTCCTTCGGCGTGCAGCAGCATTGACCCCTGGGTGCTCAAGTGGCTAATGGCAAGCCCACAGATTTTCTACATCATATGTTTTCTGTCAGTGTTGTTTGCAGATAATTGTGGTTGAGGCTTATATAACATACAGGATATGGGACTTATGTTTACTTACAGTCACACCAAATTAGAACGTGTAACTTTGCATCATTTGCTGTTTTACCTGTTTTATCTGCTTACTTGTGTACAACTGCTGAGGACCATCCGTTGTTATTTGCATGTAACTTTTCTCTTCTTGATTTCTTAAATAGTATTAAAAAACCTTCAGCAAAAGCATTTGTTAATGGAAAAGCTGAAATCAAAATCTAATTTTCACTTGCTGTCTTTCCTTGATTCAGCATGTGTAGTTGGGCTGTTGCTCAAGTTTAGAGCTGTTAATAATTAGTGTCATGAAAGGACTGTACTTGGTTATTCTAGCTACAGGCAGTTGTGCATTGTCATTAAAAGCTCAAAAATATAAAAGACTTTTTATATATACTGAGGAGTTTTTGTTTTCTACTGAGTCTACAGAGAGCTGTAAAGTCCTTTCTTTAATAGGTGAATAAATGGGGTTTTTTTAAAGCCATATTGCAAAGGGGAATCAAATTTAGTTATCCTTTGATACATTTGAGGAAAACTGTAGGAAGAAATGTGGATTTGGGGGGTTTTGAGGTGGGGGTATATGTTATCCCCCCGCCATGCTCCTTTCAGCAAGATATGAAGTACTAAATTGTTATCACCGGGTGCTTCTGTACATTGTCTGAACTTGCACTGATTTCAGCCCTTTTTTCTTTTCATAGGTAAATATTTAGGCTTCCTGATCTTAGAGTTGTATCAGAGCCAGATTTCCCTTTAATGGAAGATCTATTTAAATCTATTTAACCTAGTTTAAGAACACATTTTTAAAGTACTGCATATTTATTTTGAGAAGTCTCTATCAAGATATTTTAGTAATGTTTCGTTATAGTCTTCATTTATTACATCTTATTATAGCATTGAGTCATAAAAGCAAGAATAAGAGATCCAGCTCCAGGAATGGGAAGAGATAGATGTAGTAATCATCTGTGTGAAGGTCATGGATTACCATTTTTAATTCTATTTTCATAGAAGGGCAAGTTATGGATAGAATTGAGTTTAAAATAATGGAGGTGGAACTCACTTGGAAAACTGTTCTATTTGTTCCTAATAATCTTTACAAATGATAAACACCTCCACCTAGTATGACAGTTGCATACTAGGAAACAAGGAGGTTTTATGTCTTAAAAATGCATTTGCATATTAGTTTAATTTATAATATTTTTTAAATATCGGAGGATAGTTGAAGTTACCATTTAGTGATACTTAAACAGCGTTCCTCTTCCTGTTCTTTTTTTACCTGGCAGGCATACCCTTTACTGACTGCTTCAGCTGTCTGTCCTTCCAGAGGGAGTGATGGGCTTTTTAAAAAAATAAAGTTAGATTTAATGTTTTTCCCTTTAGCTTTGCCATTTCCATCCTCAGTGGCTCCTTGCAGGGCTGGCGGTGCCTGTGCGGCTGAAGAGGTGTGAGCGTGGCCACAGCTGTGCCCCTCGGGCCTCTTCCCTCTCTGTGCCTTGCTGCCTCACAAGCTGGCACTGCTCTAGCTGGTGCTTGCCATCAGCTCGTGTTTTCATAGCACAGGCCTCCCACGATACCAGGATTGTTATTTAAAGACATTTCTAGTCCCAGCTGCCTTCTCTGTGTTTCTTCACACCAAGGTCCGGCTTCCCGGAACCGTTCTGTAAAGCAGTCGCAGTGTGATCAGGTGGAAGATCAGCTATAGTCCACTGCTTAACAGGGGGTTAGATGTGCAGCTTTTTCTGGTCCTTAAAGTGTCTATGGGTGTATTGCATATCATAGAGAAATCTTCTACATTTTAGAGTAATCTCTGAAACCTCATGCAAGGGTCTTCACACATCTTGTTCAAATGTATGTGTGAGTCGTTCCATAAAGCTTCCCTGAGCCCTGAATAGCACCTAGAAAGGAAAAGTTTCCACATTAGAAACAAAACAGACAAAACAGCTGCACAAATTCATATCGCGTTCCCACTCGGATTGTGGCTTCAGTGTGTCACTGCAGGATGGCAGGGGGGTTTGTGTTGGTTGGGAATGGGTGCTTGCTGTGAAGCTTTGCCTGGAGGCACGTGCACTCTTGCATCGTGTGGAAGTGATGGGAAGGTGCTGTCTGTTCTGCAGTATTGCTGTCAAGTAGTCAGTGAGTACTGAGCCACGGGCTGGCAGGAGTGGCTGGAAGGAAGGAGGCTTTCTGTTGTCTTTGTGTTTGTTCACACTCTGGCCTGTAAGGCTGATGCCGTGGAAGGGGAAATGGAGGCCCCGATGAAGTAGGATGGGGCACAGGGAAGGGTCTGACTGGTTTAGTTCTGGCTCTTTCTTGGCTGCAGACTTTCAGTGTATTGGTTGGGTTCCTTCAGCCTCTCTGGCACTCAGAAATGGCAATGTGCTTTGGACAGGTGTTCACTGAGAGTAAATTTGAAGCTTAAAATTGGGTTTAAAATTAACCATATTGAGCTGTTTGGAATTTATAAGTCTATTTGCCTTTTTTTTTCCCCCACTTCTTTTTTTTCTTGCCAAAGAAATTTTAATATCTTCTCAGGCTGTTATCTCATCTAGAGTCCTGGATAGTGAAGATGGAAAGGTTATTGTCAGCATGTGAAACATGACTGAGCACAGAAAGGGAAAACATAAAGGGTTTAGGGTCAAAATAATTGTCAGCATTGATGGCATGGTTTCTAAGAACTCCTTTTCTTTATTAATATTGATCCTAAACTGCCAGTAGGTGTTGTAATCTCAAACTAATGAGTTTTATCTTGCTTTTATGTGTTTCCTGAAATGTTGCATACAGGAGTGAAGCAAAGCAGATACTGGTCTCCCTGTACTGTCCTACTTCAGACTCAAAACAGAGAAAGGGATCGGCTGATTTAGAGAGGCTTTTTTGTGAGTGTGGTGCATGCAGTTCAAGCATAATGAGTATTGGCATTTAATTAGATAGAAGTGTCATTTATAATCAGCTTCTCTGTTAACTGGGCCCTTCTTGGGGGCAGGGAGCAGCAAGGAAGGGAATTATCAAATTATCCAAATAGTTTGATTTTCAGAGAAAACAGTGGCATGCTACGGTACTATCTCACTAATTTGCTGTGTTCTGGTATAGAGCCTCCAGCTGTCTCTAATAGATCCTATGTAGAGTGACTGAACACTCATTTTTATGTTATGAAAATTTGCGAGTGACAGAGCAAGGTGTTTCATCTTTAACCTTTGTCTCTGTCAGTAGTTATGTGATTATAACAGTGAAAATCTTGCTTGATATCAAACAGCAGTTGTTCAAATTTGAAACCCCTTTTCAAGTAGATAAAAAGCATTATTCAAGGAGGTCTTAGTTTAACAAAAATCCTTGAGTACTTTTTTGACTGAGAATGCTTATTAATCTAGGCATCAAGACTACACTGAAATCCACAGCCATCCCCGTGAATTCCTCGTGTTCATGAGATGCATTAACAGTCTTAGAAATTTATCTATGTGGCTAGAGTATTAATTTAGTTCTCTTTACTGGTTCATGTATAGGAGAAGCTGATGGTGGAGAAGAGGGGCTAAATTCAACTTCTTTTCCCTCAGCTGTTGAACTTTGGGCCCAACATTTTCAGATCTGTCATATATACATTAAAAATGAATGCTGGTTTTTTTTGGTTAGATTTGGCTCTTCCTATGATTGAAGATTGAGAATGTGGAAAAGGAAGACGTAAGAGTAGCTTATTCATTAAAATGCAGGTAAATAATGGCTGTTTCCAGAACATGAGTATGTTTCTCTGTGTGGCTTTCAGAAGGGAAGTAGGATTTTCCTTTACCGTTCTATACTTCAGGCAAATCCCACGAGAGGCTTGCTCAGAGTATCTGCAGATAGTAGAGATCTTGGAGGAATGTATAGAAATAGCTGCAGATCAGCTAAACTTGTGCACTGCTTTCACACAGGGAGCGTGGAGACTGCCCAGGGCCGGGCTGTAAGGGAGGATGCAGGAATCCCTGTCCCAGGAGCGGGAGGGTTTGGCATCTGGGAGCTGCCAGCCCCATGCAGGTACCAGGCCAGAGAGAGCAGGGTCTGGTTACCCACCAGTGGAGAGAAGTTTGTGGGGGTTTTCAGCTTCCTAGCTTGCAAAGCCAGCATCTCCTTGTACGCAGTGCTCGTTCCATGGCTGCCGGGGAGCGTGGCACTGAAGAGTCAGTGGCTGTAGTTACATTCAGGGTCACAGGGACTGTCCCAGTTGGGCAGCTGTAAATACGTGATAAATACCTCTTCTCAGTGAAGTTTTAGGAGAAATTTAGTAATTGGCCATATTATAACTTTTCAGGAATTTATTATCTTCCTTAAGTAGAATGAATGTGGTCAATTTATATATAACTGATATTAAATTAACTTAAAATAAAACAAAAAGGTTTGATAGAGCCTGGAATCATTAATGATGCTGTTGCCTGGCTAGAAGTCTTGCCGGAAGCCTTGCACCTGGTGACTGCAAAGTGAAATAAGTCACTGTTTACATATCAACTTCAGTGAATGATAGATACTTTCCATTATTCGGTCGGCATAAAGCAGGAAGGAATCAAACAGAATCATAGAATATCCTGAGTTGGGAGGGACCCACAAGGAACATGGAGTCCAACTCTTGCTGGAGCAGTTTCAGGATTGTAGTACATGGGTTGATTCACTTAACTGAAAATGCATTTCTGCTCTGCTTTTATTTATAAGCAATGTCCCAAAGCTGTGTACTGCATCAGAATTACTGAAAGCTTTCAAAAGAAGTTTTTGAAAGATTAAAAATTTGAACCTTTTCTTTGGACTTAATGTGGAATTCCCTCAGAAAAGTGCACAACTAGCTAATGTTTAGCATTTTCAAACTGAATTGGGTTAAAACATGTACTGTAGTGTCATTAATGTGTTTTCAATAAACCTATATGAAGATGGGCTCTAGGTGTACCTCGATGTTCATCTGAATTGCAGTGTGTTGTATTATTCTGTTTAAACCTCCAAAATTGTCTTTGCACTTTTAAAAGGGTTTTCTTTTTGTTATACTTATAAAATTGTCTGGATAATTTTAGTAACAATGGCGTCTACATTTTACTTAATATATTCAAGCTGCATCCTGTTATAAGGACATGGGTCTTCTATTACTTTCCTACTTCCTGTAGGAAATAATTATACTGTGTTGGACCCAAATGAGCAGGTGGGCCACAGTGCAAATCTGTGCCTTCTGGGTTGCTAAAATACGAGCTCCTAAACAAATGGAAATCTGGCAACGCGTGTGCTTCTTTAGCTGCTTTAGATGAGGCATGAAAAATGAAATTTCTCATGTCCTTGCATGCACATGTGCATACAGTAATGTGTTAAGGTGCTTGTTTTTCTGTGCATTACATCAATTCTTTTAAAGAAAGCACGCATCAAGTCAGCAAATTGCCTGCACTGTTGGATAAATTAAATTTCAGTTAATTACCTGCTTAACCAACTGCTTATTTATTAAGCTGCTTAAAATCAGTTAGTTTATTGTAAGCCCAAGCAAATTGTCGTTATACTGTACACATTCACATAAAAGAATACAGGATGCCGAAAACTCACTTGTGAAGCTTCTGTATGCTCTTTAGTGCCCTAACCCAGCCAGTATTGCAGGAATGTTCTGCCCTTTGATAGGGAACACTCCCTGGAATTGCTTCACCACTTGAAACCTGAGCTCAGGCAGGAACTGTACAACTTACTCCCTCCACAGACCTGGGAGGTAAGTGGAGTTATTTTGCAGAGTTCTGTCCTTCTCCAGTTGCTGTAGCAGCATGTCCTGTGGATTGCTAATTCACATACCAAAGTATTACGTGCTTAGCAGAAGATGCTGAAAAACTATAAGCAGAAATCCTTCATCATGTGCAAAGATTAAGTCCAGTTTAAATAATCCACTTGCATGTATAAAAGTATTTTAGCCATTGGTGGCCATGGCACTGCCCATGACATGGATATGCACACACAGTAGTTAGTACCTTGCTTAAGTTAACCTGCTGTTTAAGCCAGTCATTCTCCAACTGGGTTTTTGTTTTTTTTTTTTTTTGGTTTTTNTTTTGGGGATGCAGATTTTGCTTTGGAGCTTAAAGCAGTCCTCTGCTCCATACTAACATTAGCTATTTTTATTGCAGAAGTATACAATGAGTGTAGCTGAATTTCTGTCAGATTTTCTCATGTTATGTATCAATATTTGTTAGGAAATCAGCTGTAATTTGTAATCTTATAAGCAGTTGCTACCCATCTCACTATTAGTAAGCTTGCAGAATATAGAGCAAGAATGGCAGTATGTGTTTGGGAGACGTAATACTGTCTGTGTTCTTGGTGCATATCTTTCTAAAAGAAATAGCAAAGAGGATATGGCTGCAGTTTGGGGCCAGTTGTGTTGTAAAACAAGTGTGTCAGTAAAACCAGTAATTGCAGGGTCTATCTGTGCTTAACAACTGTGTCCTTTTTGTTAAGTGTACATGTGCTGATAGAGGTTTAAATATGGGTTGTGTGCACAGGATTGGCCACAAAGCAGTTCCGTGTAGTAACTCTGGCAGATCTTAGAAGGAGGAGGGGTTTTGAAATGTGATGCTGAAGGTGTTTTTACATATTTCCAACATACTTCCATAGTTTCTTTGCAGACATATGGGGAAAGAGTAACTTTGAATTGGATTTGCAGAAGACAGTCTTTTGTCACCTTCCTCTCTATTACTTTCATGGTGGTTTTATTTCAATTTTGTAGATGCAGTTCAGGATTTCAGTCATTATATTTGTAAAATTGTGTTCTGTAGTTGCAAAGACCTCTTATATTCATGCAACAAACTTGTCTGCTATGAGATGGTGGTTCCAAGTACTGTATTTTGTCTGGGACGTGGAACATAATGTTTCATTGCATAATCTGAAAGCACAGAACATAGTTTCTTAAGTCCATGAAGAAAATATTAATAAATGGCTGATGTCCAGCATGGTGGGGCTACGAGCTTCATGCTAGGAAGATGCTCATCTCCAGACTGTGGAACAGCATGAGGAGTGGGTGTGTCCTGTGTGTTTGTTTCTTCCTTAAACACAGTGGGGAAGGCGCTGCCCTTCCAGTCTGTGAGCTACATGAGCTGTTGTTCTGGCCCGATATAGCTGCTCCTGTTTCCATAGCAAACTCCTAACACAGTTCCTCTTTCGTGAATTTGATAATTTCATGTATGTGCACTGAGAAAAGTCCGGTTGTTGCTGTAACTATGCAATGCTTTTTGTTTGGCTGGAGCAAGGATGATCCGTGTTACAGCAAGAACCTTGGCAGATCTGCAGGTTGGGTCTATCGAAGGGACACAGTGAATGGTTTCATGGTTTAAAGGACTTGGAGGGTCCCTAGGGGGTGATTTCCTCTTTGCTTGCTCTTACAGATTTGTTGTTCTGTCTGAAACCCAGTTTTCTGTCTAGTTTAGGCAAGTAATGAGGATGGAAAAAGTATTGCTGGTCTTGTCTTGATCAGCAGATAAGACAAAAATACAGGAAAGAGCAGGAGGCAAGGTGAGACGTACCTTTTTCTTCCCTTAAAACATGATGGTTTCTAGCTTTTGACAAGGTGTTGGGGTTTTTTTCCACCTCAGCTGCAAAACCGTGTATTGTTGAGTTAGACTCTCTTAGCTCACTACCAAATGGATTTGTGAGGGCCGCAGTACTTATTTCAAAACGGAACTGTCCTTTGTGCACAGTGTTTGTGTCTGTGGAAAAGCACTCTGAAGATTACACTCCGTTTCTTGGTTCATTTGTTACTTATTCAAATCCCTGTATATTATGCCTGTCAGGGGGTTGTTTCTGTGGGATGGACAATCTGGTTTTAATCAAATTGTATGTTTTTCTAAAAGCTTCCTAGTTGCAGCTCTGCAGCAAGTACCGTCCTAAAATTTTGGCTGTAGTTATCAGTTGTGTAGCTGCACTGATAATGCCAGCCTTTATGTCATCATGACTAGGAAGGCTTTTAGATTGTGGCAAAACACTGTGAAATGTTACATGCTTGGCTCAGATTGCTGGTATGGAGGTTCAGTTCCTCTTTGGTCTTTAATGGTTTTCTCCTTTATTTTTATAATAATATGTTCATATGAATATATTATTTATTTAAATATAATTTATAAAGGTATTCTTTTTATTTTTGAGATCTCTAGAAGGTACAGCAGAAACAGCCTCTCCATGAGGAGTTGTCATACGGATTTTGTTTTTAGGCTTTACTTGATTTAATGTTTGTGGCACAATTTTTTATAAATTTGTCATTAAGACATAGTCATAAATTTAGCAGCTGGTGGCTTTATCTGGTGTCTGTATCGTTCAGTTTGTCATATTGGTTAAGCAAAACAAAAATAAGCTTCCTGTAGTTCTACATGAATACAGCATTTCAGTTCTGAAGCCAGTGACTGAGTAGTGAAAATAAAAAAGCTGTCTGGTGAGGAAGCAAGTACTTGTTAATCTGAAAATGCTGGGTAACTCAAAACAAGCATTTTGCAAGGATGGATGATCATCAAGCAGATTTTTTTAATGTCTCAGGTGTGTAAGCATACTTAAGGAGCTGAAGATGTGATCTAGAAAAGCAAAATAAATACCTGAGGGATTTTTAGGGCAGTGCTCAGGAGGTTGTCTGCAGGCAGTGGAAAGATGATTGAACTGCAAAGTCCCAGCTTGATTCTTAGTGTTCCACTTCCCTATGAGAGCCCATGTATCCAAGTTACCAACTATTTAGGAGGGATTGATCTTTCATTTCTTACTCCTCCCTCTTGGTTGATGTATATTGGAGCACAGATACCTCTTATGATCCATGCAGGCTCTCTAACCACTGCTGGAATGTTTGCTGTCCTCTGCTAGATTCTTCTCTTCTTTGTTTATCATCATATGCTCTCGTCCCCCTCCTCAAATGTGAAGCTAATGTATGGATGGTTTGAAGGCTTCATAATCTTATGCAAGATAAGGAAAATCAATCATTTTTTATTCAGTTTTGAATATACCTGTGCTTTTTTGGTATTCATAGGGTATTCTAATTTTTTCTCAGTATATTCTCTATCTAAGTTATGAAACTTTCTGTTTGCTTACACCCTTGTCAAAGGATGTAGAAATAGATTGCTGAGTGTGTAATTAAGTGAATCACAGCCCTGATCCTGTGAGGCACTTGAGAAAGTAGCTGATATCATTGGATAGAGCTCTGATAGCTTTAGGTGGGCACATGAGGACTTTGCTAGACTGGGGCTGGATGGTAATCATTAAAATCTTAGATTTGAAAAGTGAAAGTCAATTCTTGCGTTTTATCAGCTTTTAGCACAGGGCGTAGACTTGTGATGGTCATGGTTGCTTGCTGAGATGATGAGAATTGTTTGCGCTCCCAAATGAAATGTGTAAATCCAATCAAATTGACAGAGAAGAGCCAGTAGTTTGACAAACATTAAATTATTCACGTTGTAATTTTTATAAAAAAAGGGGGGGAAGAAACAATGCTAATGTTTTTTTACTGCTGTGTATTTTCATGTCTTATGATTTTACAGTGAATGCACAGGCCTCTCAGAACAATGTGTGAAAGTCTTGTGTGTTTGCTGGGTGTTTTTTTTCTCTATAAAGCTTTTTATGTAAAAATTTTTTGTTGTTTTGCACTGAAATTAGTTACTTAATTGCATCTAATACCCAGAAGCTGGTAGCCATCATGCCCAGCAATTACAATGCTTTTTGAATTGAAAATGTTGTTGTGAATCTTTAAAAACAAACCAAAAAACCCAACAAAGAAACAGCAAACCCGCAAAACAACCTTAAAACAGAGGGGGTGTGAACAATGGGCAGAAAGTAAAGGACTGAGTATTTTAGTATAAGGTTGTGTTGTAACATGTAACACATTGCTTTGTTATTGGCTACTGCGAATTTAGTATTCATTTTTCTTTTGTCTTTAACGGAGTTCATAAAAATCTTGCTGTGTTTGCACCTTTCTTCAAAGTGAGACATTCTTGTATGTGCCTTTTTTGGCTGTTTTTACATGTGCTGTTTGCTTTGCCTGCAGACCCTGTGTGGACAGTAATGACCGCACGTTTCCGATTGCCTGCTGGCAGAACCTACAATGTCCGAGCGTCTGAGCTGGCACGAGACAGGCAGCATACGGAGGTGCTCTGCAACGTTCTTCTCCTGGACAACACTGTACAAGCTTTCAGAGTGAATGTAAGTCCTGGTCTTACTGCACATCAGTAGCTGCCTTCTTGCCGAGCTTGCTTTCCTTTGCTGTATTTGTATGGCTGGAGTTGGACTTTCCAACAGTGTTCAGTACAGAACAAAAGGGGAAGTCGTGTTCAGGCAGACGTGCTTGTACACGTGCACGGTGTTCCTGGGAACTTAGTCATTCTGGCATGCTCTGTAGTACTGACACATCTTCATTTCAAAATCCAGTGTACGAAGCATAATCTATTTCTAGTGATGCTCTTCATGGATCAGAGTTGTCCATTGGACAGTCTTGCTATTGAGTTGAGTGAAGCTTTTGCTCTGCTGCATTCTGGTTTTTGTATTTTGAGCACGAGTGAGGTGGAGTGGGAACTTTTCCCATAGATGTGTAGCTGACTGTGTTCCATCACCTGTCTGGTTATACTTGGTCACAGCTGCCAGCTTCGAATATCTCCCTGCTCTTTGCTTTTCTCAGGAAATATTCTTGTTCTGTGATTTCCCTCACTTAAGCCCACCACCTTCTTCTACACTAATGAGAATGACAGAAAGGAAAATGGAAAGCTGGTTGCTGAATACTGAGAATTGTTAATGGAAAAAAAACAACCCTAACTTTTACACAAGAACCTGGAATTTAAAATAGGTTATTCATCGCATTTGTTAATGAAAATGCTCATGGCATTCTGTATCTATTACAAGTGCAACCCTTTCTTTCAGCTTCCTGAGGGAAAAAAAAAAACCAAAACAAACCATGAAAAATAGGCAAGGAGCTCCCAAGAAAACATGAAAGCATTTCAAATTATCTTAAGTGTGAGAAGAACCAGAATTCAACAGGAAAGAAGCTGTAGGCTTTCCTGTGGTAGTAGAACTCTGCTTTTACTTTGAAAGATACAGAATCCATGACTTATATAGAGAAAGGTTGAATAATGTGATGATAGTGAAAGTTAACAGGTGGTGTAATAATTAATTTTTTTCAAAAGGAAATGGAACTTCAGCAAATGGAGTGTAGGAGTATCAAATAAGGCTGTGGGACTTCAGATGGGAAGTGAGGGAGAAAGTGAAGCAATTGTCAAATCTACGTGGACAAATCTAATTCAGGCCATTTGAAACAGTTCTAATGCTCAGTTATTATATTAAATTCTAATACCAGGTGTTCGGCAAGGACATTGATATATTTGAATGTTTCAGGGAAGATTTGTGAGAGGGATTGCATTTTTCTGTTCTGTAGTCAGTAGTTAGCACATGCAGCTGCTGATCAGAAGTGAAATCTGTTATCTGGCAAAAATGTGCAAGGATCCAATGTCCAGAGGCTTATGGTTCAGAGGCAGATCTGGTGGTTATTTTAGATGTGCCAGTCAAGATGGAAGGGTTTAGGATATTCTCTTGAGGCATTTTTGTAGTTAAATCAAAAACTACTTAATTTTTCTGAACTTCTGAGTAGTAAAGTGTGGGAATTTTGGATGATGGAGCTGAGGGACAGATTTTTATAAGACTAATAAATTAACATCAAGCTTCCTTTCCCTTCTGGGATAATTTTTTCTGTATCCTTTCCCCTTTTCTGTATCGCTTAATTTCTCATCGTTGCTAACAGCTTCCCAGTCTATACTGCCTGCCAAAAAGCAATATGTGCAAAATGTAGTTGGATATAAAGCATTAGAAATGCATAAGAAATTGTAAATGTTCTCATCTTTGATTTCAGATGGATGAGTTCTTCATTAAAGTATCTGTCTGTTTTTTTCTTATTAAGAAAGTAAGGATTGGGAAAAGTAAAGAGTAATTGTTGGGTGGTAGGTATGGGAGATGTACTTAATTTCAATCTAGGTGTTCAAAAGCTGTATATTTTTAGAGGATACTAGTGCCTCTCAGAAAAGCAGAATCACCAGCTATAAGTCCTCAAATGTCTGTTCTGTCTCTCTCAAGAAAAAATTATGTAATATGTTCTTACCACTTCGCTAGAGTACTAAATATTTTAGTTGCATGGATCATGCTTTACTGCTTATACAGATCAACCTGCAAGTTTGTCTATTAAAACCGTTTCTAGGGAATAAAAAGTTCCTTGGTGCTGAACATGTTGATCTTACGTCTTAGCCTCAATCTGTTTTTTACAAATGGGGAGTAATAAAGTATTCATTCCTAGCAAATGTAGCTTACATGCTGTACAGGTTCTCAGGTTTTATAGCTTTGTTTTACTTTATTGTGGTTGACACTATACGTAACCATAAATATTTATGGAATTGTTTTCAAAATAGGAAGAACAAAGATAACATCAAATAAATTAGCCCTTTTTTTGTTTTTTTTTTTTCCTCTGGTGATTGCTATAGGTATTCTGTATGCTAATGATTATAAAACTTAATCATCCGGAGGATACAGTGGTGTGTTAATAAAAATGTACTCAAATGCTATTTCTTCTCCAGCAGCAAAGTGCTGATCACAGACAGCAGGTCTCTTGATAATTTATGTGATGTTCTAAGTTCACATTTCAAGCAGCCCTTTCCATTGATCTACAAAAAGGGCACCTTTGTGCTAAGCCTTATCTTGTAGAGAATCAAACCAGATAATCCCCGTGGATTGTAGGCAGAGAAAGGCTGTGTTGGTTCCAGGCAGAAGAATCAGTTGGAATTAGCCTGTGCATGTGTTTGAGAAATACAAACCCTTTCTCTAAAATGCTCTCCTTGCCAAGTGAAGAAATCCTCCTTCAGTCTGAAAAGCAGACTGCAGTAGAACGTGTAGCTGGAAGAAAGGAGGCTGACGCGAGCTAACAACATGATAAGGATGATTTGCATTACCGTAAAACTGTTTCTTCGAGATCAAATTACTTTAATTTGTTTTAATTACTTGTTTAAATACCTAAAATTATGTATTTTCCATGCAGGCTGGCTTACTTCTATTCCCCGAAAGCCAATAGCTAAATTCGGGGGTAACGCTAAACGTGAGGGACAAGTAAGGCCAAGTAGATGGCGTGGGTTGTTACGTGAGCAGGGTTATGGTCATGGACAGATGTTTCCATTTGGAGCCTTTACTATCCCAGAATTCTCTTCAAAGGTAATGAATCTGCACTCTAATGGAAGTAAAATCTATAAACCCATAAAATAACTCAAACCAAAAAAGAAAAGAGCAAACCAAACAAAAAAAGCCATACTGCCCCCCTGTAATTTTAGAAGTTAAAATTGGTAGTAGTTTTACCTTCAGCATTACTTAGATACTTGCCCTTTTTTCTTTGACAAAAAAACTTTTAAAATTTAAAAAATAATTTAAAATTTTAAAAATAATAGCATAAGCTGTAGAAGGAAAGGAGAGAGTTGTGCTCTGTTGGGGAATGCCCTCCTGGAGCAGCAGCTGGGAGGGGAAGGGTTTCTGCGTTGTCAGTAGGGAAGGAGCAGCACAGCCTCCCTCAAACGTGTGAGCAGCAGAGCTGTGACCCGCTCCAGGAAAGCCCAGAACCTGCCACCCCCTGCCTCTGTCATCAGGAGTCCAAACTGTTTTGGGCTGACGTGGCAGCAATGTCTCGTGGCGTTTGCTGTGGGTGCAGCCAGTTCTGTTGGCAGCAGCTAAACCAGAATGTCAGTAAAGCAGGCTGAGAAAAGAGGCTGGGAGTTGGGAAGCAGGTACCAAACCTCTGCACTTGCAGGTGACTGCCTAAATCTTCACACATGGTGTTTGTGAACAAGTGAAAATCATTTTGTAATTAAAAATGAATCTCTATCTCTAGTGGTGCTAGATAATAAATAGGTCATAAAATGCAGTTAATGTATCAATGTCTAGTGTTTATGTCAAATTTGTCCGAAAAGGCCAAAATTTCTGAGGCATTCTGCCTCTAGCAATGACTAGTAAGTACATATAACCCTGTAATTCTTCAATTCAGAAACAATTGGATGTTTTTGTGTCTAACTCCTGTGGTTTTGTCTTAGATAGTTCCCATTTTTCTTACATGTTTTCATTATTTCTTGTTTTATGAGGAGATAATGTTTAACTTGTATCTGTAGCAACAAGCAAGTTTCTTTTTATGATCATCTAGATTTACTCGGTTTACTTTTTTATAAAAAAATCAGATATTTAAACATGCTATCATACTTATAATTTTGAGCAGCTATTCAATGTTATGATAGTATTACAAGTATTTTGGATCTTTCTCAACAAGCAGAATTGTGACCTTCACCTGCTTTGGCAAGCTGCAACTTCATTACATAAATATCAGAGATGGGTTAAGCTGAGGTCTGGTTTTGCTAGATGCTTATCTTTATTTTGCACTGAGTAAAACATTGTGATCCAAACAAATGCTTCATGTTGGAACCTGTCTTCTCTTACCAAATTTGCTGCTCAATTGCAGGAAAAATATCTTCCTTGCGGTGGTGATGTTCTGCATTTGTTAATTCAAACTGATCAGCCAGTTCTAAGCTTTTTCATTAGGAAACATCTATTTGGGCATTTAAGAAACAGTATACACTGGCAGGATTGCATTGGGAGAAAGCTACAGAGATGGTATCTGCATGTTGTTAGAGGAAGTAACATGTCAGCTGTGGTAATTGCAAGGCTAAACTTAGGTTCCAGACATCTCCCATTTTCTGGCACTTACTGTTGTAAGTTCTTAGTTTGTGTTCTTCTTTAAATCTACATGGGAAAAATGCCAAGAGGCAATTAGTGTTGCTATGTAATTTTAAAATTAGCTTTATTTGCTGTAAAAACTTTACTGATTATTGGTTTATTTCAAAATATAACAGAAACTCCTAATTTAGTAAAAATTAAAGGGACTATATTTGGATTGTATATAAAAAATGCCTCATGGATTTATGATGTGGTACATTTATTGTGTTAACATCTGGTTTTTTCTTTGCTTGTTTTAGTAACTTGTAAGTTTTTCAGTGGTGAACTTTTTAACAAAGGTGCTCCTACATTTCGTAAGAAATTTTCTCTATATCATTAAAAAAATGAAGTATTTTGCTAAGTAAATACAGGATTTCATAGGTCACTTCAATGTAGCTAAATTTGTATAGGAGCTGAAATATATCCCTTATTTAATTTCAGCTTAAAGATATGTGTAGAGTTATGGGTATGATTATCCTCCTGGGATTATTTCAAGCATAATTTGTCAATAACTATTCTCTATTTTTTTATTATTAGGAAATAAGTTATCATGCATCTTGGACTTGTTAGACCCAAATAACTGCCTCTGGCAGTTTATTAAACTTCAGTGTAATTTCATCTGAACAAGAAAAGTTTTGATAGAATACTTTAGATGTTAACAGATATCTGAAGGTGGATTTGCAGAATTTTTCTCTTGTAAGGATATTAATGAAATGCTTGTAACCGTATCTTGATCTTTTAGTTACATATTTTCATTTTAACAGCTGTAAAGGTAAACTTTTGTAATATCTAGGCAGAACAGCAGGGATTTTTTGTTTTAAAACTCTAAAATACCTTAGTGTCTACAGCAAACAAGGCAAGAATCAAATCCACTGTAGCTGCACCTAGAAGATTATTAGAAGCTTCTCTGCTTGGTGACAGAAAAGTAGAGAATCTGGGTGGAAAATGTATCAATCATCTCTTTCATATTTCTTCTTGTTTGACAGTTCTTGCAGAATTTTGCTTGTCTTTTGTATTTCAAGACACTGTGACACTTAACTTCTTTGGGAAACTCCCTTCAGATTTCACCAAATGTATTTATTGAGTCCTGTCATGATGACACACTCAGGGTTTCAATTACTATGTTGGCAGTATTTTCAGGTTAGGCAAAAAATTGCCAGGTACGAACAACTGCAGGTTCTTTTTATATCATTTTGGGGGTAACATTGGTCCTTGTAGTAGAAATCACGTTTGTTCATTTGACTCTGAAAAGAAGGGTTACTGTTACTCAGTTACTTTGAATTAATTCATTTAGAGTGAAGTGCTATCTTAGAACGTCTGTAAATGACAATTCTTGGTAGGTATTTGACTGTTTCAGCTGTCTCTGCCTTTAAACTTTGGAAACGTTTTCAATATGCTGGTTCATTTAAAGTCAGGAATAGATTGTCAGAAAAGGAAGGATAATTTGTCTAGGCCTGTACATTTTAATTCAGTGACCCAAACAAGAGTTTTGTCTGCACCGAGTTCTTTATTAATTCCTGAACTTTTTTTTTCCCCTTTTCTGTGCTCCTTTTAAATATCAAATTTGGCTAATGAAAGGTTTTCAGAAATAATCATGTAGCTAGCTGAGAAGTGAGAAGTTCTTACTGTCAGAAAATGACAGAGAAGAAAAATGATTTTCTTACATATGTTTCAAAAAGAGATGAAGCTCATTTAAAAATAGTACTGCTGGGATACACTTTGTGATATTTAAAGTAGTGCTGCTAGAGCACATCTGAAAGAATTTATATGTGCTCTACCTGCCTGAAATGTGTGTGTCCAGATATATATATTTATTGATTAAAGAAAAGGTCTGTATTTGTTCTCTGCAGAAACATGATCAGGGCCAAGTTCTATTGGACGTAGTCTTCAAGCATCTCGATTTGACAGAGAGAGATTACTTTGGTTTACAGTTGGCTGATGAATCTACTGATAACCCTGTAAGTTGACTCTGTTTTTTAAGTACAGTTTTAAAACTCATGATCATGTTCATCACTGTTCTTGGTGTTATTTAAAGAGAGGTAAATAGAAACCATTGCAAGATTGTGCCATCTTCCCCAGCTGTGTCATTTGCAAGGGTCTGTATCATCTTGTAGTTATGATAAAATTACATGTTAATAGTCACAGGTTTGGAGTAAAATATTGAGTTATGTGCTTATGAAGTAAATATCTCAAAGGGATACTGCTTGTTTCATTGTATCTGTTTACTAGATTGCATTATCATTGTCAAAAATAGTAACTATGTTTTAAATTTGTTTTGTGGTTGTTTTTGTCATTAGGATTTACAGAATAACGAGGGGGTTTTCGATTGTTGTGTGTGGAGTTTCTGCTTCTAGCTCAGATCCCTGGTGAACTCTCAATAGTGCTTCATATAGTGCAGTATGTGACAAGGGGCAGTCACCTCTCCACCTTCACAAAGGAGGGACTCCCTTGGAACTGGGTACTTACAGTAGGTCATGGGCTTAATTGAAAGGAAGTTCTACACAGCTGAAACTTTGTAAATCATGAGTAGAAACCAGCTTATGTAACATTAGCTGCACTAGTTACACTGGTCCTACTGGGATCTCGATTGCCTAAAGAACTCTTCTTGGATCTTTACTTTTGTAAGTATTAAATGGTCAATACTTGTTTTACAAAGTGCAATTTAGCTCAGCATTATTGCTTGTAAGACAGTTTTTTTTACGTAATTCTTATTATTTGTGCAGCACATTGATGGGATCAAAACTTACCTCCCAACTTCTGCCTCAAAAATCAGCCACGTTCACTTGTTCAGTCCTGTTATTGGTGGACTGCCTCTGTAATAGTTTTATTCTGAACTTTGTTTCAGGCTGAAAAAACATAGGCAAGCAGAAGAAAAGGCTGAATTATTTTTCAGCTTTGTTTAAGAAGTATTGAATTGAATATCACTCAGTATTTCACTTGAGATTGAGAATTTATCTGTCTTTTCAGAGAGTAGGCCTCTAAGCTCTTTCTTTTAGTTTTTCTGTCTGGGAGCAGATGAACACAACACTGTAGTACAAGGATCTGGTTAAGGCTTAGTCTGAAAGAATGACTTAACAGGTATTTGATTCTGGCATATACTTTAAAGTTTGGGTTTTTTTCCCACTTCTAAACATTTTGTCTCTTCAGCACATATCTAGTTGCCATGAAAACAATGTGTCACACCTAAAAAGAAATATTACCAGTATTAGTCATGCAAGCTTGAAGAAAGCATGAGTTTAACTGATTTCGGGTTTTGATACACATTTACTTTTATGCTTGGTTCATTTGGACAAAGAAACTGCATTGGGTTGACAAATATTCTAGTTACCTGTGAAATAACACAGCAGAATATTGCTAATATATAGTTAATGCAGCAACAGATGAAGATGATCAAGAAAAGGGGATTCTGCTAATTGAGTATGAAACCTCTAGCTTCGTGTTTAAACATGGATCTCATGAATTGCAGAATCTTTTGGTTTTCTACAATATTAATATCAAAGTAAAAATCAAGTATCTTTCAACATGTTTTGAAAGATTCTTATATGAAGTTCATATATATCCCTGACTAGAGTGTTCCTGGAGATTATAAATGTACTCTTAAAAGTTAATTGATCCTGTAGGAGGCTCTTTTAGATTACTGTGCTTTTGAGGCTGTATCAAACTGTGTCTTTACTTCCTCTTGAGTTAACTGCTGCAAGGATACAGCATGTGGATCTAGTCATCATTATTTGTTATTCCTCATCAATAAAATGACACNAACTGCTGCAAGGATACAGCATGTAGATCTAGTCATCATTATTTGATGATATGACAGAAGACTAGCTTCAGTTCCATAATGTGTGTTAAGTAACTCAGGTACCTGTGTGTTTGCTTCCTTCTCCCTCACCTGAAAAAAATAAAAAGCCCCATGCTAAGTGTGAGGGAGCTGCACGCTGTCCTGGGTTAGGTGTCTGTCACTCCACTGGAACTGTGCCCATATAATCATTTCCTGAGGCTTGTGGACTTGCCTTGCAAGGCAGCACAAGAAATTGAACAGGATTTACACCTACCTAAAGGTAGACTAGGAGTAACCTGGACTGTGTTGGTGTGTACGGGGCTGCTGAGTTGCTGATGGGCAATGGTTTAAACAACGTGCAGGACTTTCCAGGCAGACGTACTTTGATCTGAAATTTGCCACATTGATTTTTATAAAGCTCTGCCTGTGCCCAGCAGTGTTCTCCTGTAGAAACAATCAAGATTTGGCACTGTTCAGTAAAATCATTCTGTAGTACTTGATCCAGGAGGCTGAGTGCTGAGTCTCTGGCTTCCAGGATCCAGTTAGGGCTATACCAGTGCTGACACTCAGGCTCACAGTTTGAGCCAGTGGCATCACTCCCTGTATGTGCCACACCCACCAAATTCAGAGTCAGAACTACTCGAAGTAGTTAAACAAATTAACTGCTGAGTAGGGTAAATAAGCCTGCTTACAGCTCTTCACTACCAGAGTAGCTCTTCTTAAAGATTACTGTTAAACGCAGCGTAGTTGGGTTCTGCCCTCTCTCAGGCTCCTGTGACAATCATAGAACAACTCAAAATAGAATTACTCCTGTAAAACAGGTATCTGGACGAGATAGGTTAGTCTTGGGAAAAGATGAGCAGTAGCAGTTGTTGATGATAGTGGTGATGTCTCCAGAATCAGTAATTATTCTGTGAAAGCCCGTGAGGCATTTTGGTACAAGATCAAGTAAAAAGTAATAGAAGAACACCAGTTTCTTGATGTATAAGTCTGTGATTTGTACTTTGTTTCTCTGAAGTTGGTGTTATAATTTGTCTCTTTCCAGAGGTGGTTGGATCCAAACAAACCTATCAGGAAACAATTAAAAAGTGAGTAATGTATGTATTTCGTCAATTCATCTATTGTTGTTATGCTGTTTTTCCAGGGTGCCCTGATTAATTAGAAATAACTTTTCTTGACCATAGGAGGATCTCCTCACAGTCTGAACTTCAGAGTTAAGTTTTTTGTAAGTGACCCAAACAAGCTCCAAGAAGAATATACAAGGTAGGTCTGGTTGCTTTGTCAATAAAATACTTCTCTAGAGCAGTCATAAATTTATTTAAGGTATAGCATGGAAATTTTCTTTTAACTCATTCTTGTTGTATGTACAAGCTTCTAAGGTGTGTTGAATAATTACAGATATGAATTATGCATTTGTAGCAAATCAATGTAACAAAAAGCCTCTGTGAATAAACTTATGAAATTATATGCAAAGTGAGGTAACTACATGAAGTAAATATTACCAAGTAGTAACAGAAAAGGGAAAATAGAGAAAAAAGGAAAAACTTATTCCAAGTATTTACCAATAAGTACAAATTAAATTCTATCCTTCCCTTTCTTTTCCTTTGTGACTAAAAAATTGCTGAGCATTTTGCAATTTTTTCCTCCCCAATTTTCTGCTTAGTACTAATAAAATTAATCTCTGTGATTGTAGTTGTAGTTTGAATCATGTAAGCTTATTTTGATAGCAGTACGTTGAAATCTGTTGAAGAGAATGCTCAGTGTGAAGCAAAATCAGAGGCTTGTGAATTGCAATTAGTCCCTGAAGAAATGCCTCAAATAGTCCATATTTTAATTACTTCTGGCCCTCTACATAAATGGCATGAATTGACAGATTGGAATTTTTGGATGTTGGCCATTCTGAAAACAGGTCAACCCCATTCAAAAAAATTATTGAGGATAGCTTTTGAAACCTAAGTACCAAAAAACTGTGACAATTTGAGTCCACATTTGTTTATAATTTCCTTTGATTTGTCATATTTTGGACAAAATTTTGTACATGTCTGTGCAGACAGAATTCACTGAAATGAATCCCGGAGATCCTGGATAAGACTGTTTTACTGAAATATTTACTCTAGGAAAATTTGGCAATTTACTCTATCAAAATAATGAAGAACATGGTTTTTGAAATAAAGGAAAATAAGTAATATTCCTGAAGAGGTGAAAAAAGGATAAATATTGATCAGTGTGAAGTAAATCACAAAGAAGGGAAAAACTGGAGAAGTGCTATTCTCTAAATAAAAGCTACAAACAGAGCTTTCTTTTAAATGAGAAATAATGTATGGCTTCTGTATCTAGGTCAGCTCTGCCTTTTTTGCTAATAGGCCTAATTGCCCCTGAGAAAATTCATTTGTATTTGGAATTATTATAAAGAGAGAGCTATCCATGGGCTTTTTTGGAGTGAAGTTAGGATGCCGTGTCACAACCCCAGGTCCTTTTACATAATCAGTATCACCACCTCAAAAAAGGGAAAGAGAACCAAGTGCAAACTTCTGACGATTCTGGCTGCAGCGGAGATTGTTCCAAACCGCTCCTGTTTACAAATTGCATGGGAGCAGAGGAATGGCTCAACACACGAGGCAGCACAAAGAGATGGCGGGGAAAGGTGCAGGGTGAGCTCGTGTCTCACTGGAGCCCCGTTGCATTGCTGTGAGCCAGGCAGGTTTGGATGTGCAGGTCAGGAGAGGTCGGTGCGTGCTGGAGAGCCGCGATCCGGGAGCTTGTGAGGCTTCATTAGTTCTCCTCATGGCAGGAAGAATTGCCTATTAACGTGGACTCCATTAGCAATCGTTCTGCCCTGCCCTTTTCTGGCTGTAGCTATATAAGCAAGATGAAAACACGGTAATGCAGTGCTGGCTTTGTGGTTTTAGTGGAGGCTCTTCAGGCTTTTGCAGATCTGCTTTGCTGAAGCTTCTATTGATTTCCCATTTTGCTCAATAATATGTGAGGCTTCAGTGTTCAAAGCGGGGTGGCTGGCCAAGAACCATTAACCTCACTGTTCACTGAAAACAGTGGACAGACGATGAATTCTGCTTGATGTCCCTTAATCACGATGTCCTTTAAGGACCATGAAGTATTTCTAATAAAGCTTTATACCAAAAAAAGGCCAATAAAATGGAGGTGCAGCTGTATATTTGTGAAGAGATGCTCAAGGAAAGCAGGTGAAGCATATCCATTTAATATATAAATTTAACTTGTAATTAATTGCATTTATTAATCAATAAAAATTTGCTTTATTTCTTTTGTTTTGTTTTGTTTCAATGTGCATTTGAAGTATTTGAAGTATTTTTAGATTTCTAAAGCCTGGTCTAAGTTTTAACTTCTCGAGGTTAATACCTTTTAAACTAAGTTTCTTGCCTTTCTGGTCAGTTAAAGAATCTCTATATGGCTCTGTAGTAGCTGAGTACGTGGACTAACCTTTGCTTGTCCTCTCACAAATGTTTTCCCTAATTTTCTTATAAACATGTAATGTTTTAGCTTTCTACTGGTATATAGCTTGTAAATAATTTAATTTCTCTGTGTGTACTTGTAAATGTTTGTGGAAGCTTAAAGGGGTTGGTAATCCACTTAATGAAGACTACACAGTTAGGAGAAGTCATATTATGGGTGGTAAAGTGATATTTTTTGGTTATTATTGGGAAATAGTTAATATTTAGTGCTTTTCATAAGTAATGTTGGTATTCATAATGAATGGGTATAGTCCAGCTTTTGAGTGAGAACTACACAAAGGAAACCAGATTATTATTATAATAGTAATAATATAGGGCTTACATTTATAGGAAACCAGGAAAGATGTTTAAATTTGCCACTCAGTGGCACTTTTATTAAAAAAAAATTTAAAAGGCTGTGGAGGCAAATTCTACAGCAGCTTTTATGCTTTGTTACAAGGGTTTTTCTTCTGAAAGTTTAAACCTCTGCTAACATCCTGCCACCTTGACAAACCTTGTTTGGTATCCCACTGCAGTCTCTGGTTCAGTGAAGCTTTGCAGCAGGTGTGATTTGCCACTTGATGTAAACATTATACTTTCTTCAAATTTCCTAAAACCTTTGAGTTAAATATGAAGGAACTAAATTGAAGGAGCAATTAATTCTGAGACGTTAATAAAATATTTGGGTTTTGCTGAAGAAACAAAGGAAGTCATTCAGAGAGAAATTTGTTTGTACTTTCTGGCTTGTCAGAGTTTAAGTCATGGTGTTTCTGCTGCTCCTGTTTGGTGGGAAATAGTTTGTGGTTTTTTGTGTGGCCATTTTTTTTTTAATCCATCTCCTTCCTGACTTGAGAGAGTGGGCGTGGAAAAACTAGATGAATTTCTAAAACAAGCTTTCTTCACTTCATAATTAAAAGAAAACTGTAGAAGTTCATGGGAAGTTATTTGAGAGGTGTTTGATATAATAGAGTCCACAACTTTTTTAATAACAGTGTAACTTCAGAATACTAAGAATTATTAATATAAATGAAAAAAGCAGTATCAAATACTCAGAATAAATTAATTTTATCTACCAGGAGTACAAATCATTCTTATGAGGGTACCTCCATACACAGATGCAAACTTCAACTTGTGGTTGCTGTATAAAGCAGAAAGAATGTGAAATTTGTAGCCTTTTATTGAAATATAATTTATAATTTCATAACCTGGAAGTAATTTAATTTTCCAAGTTGTATTGTTATTTCACTAAACAAAGTTTCATTTCTTTCTTATTAGAGTTTAGGAAATACCATGTGAAATATCAAGTGTTAGTTTGGCACTGACTGAAAACAAATTAGGTTTAATTGATGAAAAATGATGGAATAATTTTAATTATAATGGTTTTTTGTTTGCTTTTCTAAATAAGGTACCAGTACTTTTTGCAAATTAAGCAGGACATCCTTACTGGAAGGTAAGACATTTTTCTTGTGTTAAACATTAAATGCAAATCTGGTGAAGCAAAAGTTAATAATGAGAGATTTTGCCTGCAAAAATAAAAACATATTAAGAATAAATCACTGTCTATACAAGTGGAAGTGTTTATAATAATTACCTGTCAAATTTGTCCATAGACTATAAAAGAGTAGGGTTTCAAAACAACCAAATGTCATATGAAATATGTAATTTTGTTTATTTATCATTTTGAAAACAAAACAGATTGCCCTGTCCTTGTAATACTGCTGCTCTTCTGGCTTCCTATGCTGTTCAATGTAAGTATAATGAGTGTTCATATTCTTGTTAGTTCTTAAATACATAAAAAGTCTTAATGATTAATTTCTAAAGAATGTGCTTTGTACAGCATCGTACTGTGGTCTTTGTGGGCATGGTGCTAATTTTCTCATGGTTAAGGAAATTGATTGGTTGTCCTCCCCCAGTATGTTTTGCTGAATGGGATATGGAAAAAATACTTAAAGCCCTGCTGTTAGAAAACCTCCAATCAATATTCTTTTATCCCATTGTATTCTGAGGCATGGAATTGGGACTTCTGAATTGAGAATGATACTAAAAAGAATTTCTTAAGATACCAAAACGTTTTTAATATACTGTACAATGAACCTCCAAAGAGAATAGAAAAGGGAGTTCTGGTTCTATCTGGCCAAAAAGTTCAATACCCATCTTGGCAATTTTAAGCCATCCAGTGAACAGACGAGTCTTGAAAATGGAGATTTAGTTTTTGTTCTCACTCAGTTTTCACTCACTCTTCATAAGCTTTAACTAAGCAGTCCTGAAATACTCATTCACAGTCATGTGTTCTACTGTTAAAGATACTTACATCCACACTGGTACTTTGTGTACTTTGTACCTATCAGAGAAATAGTGTCCATGTTAATATTTCCATTAAAAGTACAATAAATAATAATGAAATAGTAATGGTGCTATCATGTTTTATGCATGGTTTTCCTCAGTGTTCACCTTTCTCTAGGTCGATCAATAGAACAGTTTCTCTTCAAAAAAACTCCCACGCTGCAGCTGCCTGAAAAATCTACTGCAAATGCTGTCATGCCATAGGGATTTGTCTTAGAAGAGATAAAGTATTTGATAACAAGTACTATGAAAGCTCGATGACATTTCAGGGTATTAAGAACTCAATATAGGGTTTTTTGAAATGTTGTAGAAGTGGTGGGTATGCACAATGCATTGGGTTTATGTTTATTTGTGAGATCCTGCTGCCATTAAGTTCTTCAGCGTGCAGAGCTCTATCTAATGATTCCTATACCTCCCTAGTAATAAACTTCCTGGGTTCCTTAAAAATACATCTAACTAGCAGATCTCAGTCCTGTACTCTTGGATTTCAGCAAGGAGAGCATTCTGTTATAAAATCTGGTCCAATTTTCTAGTTTTTCAGTTATTTAAAGTAGGATCTGTTTGTGGTGATACAAATGACCGAGACTTCTTTCCTGCCTTCCCTTACTTTCCTCATCCTGCTGCTCCATAAGTGCCTTCACCTGCTTTGTCAGTGCCATTCGGCCTGCCCAGGACCCCATGTCATGATATATTACTGTTACCTATCTACTTCTCATTTTACATTTCTTACCTAGCCCAGTAGCTCTATTACATAGATTGCAGATATTTAAAGATTTTTTTTTTTTGCTGTAGTTAGAAAGCTGCAAAGAATTTTAGCAAATGTTCTTTATATGTTGTTTTTTGACAAATGGGATTGTAATTTATTTCTTATGATTTTAGGAAAGGGTTACAAATTACATAAATGCGCTTTTTAGTAGTTTCAAGTAGAGTAGTTTCAATGTAGATGTGTGTATGTGTACTTTTTTCTATACATACAATTGAATGTGCAAAAAATATTTTTCTAATGCTTCTGAATGTATCTTGGTGCATAATGAGTGGCCGAATTTTGCAGATCTTCATGATGAAATAGCAGTTGTACTATTAAGAGAATAAAATTGTGTAATCACATGAAAACAAGCAAAGGTGAAACGATGAGAGAAAAATTGAATACTATCCTATATATATCTCCTACTTAGTGCTGGCTGTAATGACAGCATTTATGGTTTAATTTGTCTGTTAAAAATGAAACACTTTATGAACTTCCTTCATAAGTGCATAATCAAGGCTCTCTCTAAATAATCTCCATGATATTCTCTGAGAATGTGACTGTTTATTCCAAAGGAAAAATGGGAATTCAAATGTCTTCTCTATTTTTCTTTGCTATGGATCATAAATTATGTGGGAGCAGACTCGTGTGAATTTGGGGGCATTGCACAATGCCAAGTACATCAGTGCTAAACAATAACTTCTCTTTTTAATATTTTAGCCGAGCTGGGAGACTACAACCATTCAGAAAACTTGCCAGGCTACCTCTCAGAATATTCTTTCATCCCTAGCCAGCCTCAAGACTTTGAAAAAGAAATAGCAAAATTACATCAGCAGCACATGTAAGGATTTACATGAGAAGATACTGACTTTGTCAAATCCTGACTGCTGATGCTGTGCTATTATATAAAAACAAAACAGTATTTTTTCTTAATGGTTTCGAGGTGGGTGGGGTGTTGGGTTTGTTGGTTGGTTGGTTGGTTTTAGTTGTTTCTTTTAAAATAATGTGATTTTTTCTTTCATAGATTAAATACCTGTATAATCAACACTATTGATATTCTATACAGAATATCTGTATCTAAATTAGTGAAATAATGAACATATTAAGTTAAAGGTACTCTGAAAGCAGTATTTGTGTGTATTATGTAGAGTATTAACTCAGCCGGATATATTTTCTTTAAGACTTTTTTTTCAGTCTTTGGGAATGTTCTGAGCATAAGGGTATTGTTTTCATGATGCTCTCACCAGTAAAAGAGTTACTTTAGAAAAACAAAGTCCTTTTCTTCAGTATCTGCTCTTTCCTGTGTGCAAGTCTGTGACCTTTCAGAAAGAAGAAAAGGCAATGAAGCAATGGAAATTTTTTTTTTTTTCAGTATGAAACATTGTGGTACTTTCCAGTGATGGTCCCTTCATATTTTACAATTTAAGTGCCTTTTGTTAGTTAAATGCAAAATTTAACCAATGTTTATAAAACATTTGCTTGATCGGGTCATGTTGTTTGATTTCGAAACTACAGATAAATTTCAGATAAAGGCTTAGAAAATTCTCTTGGCTAGGGTAGACATTTGAGTGAGTTGATGGTAATTTAAGTTTAAATTACCAGTGCCAAATACAGTATTTTAAAACTAATTTCCAGAATCTAGGGCTCCACAAACATTTAAATGATAAAGTGCATTAAAATAAAATATGTCATGGACTCTTGTCAAGACTTTTTTCTTTTGGAAAGATAAGTTATTTTCTATTAAAATTTTTGGGTTACCATGAGAGTCTGTTTACCATGAGAAAGGAAATTCAAATTTCAGAGTGGGGATAGAAGTAGTAAAATAAATGCAGATTTTTTTGTCTGCACTCACTTGGGGAGCCTGATGTATGTGGGAGGTCATCTTAGAACGTTTCTGATTTAGCTGCTTTCTTTCAGAGGGTTGTCTCCTGCAGAAGCAGAGTTCAGTTATCTCAATACAGCACGTACCTTAGAACTTTATGGAGTTGAATTGCACTATGCAAGGGTAAGTGAGCATGAACTAGTGTTGCTGTAAAAATGTATTCCTCTGAGATTCCTGGAAAAATATGCTTTTCTTTTTAGTGATCCTTCCTGGCCTTTGCTTACAAGAGAAAATTTTTTAAAAAATCTTATTAGGAGCCTAACTGGGATTTACTGATTGAATATCCCCTGTTCCACTCTAGTGAGGGTATTTCTTTGCTCACATTTGTGCTTAGTTATCTGTGTGTTAATCATGTTGAGCTTTGTTGCCTTGAATACCGGTTCAGTTGGCTACTGGTGAATAAGAAATGTGCTTATTGAAATGTGCATTTGATATTTAAGGATCTGTCAGCTTTGAAAATATTTAATTTGGTTCCAGCTTGAAAGTTGGAATGGAATTTGAAATGTACCCCACTTAACTGCTCACTGTATCTACTGCTATTGCACACATATTGAGAGTTCTAGAGCAGGTGCTTGATTAGAGTGCAAAGATACTTCAAGAAAAATGTGCTATTTAAATATGCTTACAATATTGTTTGTTTTAGAATCTCTCCTCACTGTGTTCTGAGATTGCAATTTCCTTTCAGGTAGGAATTGAAGTTGCTGGTTGCTTTTAGTGTAGCAAATGTCAAGCCAGTTGATTAGTGCTGCTATTCTTAATAAATCAGAAAACTCCCATATTTATTTCATCAAAGTTGGTGAAAGACAGATGATCTAACTCAACAAATTAAAATTTTGTGGTAGCTTATAAGGAACTCAAAGCAAACATTTGGGTTTGTCCTAAATAGGGAATAATTTGATTTCTTATTTGTCTCATTAAAATAAATTTCCTTCCACATTATTAAGTAAATTTAGAGAGAGTTGAGAGTGAATATATATATATATATGAGGTTTCAAAAGATATTTATACTGTTTTTCAAGTAACTTTCTCTTTTCCTTTAAAGGATCAGAGCAACAATGAAATAATGATCGGAGTGATGTCAGGTGGAATACTAATTTTTAAGAACAGAGTACGAATTAACACCTTTCAGTGGTAAGGACAGCTATTTAATGTGTTTATTTGCTACTTCAAAATATTTTTACCACTCTTAAAAAGACTGGAACTTAGGTTGTTTTGTATTGTGTTGAAATTATTTATCATATGTGCTATGGGGAATTTTGTGGTGAGGTTTTGTCCTGGTCTGCATGCTATATTGTTAAACAGCTTTGAAACTTTAATGAAACTGTAATGCATTTCAGTGCTCTTTTTCTTCAGGAGTTTGTAAGCATACTTTACATTTAATTTACTATATAGCCAGGGCCAGTGTGATGGTCTGGCTTACAGTCTTTAAAGAGACAGTTGAATTGAGAAATATTAGCCTCGAGATTGACTGCTCTTACCCTTTGTTTTGTGACCTATAAATAAATTGTACTGTGTGTTTGAAATTCAATGTCGTTATGTACTTGGGAATATCTGAGGTGGGGATTCAGGGTATTGTCATCTTTTCATCTGTAAATAACCATTTTTATGATATGATCAAAAAGGTGTGTTTACTGCAGAAAATGCTGTCCTTTATTCCTTCTCTTAACTGAAATAGTTTTAAAGATGGAGCTATTGCCATTAAATATCTTACCTTATTTATCAGTCTGCTTAAGTTGGGATGCTGTTCTTCATTCATATAAGATCCAGAAAGATCTATGAGAAATCCCATTTTGTACTGTGACTCCTGTAGTGCTCTTTAGGAGTGCTCTGTAACCTCTGTGGTGCTCTATAGAAGTTATGGCACCTCTCCACAAATGGCTTTCTTGGTTCCTGCAGAAGTAACAGTCCTTAGGTTTCCTTTGGCAGTTCAGAATCCACTTTGACAGCCTTCTTACGTGTGTGGCTGAGTTGCTATAGCTGCATTCTGAGCGGGTGAAGTCAATCATATAAGAATATCATAAGAGACATTAGTTCACCAGGCACGAAAGCTATTAGTTTTAGAAAAATTATCTGAATTCTTCATCTACTGCTGATTTTGTGCTTGATCTTTTCTGCAACCCAGTGAATTTCTGAGATATTCTGGTTTTCTGTGCTAAGCTTAGTCTCAAGGTTCATTGTAGGATGTTACATATTTTGTGGTTTACCAAGCTGAGAGACAGTGTAATTGGTCAAATTTTAGTTGATTTTTGTAGAGAAAGAAAAAATGAAGCTATATCAAAGTGTTTTATCTGCAGCCAGATGAACATTTTACCTGTATGCATTTGAAGAAAAGTAAGTCTGAGACAATTACAAAGCATGTAAATTTCCAGTCTTAATGGTTATTGGGTAAATTAAAACTGGATGTTGCAATGACAAACCTGAAATTTCTGTACTGGTCAGTCAGTACCCTTATAATAGTGACACATTCCAGGAAAGAGGTCCTTCATGTGATCAGAGTTTTGAGATGTTGGAGCCATTCCTGGGCTAAGGCTGCTTTATAAATTGGATGCTGTAATAGGAAGGAAGGTTTTATTTCAGTCTGATTTTACTGCTGTTATTCTTGGAAAAACAGCAATAGTAGAAATAGGTTGTGTAAAGCACACTGGTAAATTACTGAGTACGTACAATCTAAGTCATAATTAAGCTACACGTCCCTAATGGAAGTTGGAGGTTTCTGTGAATTCTGCTTCATATTGTTTGCATGCCAGGGATGCTGATCTAAATTCTTAGTGTGGTTTTGTGTGTGTGTGTGTGTGTGTGTAATTACCTAAACAGTTCTTCTTTGTATTCAACCATATCAGCTGACACCAGGGATATTAATTTCTTGCTGTGAAGACTATAGTTACCAACACAGTCTTTACACAAAAAAAAAGACAAAAAACCCCACCCTTCCCCATTTCACCCTGTTAGAGACTTTTTTTGCTATGAGTAATAATCTGAAATACCAGCTTCCACACTATAGCTCAATAATAGCCCTATTACCCTTTCTTCCTGTCCATAATCAAGCTGCTGCTCTTGTCCCACTAATACTGATACTGCTTCTTTTTGCTTCCACTTATTCTTGCTCCTGTACAACTGGAGCTGTGTAATGTCTTCCCAGTGCTTTATGGGTATAGTAGATATTTGGATATACCTGTTCTTCAGTACTCCTGAGTTTTGAGACAAGTGAGAGGATAGAAATGCATGTTTGTAAGAGGAAATAAAGATTTAACTGTATTGTTTAGAGAAGAATCAAGGAAAACGTCTTTGCCCTCTCACTCTTAATTTGGTATTATATCTAAATTGCTTATTATGAACCTTTTGATCATGGGGAGAAATGAAACAGGACAAAGACCAGTGAGAAATAGGGGAAAACAAAGGACACTGCCTTTTATCCCATGTGTCCTAACTTGGTCTTCCTGTATTGCATATCATTCTTCCTTTCCTTAGACTTTGCTACCAGGCACAGAGACCTGGGAATCCAAGGAGATTGAAGACCAGAGGAGAAGATCAGGGAGTACGTCAGCCTTTCCTCTGTTACTAGACCACCTGTTCAGCAGTTGGAAACCTGCTTTCCTTAGCCTCTTGTTTGTGGTTGATGTATCTCAGGAAAGCTTTGTTAACAGCCTTTTGCATCCAGTGCCAGTTGCAACTGCAGTTGTGCTGTGGATTTCCTAGTTTTATCCCTGAATGATTAGGTGGCACTGTGTTCCTCCTTGGTTATCTGATCCTGCTTACACATCCTGTACACTTCCTTTTGTGTTTGAGCCTAGTCAGCAGCTCCGAGTGCATCTTGGCTGGCCTCTTGTCATGCTTGCATGTTTTACAGCACATCAGGATTGTTCTGCATTGAGAAGATTGTCCTTTAAGACTGACCTCTGTTCCTGTGGCCCAAAGGCAGCTTCTGTGGGCTTTTGCCCGCCAGAACTGTGAACCAACTGGAGTTCCCTCTCCTGAACCCATGGTTTAGTCTGCGGCATCCCTCCACTTCCTTGAAGATCTTTAGCTTTGCCCTCTCACAGCTGCTGGAGCCGAGTTTGCCTTTGGCTACTAAATCTGGACAATCCTTTCTTGTTTGTGACCTGGGCTACCAGGAGCATCATCCCTGGATGACTGGTCCAGGAGCTGTGTCAGAGGTCTTGCCCAAGAAATCTGCTGGACTGTGCTCTCCTGCCTTGTCCCCTCCCAAGGGCCGGGGTCACAAAGCCCTTATAAGAACCAGGGCTTGGTATCATGAGACTCCTTCCACGTGTTTGAGTACAATCTGCATTTTAGACTAGAATTTCAAATATCTCTTCATTTAAAAAGACATATTTTGTTATTTATGATGTCTGAGGTGACTGTATACAGGAAAATCATATCAGGAGAATAATATAGGTGCCTGCCTGTTCTTATGCTTTTCCTTGGGTACGCAGCATTGCCAACAGTCAGGGAAAGGAAGCGTAGGCAGACATGCCTTTTCCTGGGCTGAATATGCATGTGCTGGTTCAGTGCCTGGCAGGGTATTAGCGGTGCACAGGAACTCTCTTATCTGCTGTATTTTCTTTTAAATAGCTGGGAATCAGCTTTGCTGAGTCACTTCTTTGTGCTTGAATGGTGGCTCTTTTGAGTTGAGTTAGACCTTACTGGCTAATGTTACAGCTTTGAGTCTGTTCCAAATGGTTTCAGGCTTAAAAGTCAGCTGACCTCACTCTGTGAGCCTAAATTATGGGGTGAGATTAAAACCCCACATGTATTATTCTGATTCTCCTTGAGCTTGTAAGTCACCAAGGGCAGTGATTTCTTTAGCAGAAGAGGAAACCCCAAAGAGTGAAAGATAGTAAATGTTTTTATAAGCAGAATAATTGCTAAGTAAATCTGATAGGTTGCAAAGTGTATGGAGCTCTGTTTTTAGAAAAAGTATATATTAAAATGTTCTTTTAATCGTACTGAACACCAGAAAGTTAGAAAAATTAGGAATAACATTCCTACTGATTAACTGCAGCCTAAATATTCTAATTTTTCTTTTCTGTTTTTCCCACAGTCAGACTGTTAATACTCACTAGTGTATGTCTTATCCAGCCAATATAAGACCCATTCTGCATTAGCCTTAAGCAGTTTTTTGTCACAGGAAATTCTAAGAAGATTGATGCATTGCCAGGGGAATCATGTGATTTCAGTAGATAAGATGTAACTCCCCTTTAAGTTTCAAACCCTTGAGAAACTAACTCTGATAATAAGAATTTGTTAACCATTAAAACAAAAAAACCAAACCTAACAAATAGGACAGTTATTGCTGCTTCTCCTTTTTTTTAGTTTTTGGTTGCTCTTTTTTTTTTTCTTTTCAGTGTTAACTGTTAAACAGTTGATGGCAAGGCTGGGAAAAAAAAAGAAATGGGAAAAGATGTAAATAAGCATAATTTAAACTCTAATATTCACAGAGTGTCTTTATTTTACTGCAGATAAAGACACTCCCAACAAATTAGGACATCCCACTTAGGTTCCTACTCTGAATAATCCCCTGGAGAAAAATGTCTTTATTTGATTTAGTTAAGAAGATAATTTCTATATATAGATATCCAACTTAGGTGTCTGTTAATGTTTTGCTTCTCATCCTTCCTGGTCTAAAGGGTTTTTTATTCAGCAAGTGATAAATATGCAAGTAGTAATTCCAGTCAGTTTGCAGTGTTGTATCAGTTGTTCATTTTTCAAGTAACAGAAGTTGCTGTGTTTTTCTTCTCTATAATTTGAATGTCACTTTTCTCTTGACCAAAGTGATACTCCTGCATATTTAATAAAATATGTGGACTATCCCAATATCACATTTCTTTGAAAAAGTATATCATTAGATTGTGATGAAAATACAGCCTGTTTTTTCCTTTTTTGTGTAACTACTATTAGAGTGACAGTCCAAACCAGTCTGGAATTACTGTCAGTAATAGATAACCTGAAAGGTGAACACTTCTGTAGGCAGATATTTTTCTGTGTCATGTGATACTGTAAATGTTTTTTTTCCTCCTAATAGTGTGGTGATTTTTTTAAGGTTGGGAGTTCTATCTCTATACTTACATCTTATCTTAGCTATTTTACTAAAACAAGTTCTGGTTATATTTAAAGACATGTAAGAACACAGAGAAATAATGTCTTTCAGGGATCAGGTGAAGTTCAAAGGATTTTTTTGTATTCTAAGGGATAATGAAAGCAGCCTCAGAAAAGAGAACATCTGCCTGGAATGACCTGGGGATAGAAAAGCTCTTTGGGCTTTGGAATGGGGAAAAGATACCAAAATTAGCAACTGCCTTGGGTTTAGAATGTAAACAAGTGAAAATTTGATGGCTAGCAGAAATACACAGCTCATAAATTTCAAATTATGCAAATTATTTTATATAATCTTTGATACCTTATTTTTTGTCCATGGAAATGAATTCTGTTCTCTCTAGAAAGTGTATTTTCAGTAGGTGTATTTAAGCCTTTAACCATGATGGCAGTGTATGAAATGTTTTAATTTTGTGGTTTTATTTTCCATTTAGGTTGAAGATTGTAAAAATTTCTTTCAAATGCAAGCAGTTTTTTATTCAACTTAGGAAAGAATTGGTGAGTACTGTCTTAAATTTGATGTTAAAAAGCAATGAAATTTCTGCTGCACGTCTGCATTGTGCTGACTGATACTATGCTGATTCTTGGTTTTGTTTGCAATTAAAAGTCCAGTTTCACCAATATTCTGGGTGTTTCATGCTTCCAATAGACCATTACAATGCTTGATAAGTTTTCTTTTTAATTTGACTTGTCTTATATTTTAGATACTCTTGGCTTTATATTTGTAGGCAAGAAATGCAACTTGTTTAAGTAATACAAATGTGGAAAAGGTTCAGAATCAATATGAAATTTAAATTTCATAAAAAAGCTTAAGGTTTAGTTTAGTGCTGCTTCAGTTGTATATATGCTTATAAATTAATGTTTGATAAGCTTGTTGAGTTGTATTATTCAGATTTGGTAATACATGATGACTTTATTACTTATATTTAAATGGAAGATATAAACATTCCTTTGTTGTTCTAAATTACATATGGTAAATTTTTATGCCTGCTTCGGAATTTCGTGTGGAAAATGTTGGAGCTGAATGTTTCAGTGCTTGAGGTGTGTTTGCTACCCCATGAAGCACCACAGGACCAGTGTGTATTTAATTCAGCAAGAAATGGATTGTTCTGTGCCCCTGGGAGATGAGCTTCCATCCCAGACATAGCACTGGGGAAAGATGGAGGAGTTTATTAAAATATTAACGTGATTAACTGGTCAGCTTAGTTAAGAGGTTTGGTGCAATTCTTAGATGTGAAAGGATTTACTGCGAGGGTGGTGGGACACTGGAACAGGCTGTGGATGCTGCAGCCCTGGCGGGGCTCAAGGCCCAGTTGAACGCCTGGTCTGGTGGGACGTGTCCCTGCCCATGGCACGTGGGTTGGGATTCGATGATCTTTAAGGTCTCTTTCAACCCCTCATGTTCCATGATTCACGTGAAGACCTGAAATGCAGAGTTACAGACTAGATAGAAAAGATGGCTCTAGGCAGAAATGCATCTTGAGTACTACAGGGCTGTTTGGGTTTTGAGACAATATGGTTAAACAAGAGAAATAAAAGGAGGGAACACATCTTCTGTCAGGCCAGGCTTATGTCTGGTGACTGGTACTAAGTGCTGAAAACAGGAGTCATACAGGTGTACAACAGGTGTATCTTAAAAACAGATCCTTTATGGTTACAAAGTGAACAGGAGTATCTGTCAGTGGGAGCAGACATCGTGCAACATGGGCAGAAAAGTGGCAGCACAGAAAAGGTGAAGGGGGAATGTTGTATTGGGGTGACACAGCATCTTTGTAAAACCCTGATGGAGTTAGAGGCTTCTTCTCAAAGGCAGGCTGAGGTCAAAATGTGTCTTGATACCAGTGTGTGTAACTTCCATTGCAGTTGTGGGAAAGTTGTGTTTGCATGTGAGATGAGAATTTGGGGTTTTTTTGGAATTCAAAAATTATGAACTGCAGTTGTTTTCTAAATCAGAACTTGATGAAAATGCTGTGGTTGCAAAGTTCAGGACCTTGAAGATTAAGATACCTAGATATAAAATTGGGTATTTCCTCTGTTTTCTGCAGACAAGTAATCTGCTTATAATAGAAGGTAATATGAAGATAGTTTTCTCATCTTGTTTCTCTGTTGCTTTTTAATACTCTACATATTGTTACTTGCATGAGAATGTAGTTTATATAATTCATGTAATTTCTTTTTTGAGACATCTTATCCAAGACAACAAATTTAGAAGCCTTGTAGTGTTTTTCTTTAAACTCTGTATCAGATGAAAACTGGCGGCAAGAACTTAATTTTCATTTATTCCAAGTCGTGAATATCTTAAGATCAAAGCTCAAATTTGGCTTCCAAAGTCACACTTCACTAATTTTCTAATCACAGCTAATATTAAAATTATTGTTTCCAGAGTTACTTTCCCTGATTAGATTCATAGGATAACATTAATCTCACCTATATTCAGTTTAATTTAGGTTAAAAGAAGATATTTTCTGTTTCATGACACTTGGCTCATCAAAGCTCATCATTAGATTTCCTCTGTAATAATCACAAAGGCTGAAACACCTTACATAAACAGGAAGTTTGTTTTAGGATGGATTAAGTTGCTCTCTGGTGGTTTATTCCTCCTTTTGCTTTTGTTTTCGCTCCCATTAACAATAAGGGCAGCCTAAATGACTCTCTTTAGGCAGCAGAAACTAGGTGAAGTGACTCAGTGATTGCACATTTGGTATGTAAAATATCTCTGGTCTAGTGCCTTGAGTGCATATTTTAAATCACCTATTTACGATATGGCAGGGGAAATACATTCATGGTATGCTGATGATGTGTTTTGAACTGGTGTGTAAATATGTAACAAATTGTACATTTGAGAAACTGCATTTATTTGAATGCAAAGCTGAAACGCTGTAGAATATTGAGTTAGTGGACTTAGGAATTTTCCACTGGTTTTATTTTTTACCACCTGGGCTACATACACTTATATATAATCCTAAAAAGATATTTTTCAAATACTGTAATGGGTGTTGAGAGCTTTTAATTGCAACTGTCCTCAAAAGTGCAAGTGCCTTATCTTGTCATCGCCTATTAAATTTATTTGCTGACTTGGCATAGCTTAAAGGCATCAACATAAGTAAAGAATTATTTGCCTACTTTTATTAGGTTATATCTGTGTTTAAATAAATCACTTAAATGAAGTGAGGTGAAACAGTTGAATGTCACAGTCATTTTCCAGTGGTAGTATAATACAATCTTGAGGGAAGCTGGTAGAGTATTATGACAATCATATGGCTGGAGCATATATCCACTGGAGTAGATATTTATTTTTTTTTAAATGATTTTGTGGGGGAGAAATGTGTTACATGTCCAACTTCTTCATCCAGCACCAGAAACCCCCTGAGCCATTACTTCCACAGCAGGTTTTTCCTCTGTATCTTACTTTGTTCTGCCTGCTCTGTATGCTGCTTCCCTCACATGCTCGAAGCTGCCTGAGAATTATTCAGTAGTTTTGTTTTTTCTGGATGTTTCCTTAAACTTTTCTGGTTCTGTTTAATTGCACCCTTGGCTGTAGTAATATCAATAGCCAGCATCAAGGTCTTAATGCATCCAGCACGTTTTTGTGATCTTGGTTCTTCGACAGCCAAAGAGGCTGTTCAGGATTTCTCTCTGCTCTTTTAGAGGCCAGATGTCCATTGAAAAATTACTTGAGTCTGGAACTAAGCAATATGATAGGTTGCTGGCCATAACTGACACCTGGTTTCAGTGAGTGGCCAAGATAATCCTTTTTTTTTTTTTTTTAATTATGGGTTCTGTATCTAAAGTTTGTGCTTTGAATTTTGTCTCACTTTTTTTGACTGACTTCTAGAAAGAACTTGGTCTGAAATCACAAGGTGATAAGCATGGGTTTATCTGCCCAAGTACATACTTGATCATAAGTAGCACTGGCATTCATTAGATGCCTGCTTGATTGCTGCCTAATCCTATCAAAGTTTGTGTGTTGCCTTTTATCGTGAAGAGCAAATACTGCTGGCAGAAGTGTCTGTGCTCCATTTAAGCTTTCACAAGACTTTTGCCCACTCTTCCTGCAAGATGTTGAGGATGGGGAGCATCTGCCATTATAAAGTGGTTTTGTCTCTCTGAGATGGGGCAGGACATTTTGTGCTTTTTTCCTGGGATTTTCCTTGTTTAGCCAAAATAAAAGGGTCTCATTAGAGAGTAATTTTTCAATACAGGTTCTTCCCTGAGCAGCCAGAGAGATCTGCTCTGGAGTCACTGTTTCAAGGCAGGCAGAAGTGAGTTTGAATGAAGGGCCCCACTCAAGGTGCTTATTCAACTACTGAGCTGTTCTGTGTGAGAGGAGCACCAATATCCAGTCTGCTTTTTAGTTGGGTTTGCATTTTTAATAATAGGAATCACAAAGGTGACTTGGGCTTCACTATACCCTACCTCTGTTTGTCTTACTGTAGTTTTGTGCTGGGGCCCAGAGCTTCATTACCAGTATTGCATCCCAGCTTCTTCACTCTTCCTCTCCATAGCAAGCAGACTGTTTTCCTCTCTTTAATAAAAATGACAGACACAATTAGTAAGATAATTATTTTATCAGCAGAGCAGAATCCTGCTGTGACTCTTTGAAGTAGTTTTCTAACACTGATCTCCACAGTGACCCCCTGAAATGCCTGCATGCCATTATCAGACCACAGCATTCTGCATCTTGCAGGAGTGTGTGCAGTAAAAGCCTCCCGTGGGCTGCAGGGCTGCAGTGTAACTGTCCTCTTACTTCGTGTGCTTTCAGCTGAAGTACCATGGATATTACAAATGTCAGCTTGGGGTCCTGGGCTGAGCTCACCTTTTTTAAGCCTGCTGTTTCCAAGGAATGCAGGGGCAACTGTATTCAAAATCCAGCAGTAGAACCAGATCTTTTACCCCAGAATCGTCAGCTAAGATGAATTTCAAGTGCCAAAGTTACGTTAGAATATTACAGAACCTTCAAGGGTGAACAGGGGAGGGATGAGTGCACTTAGGAGCCAATATGAGATATTATTCTTTACCTTAAGCAATGTTTCCTAACTGTAATTGAGATGAAGGGTAGGGTTTGAGAATCAGTTCTCCCTGCACTGCAATAAAAGCTTTAAAAGCTATGAATAGAACTATTGTTAAAGTACCTTTAAAGCTCTAGCACACCAAGTTCCTGTGAAAGTGCTGTCTCGAATTACAATTAAGTTGATCTTGCTGCAGCTCCTCTCATCCTGCCATACCAGCTCCTCCTTCATGCTTCACGTCTGATCTACTGATCAGATGGTGGCATGAGATTCACATCAGCTCATTTTCTGGAATACAAACTAGGGGAAACAACAGGTTACATTTTTTTTTTCCCCAACCCGTAATTATAATACTTTGAATTACATTAAAATGCACGATCACCAGCTCATATAACTTGTCAAATTTTCTTTTCCAACTGTTTAAAAGGCTGCCAGAACATGAAAATTTGCTACTTCATAACTACTTGTTGTTAGAATCTAAAATCATAGCTGTTTCATCCTTTACTGGATCCAGATGAGGGCAGTCTATAATTATACATACTTGCTGTCTTGCAGAATAGTAATCTACCTTGTTTATATTGTTTGACTTTTATATTGTTGATAAAACCTTTTATAACTGCATAGGTAATGGACCTAATTCTGTTATCTTGTTTTTGATTTCTAATTTTTAAATGGTTCTGTTCACATGTCTAGAAAATATGGGGAACAGTTAGCAATACTTGGACATTAAAAACAGAGATACAAGTAATCTTTAATTGAATTACAATATCAGGATTTAATTTCCTGAATATAATTTCTTAAATTTCATCAATAAATATTCAGAATTTGTTGTTTGTTTTAAATCCATTTTATTTTGCCCTAAATTTGTCCCGTGGCTGAAAATACAGTGTCATTCTTGTTCCCAAATACAACACTGGGGGAAGAATTGCAGGTCTCTCTGCCTTGGTTTCTCAGCAGATCTGAAGATGAGCAGAGCGATAAAAGCTTAACTTGGAAAAGGACTTAACTACTAAGTAAAATCAGTTATGGTGCAAAGTGTTGGGGAGAATTTAGTATTGTGAAGAGAAAGAAGAATGCTGCTGATATTTCTGGAACTACAGAGTTTGTTATCAAGCTCTATCAACAGGCAAAATAGCTTAGCTTGCCATTTTGCTTCTTGCATTTCCCAGGAATCTAATGAATCATTTGGACGTAGGAACTATCAGTTGCTCTTGAGATCCATGCCTGTTCCAAATTTCCAAGTGCCCAATGTGCTTGACAATTGCTCAACTGTAGTTTTGGACAGAAAGGGACATTGTCTTTGAGCTCCCAAATCATGGAACTATTTTCACTATGAGTTTGGGTCATACCTTTCAGACTTACTTCTATATAACTAAACAGACTGTTAAGCTTTGATTAGGCTCTTTAAAAAAAAAAACAAACAAAAACAACCCAGGGGAACAAAAAGAAAAATAAAATATTAAGAAAATGTAAAGGTATTCTAAACGGGTTTGTTGTACATAAAGTTAATAGAAAATTAGAGTACCACTTCAAAAAGTACGATTTTTTAAAAAATACCCCAAAGCCAACAATATTTATCTTAGTCTCAAAAATAACTTGGAATAATTCTTATCTGAAACACATTTTTCTCATTTTTAGCATGAATCTAGAGAAACATTACTGGGATTCAATATGGTGAATTACCGAGCATGTAAGAATTTGTGGAAAGCTTGTGTTGAGCATCACACGTTCTTCCGTTTGGACAGACCACTCCCACCTCAGAAGAACTTTTTTGCACATTATTTCACTTTGGGTTCCAAGTTCCGGTACTGGTAAGTGCTGATTTGAACTATATGGGAAAGAATATGAGTGAGTAGGCAGCTCATCAATAAACACAGGGAGCTACCTAGAATTAAAATGAAACCATAATTCAAGCACGTTTTGCAACCTGAAACTGTTCCTCTTCCCTGTTGGCCTAAGTTTCAAATGCCACTATTTTTTTGAAGATAGCTTGAAAATATCATTATTATATTATTAGTGGTCATTATTGCTCTAGTGCTCTGAGATTGTCTCCCAAGCTGCATTTCTTGTCCTGTTCTCCTGCTGGATTATTTTTGTCCTTAAAATGTTGTCTCAAAACTTCAAAGTCTCTGACCTGGTGTTTTTGAAAGCTGCTGGGTCTCAAATACTGCATGCAACAACAACAACAACAAAACAGACCTAAATAAATACCAAATACAAATCACTGAAAAGAAGCTTGTACAAGTGAAGCCCACTTATCTACATGTATACAAATAGGAATTTGGTGAAAACAAAGGACATGTATCAAAACCAGAACTTTAGAAAATAACAAGGAAATTAAATCCATAACCTTTAAGGATGAATTTATAGGCAAAAAGCTTGGAGGTGCACAGAATGACTGTGCAATAACTATAATCCCCTGTAATGCTGGAGTGGGCAGTGTTGGGTTTTGCTGGTTTATACTTTTTATTTTAAAAAAATAATCTCAGTTCAGTAACTGAATTAACTGTCTCTGCAAGTAATGCAGAATGCCAGTGCTTTAAATGGTGCCTGAAGCCGAGAATAACAGAGCTACTACTAATCATCCATCTAGAATGGCACTAGTGTCTGTGACGTACAAAGGGACATGATGAAAAGCTAGAAAACACAATAACAGGCTATTTCTGTCACACTTGTGAATTGCATAAATGTATGAAGAGGAAAGTAATTCAGTGGCTAACTGTTTATAGCATCTGTTTTTTGACCAGTATTCACAGTACCCATTTGAGAAACAGCATTCTATGATCCTGAGCAGTGTTTGAGACTTGATTCAGTGTTGGCGTAGAGAATTTCAGGGAGCTTTTTTGGTTTTGGTAAGGATTTTGAATCTGAGTCATTGTGGTTACTATTACAGTATAACTCTTTGATGATGACATTCAACTTAAGTTAATATAAGATGAAAAGGGAAGCTGTATAAAAATGAAGGACATTAGAGTTGCTGAAACAGCCAAAAGCTGGAATTTCTGAAAGTAGTTTGAGAGCTCGTTGAGAGGCAGCGTGACAGGAGTAACATGGCACACAGTGAGAGGCTGAGGACACTAGGCTTGTTCATCTGGAGAAGAGGAAGCTAAGGGGCTGCTCACCAGCAGTCCTAAAGCTACTTCAAGGGTAATGTTTGTACTGATGGACCCGAAGGTGCTGCTAACAGCAAGCGAGATTTCACCTTGAACATTCTGGGTGGACATGAGGGAAAGTGTTGGGGTTTTGGTTTTTAGAATGGTGTTGCTGGAATAAGTTACCTGGAATGGCTGTGGGATGTCTCTTAGTGGAGGCTTTCAAAAGTCAGCTAGACAAAGCCATGGCCAGAGGTGGCCTAGTGTTAGCAGGAGATTAGACAACAGTTGTGTAGACTTCTAGACAACATTTGTATGATCGAAAGGAGTCAATAAAATACAGAATTGACAGGTCTAGACAGAATTATCTCCACTTCTGAAAGAGACTGGGGACATGAAATCTTCAAACAGCTAAATTGTTATATAAGCTATTTCCATTGGTCTAAAATACTCCTTTGCATCAAATGTTAAAACAAATTATGTTTAGGTTTCTTGTGGGTTTTTGTTGTTGTTGTTTCCTTGTTTTGTTTTCGTTTTTGGTTTTTTTTAAAGAAAAGCCTCTAGAAGACTGTTAGTGAGCAAAGGTGACTTCTATACACTGTCCTTGGATTTTTCAAAGTGGTTCTTACAGTATTCCTCACCAAATGCTCATGAAAAAACATCAAGAGTTTTATTGTGTATTAGCATCTCTTTTAACCAGATGGGATACAAGTAGGTTCCTTGTTCACAACAGAGGGAAGTTACCACCGAAGTGATACAGAGTTTTGTAGTAAAAGTGGAAGTCAGCAGTAGAAGGTTTTAGTGGTATTTCACCATGAGGGGTGAGTAGGCAATAAAATAGTAGATAAGTTCAGTGCCCAAAAATACAAAATAAATTACACAGAGAGAGAAAAGAGTGGGACCGTCAGTTCTCTGAAAACCTTAAATCAGTTATTAGTAGCAGCTAGAAGGACAAATACGATGATAGAGTTATTGGAAAGGAATACAAGCAAGTACAGCCAACTTACTGCTTGTTGGAGTTAAAAATACGTAACTCCAGCAATTTAGCTGGGAGCAGGTTTGGAAAGAGAAATGTCCTGGAATCGTAGCATGGCAGAGGTTGGGCAGCTCTGGACACTGGTGAGTCCAGTGCCCTGTTCTAACAGGGGCCACTGTAGCATGTTGCCTAGGAGAGCATCCAGCCAGGTTTTGAATGTCTCCAGGGAGGAAAACTGCACCATCTCTGAGCAACCTGGTTCAGTGTTAAAATGACCTTGAAAGTTAAACTTTTGTTTTGGTTTGGTGGGTGATGAGGCTCTTGTTTTGTAGCCCTGTCCTTGCTGTCTGCCCTGATTAAGATGTCTCTTATTTCTCTTTGTGCTGATTGCTTCTTGTCCTGTCTCTGGGCTCCCTTAGGAAGTGTCTGGCTGTATTTTTTACGTTCCCTTTCTGGCGTTTGATCTTCCTGAGGCTGAACAGTGCCAGCTCTCTCAGCCTCTCCCCACCCATCAGGTGCTGCAGACCCTTGGTAGTCTCTGTGGAGACCTGCAGAGCTCTGGAACTCCACCAAGCGTTCCGGATGTGCTCTCAAACCTTTGTGCTGGGCAATCCTGCTCTCCAGCCAGCTGACACTCAGCCTGTGCATGGGGTTATTCCTCCTCATTGCAAGTCTGCATTTTCCTTCACTGAATTCCACGAGATTCAAGCTGATCCATTTCTCAGGTCTTCACACATCCAGTAGTTCTGTAATGTCAACATGGAAATAGCTGATTCTTTGGTTTTGTAATGGAAATATCCCTGTAGGAGACTCTGCAGGTTCTGAAGTGATGAGTAGGAAGTGGCTACAAGAGCAAGTGTTGCTGGTGTCTTGTCACCAGTTCTTAAGCGCTGATGAATACTCAAAAGTTGTATTTTTTCTAGAAGAGAAATTATGAAATATTAGAATTTTTGATTTGACACAAGACATCTGGTCTTATATGAAAAGTCAGCAAGTTCCAAGATCTAAACTTAGTTTTGACAAGTTGTATAGAAAAATACAATCCTGATGTACTTACCATGTAATTTTTTTGTAGTATTGTGCTATACTAAGTAGCAACTAAGTTATTAGAAATTAAAGGAATAGTTTAGGAGGAGTATGGAAGAGATGCTATGAGTTTTTGACAGTGGCTATAACAGGAAGTATGATTGTTACCCGAAGATCCAAGCAGAGATTTCGTAGATTTTTTATTGCTTTGGATAAAAAAGCAAATGGAAGGCAAAGCTTTTGTTACATCTAAAATTATTTGGCAAGAAGACGTGCATTTCTACCAATGCTGTCTAAGGTTTTGCCTGTACTGAAGCTAGGGCAATTGCTTGAGCATGACTGAAAAAAGCATTTAGGTGTTTTGTTGAGATGGTTCAATTTTAAACAAAAAATTTTTGTTTAATCATGTTGGATTTAGCGGGTTTATTTTGTTTTGTTTCCAGTGGGAGAACAGAGGTCCAATCTGTGCAGTATGGTAAAGAAAGAGCAAATAAAGACAGGGTATTTGCAAGGTAAGTAATTTACATTCTTTAATATTTCCTCCTTTATATATTTTCAAACTCCGAATAGCCTTCAGTCTTTGTAATTTGTTGTTACATGTATTAGCCCTTTGTGCTGGTTCCATTACAAAGAATGGTCTCCTGCTGTTTAAGTACTCCATTAAAATACTGAGTTAATGGATATTTTTGTCTGTGATAATAACCTGCAACTCTACATGTGTATTTCCTTTAGAATAAGTACAGTGAGTCTTACTTGTGAGAGCAGCTGTATCGCTGTGGTCCCTGTGAGGCATTTTACTATGAAAAGTGAGCTGCTTCTGAAGGTATTTGGTCGCAGGTATTAGCTGGCTAATCAAGAATATATTACTTAATTTTATTCCAGGTTCCTGAGAAGTTTATTGATTACTAATAGGAGAGTCAAGACATAAATTTTGTTATTTCTTCAGAAATTATGATGCTTTTTTTCCAAGTAAAAGAGCTGTTACATCAACCTGGCTCTAATCATTAATAGAATCCTTGCAGGGAGGGGGCAGCTCTGTCCTTTTTTTATTCTTCCACTTTTACTGAGATCCGAGGTGTCTTTTTGCCCCTTAAGAAACTTTGGAGTTCAAATTTATGTTTGCAGACATCTAGTAGTAGATCCAGCAACCTTTCCAAGTGCCTGCAGACACTGTTTTTAAGAGAAGTGGTGAATTCTGCCTCGATTTCCTTCCCAGTCTCCACCTCTTCTTTCCTCCTGCATTAGAATATAGTTTGGGTTTTAACCCACCATAGATAGACAGCTCCATACTAGGTTTGGGGGGGCAGAAATGCTGTAACATGCTGGTTCAATAAGTATAAAACCATTTTATTCTGTATAAAATTATTTTTTAGTCTATTTAATTTACTTTGGGAATGTGAGTGAATTTAGATTTGTACTTGGAGCAATTTTTTTTAGTACTCAGGAGATTCAACACTGTAACAGGTGAGCTTTACTTCAGAAAATTACATCTCTGAATCAATTAAAAAATATTTTTCTTGTTGCACTCTGAGCAATTCCCCACAAGTCAGGAAAGTAGAGGGGAGCTGATACTTGGTTTTGAGGAGTATTTTTATCATTTCAGGAACTCTTATGCAGTAGATGGCACTCTTCCCTTTGCAGCAAAACCCAGCAAGTGCTGCAGGGGGTCTCGTCTAGTTTGTAATATATAGTGGGATAAAATTGATGAAGTCAATAAAATCAAAAGCCATGGCTGGAACTGCTCTTATTTTTATAATTCTTGGCTTTTTTAGTTAATAAAACGCTTGGCTCTTCCATCCTCAGGAATTTTATTTTCCACTGTTGCTTTTTCATTAAGAAATAGAGCATTTATCCACATATTTTGAGTTTCTGAGAAATGTTGATGACTGATGTCTGAGGCATCTATGTTTATATCAGTGAAATGAAATAATGGTGTGTTGTAACAAAGACATTTTAAAATGCTTTTAATAAATCAGCTGCTTCTTCTTCTGTCTTCCTCATGACAGTGTGCAATTAATGTATTTTCAATTTTAAAGATATTTAAAGATATTTAAAGATATTTAAACTTTAATATTTTCAAAAGTGAAAGAAGCTTGAAACAGAAGTCACTTCTAGAACACAGTGTTGTTCAAGAAACTTAATCTAAGAGCATTGATTCCTTGTCTTCTAAACATTTGCATTTCAAGTTGCCATACTGAGTGAATGTCAGCCCTTTTGTATTCATGCAGAGGATAAATTCAGTTTTCTAACATTTTCCGGGTACAGGGTGGGGCTTATTCCTGGAACCTGCCTTTCTCTTTTATGCTGTGTCTTTATTAGACAAGTCATGGTGGTGTTGAACAGTTCTTTAAGCTCTCAGGCAGTGGGCTTCTTTGGGCTGCTTTTCAAAGTCTTTCTTGAGAATTAGGTGGGCACATAAATTTAAATAATTGCTGTTGCTTTTATTATTATTACATAGGAAGATTTATTCAGGGTGAGTTAAAAAAGTTCTTGGTTTTTTTTTTGTAGAGGATTTACTCTTTGATTTCTTAACAAGATCTAATTAGAAACTATTTAAACTAATACTATCTAAGCAAACCTTTGAATCGTGTTATAGTGAGAAAATGAACACAGAATTACACCGAGTTGTTACTTGAGTGCTGTGTTTGTTCGAAGTTGGGAAATGGTGATTGCCACAAGTAATGACCAGCTCCTCTGGTCCCAGGCACAGAGCACAAGACAGGGAAGTAAAATTCCTTAACAGCCATTTAAATAAAACAAGCAATTTCAACCTACAGGAAGCAGGCTTAGCTCTTTGTTCTTGGGATTTTACTTTAAAATTAGCTGAAGGATGGTTTTTCCAAATCATAGAAACATATACATTTAGTCTTTAAAAATGGAATTATTACTGTGATGCAATATTCTGTAATAAATTGCATATATTATGTAGGTGCTGTTTTCTTAATCTTCGTGCAGCATTAAATTCAGCATTCTGAAGACTGTTGCTGCAGTTGTTTAGGTTTTGGGGTTTCTTTTTTGGTTTTGTGTGTTTTGGTTTTTTTTTAAATCATTTTCATCACAGCTGTTCTATTGGCCTCACTTATTGTAGAATATTCACAATGCATGAAACGCCATAAGAATGCCAAGAAACTTAATAAAAGTAGCTAATAAGAGTAAAAAAGGTTCAATCAAGTCATTAATTTAGAGAATGCTTAAAGGGCACTGCTTTCTCTTAGAGTCCTTGCAAAATATTTTAGGGCTGTTCAGTTCTGGTGTGCACGGGGGTTGTGAGAAGGGAGCTGGAGTGAGTGGGTATCAGTCATTTGTATCTGCAGACTCCCTACCATTAAAATGCAGTCTCTGATTCCAAAAATTCACTCCTGCTTCAACTGTGCACGTATTCAGGGCAATTAAATAATTTCTCAGGTGTTTTAAATTGCATTTGTCATTTGTGTGATATACCTTGCAGATTTGAGTGTAGTTTGAGTCTCTTGGTCTGCAGCAGTGTTTGTCAGTTTTGCTGAGAAATGTGTTCTCTGTACTGCTTGTCAAAATATGAGGCTGTGGCTTCAGGTTATGTTTCTTCCTGGGACAGAAAAGTTTGGTTTTTTTTAATTCCCACCTGTATTCCCAAACAATAGCTTTGTTCTTTCCCAGCTTCTGCAAGGTTTTAGACCTTCAGCAGTGGGATGCCAGACAAATTCTGTCTTTGAAGGCTTTTCTGTACTGTAGTTGAGCTGATATAAAGTAATGTGATTTTTTTTAGTTGCATTATGTAATTTCATCCCTGCTACTCAGTTTTGGGTGTTTGGGAGTATTTTTTATATTTGCTGTAACATTGCAGCTCATAATACTTGGGGGCAGGTGAAGTTGTAAATTTCTGTTGCTGCTCAAATAGCTGGGAGTGCTTCCATCTTTCTTAGGAATGTCTCTGCAGGTACACCAAAATCAAATCTGAAAATTGCTTATTCTTTTATCAGTGCTCTGTGCTGGGTGCAATAGAAGAATCCTCTCTGAGCAGACAGAGGTGGAATTTTACATTTCAAAGTTTTGTATGTCTTAGTTCCCTTCTCCCATCTCTTCAGCTGCACTCTGGGATGAAAAAATTATTTTAATGTTGTTAGAAGTCAGAGATACAGGACAAATTTTACAAAAAATCCTAAATGTTAAATAAAATAACCTGTTAGATTTAGAAGTATTGACACAAGAACTAAAATTAAAAAACGCCACAGCACTAAGAAGTTCAGTTCTGCGGTGTGGTAATTTTTTCTTTGAAATTTCTGCAAAGACAGGAAATTGGGGTAACAAACATGAGTGGGTGGGGACTCTGAGGTTAAAGCTGTTAATAAAATAATTGAAATGAAGCTTTGGTGATAAATGCTGCAGCTGTTTATCATGGTGGTAAGGTCACTTCTGAAAGATTAGACTCTATCCACAGTAAAAGGTGAGTGTTTTCTTGATGTTGGATATTTTCATAGGGAAGAAGGTGATGGTTTGCTCGTTTTGGAGTTGTGTTCGTTTCTTATCTAGATTGAGGAAGTTTATATAAACATAGTTACAGACTGTGACTGAAGATACAAAGCAGTGGGGGTTCTTGAAAATGTAATTTTTGAGAAAACTGGGACTTTTTTCCCCTATCCTATAGGTTTCTGTGTTGTTTTTTTTGTTATTTATCTAGTTTCACACAGGCAAGGATGATGCACTTTGACTGTTGTTGCATGTTAAATTAAGAAAAGCCCCTCTCCAACTCTCCTACATTTAATTTGTTGCTTTTTCACTGAAGATAAATGAGGTTCCGTAGCTTCCTTTAGATGTCTGTTAGCAAATACCATATCTGCTGCCCTGTATTTACCTAATTCAGCATTGGTTATATTTTGTCCTTCTGCCTTTTTCCCTCTGACTGTTCTTTGGTTGGTAGAATCCACCTCTGGGCAGAGCCTGCTCTTGGTGCTCGTCTGCTGGCAGCAAACGGACGACTGGGTGTCTGCAGGGTCCAGCTAATCAGAGCCCTGATCAATAAAAGAATAACAAAAGGCTAGAATTAGATGTGCATGTCAGTTCTGCTATTTCAGTTTGATGCTATTATACCTGCTCAGAACTGCTCACACTTACATGTTTGTGAAGAAAGATACCTAAGTGGTTTAAGTTTCTCATACTTGAAGCAAATTACAGAATTGGAATTTTGGTTTAATTGATCTGATACCAAGATAATTATTTTTCAAATGCTATTAATACTCCTTAAATATAGTGAAGCATGCTAAAAAACTGGATTTGCTTCTCCTGAGGAATTAACTGATATTTCCCCTCTTTTCAAATATCAATTTACTCTTAGATTTTTTTTCCCCCCAGGTGGATTAACACCGAAGCAGTATTCTTTAGAATAGCCCATCTCGCTTAACTGTCTGATTTGTCAGCTGTTTCTCAGTAAGACCTCAGAGCAGCAAAGCAGAACGCAATACATGTTCAGAAGTGCTTGCTAGGGTAAAAAGAAAAGAAACCCACCACTCCATTAGTATCAAACAGTGTTGACATCTGACTTATTTCTGTATGTGAAGCTCAGTCAGCATAATGTTCGGTTGGTTTTTGTTTGTAGATTTTTTTGATAATAATAAAGTGATGATTTGCATTGAGTTTTAAGTTCTCTGAGAAGCAAAAATACGTTTGTAACCCTTTTCAGAGGATGTAGCTTATGTGCAGATAATTCCCTAATTTCTCAAAGTTCCTTCTTTTTGAGGTAGCTCTTCTAGTAAACCAGCAATAATGATGATGATAAAGAAAAAAGTTACCATGTGTCACAAGGACAATGAAGGCAGAAATTATTTTTTGATATAGGTGTATGGAGCTGTACTGGTCACACAAGAATATGTTGTCGTCTCATTGTACAAAGCTGGAGAATTTAGTGATAGAATATGGAGGCAAATGGAAATAAGGTTATCCTGTCATAAAAGTTTGAAGTATCCCTGGAACTAGAGCGGGTTGGGTAATGATAGAGGAGAAATCTGAACTGTGTGGCACCACCAAAGCAATAGCTGTAAAGAAAAAACCCAGTAATGCAAAATATACAGGACATGTATGGATTGTTTAAAAGTATTTCTGTTGTTAGCTGAAGAATTTTCAGTTGAAAACAGCAGACTACAGAAGTCTGGGTTTGTTTAGTTGCAGGATGACTGAACCATCCAATGCACTGCTAAGAGAAAAGAAACCACAGATTATTCATTTCATGCTTCCCAATATAAAAGGAAAATGTCCTATTTCATGAGAGATTACAAGTATGGTTTCATTTGTGCTTAAGAAATAGGTGAAAGAAACAGCAGGAGATTGTAGGCATCCTGGAATGACTGGAGAATGGGAAAAAAAGTTTTGTTAATGTCAAGAAAAGGCAACAAGTAGAAAATAGAATTCCTTTTGTATTAAAGCAGTGCTGAGAACGACCTTTAACCTAAATGACATTTCTGGCACAAAACCAAATGAAATTCTGTTACCCACAAAGAAGTTTAAATAGTTAAATAATATTATTGCATCTGCCAAACACACTTTCTGGGAGAGAGCATATCATCTGGATGGAAATCCCCGATGTTCAAACAAAACTTTGTAACACTGCTGCCATCTTGTTGATTACCTCACTTTCAGTTCTTCAAGGTCTTGGGGAGTTTTTCAGCCTGATATTTTCGCTGCTTTATTTTTCTTGAGGTGGCTAAACAGTTGTGTTACTTAGAGTAGTGGGGGGTTTTTTTGCTTGTTTATTTATTTGGTTTTGTTCTACATTTAAGTTGAGTTTTCTCAATGATTATACTGTTTGAGTCAGATTGTCTTTGAGGCATTAGAAGCTTAGTGAGTTCAGATTCTATCTTGCCTGTCTCCCTTACAGCCAACAGTAGTTTATTACTATTTCAATGGCATTCTTTTCAAATTACAGTAAATGAAGTAGAGTAAATGGAGAAAATACAGAACTGCCCATGTAAATACAACTCTGCGTTATGATGTTTCCTTTCTTACATATCATTTGGTTTCCTATGATAGAACACCAGTTTCACTGTGGTGAGTTTTATGTAATTTTGTTCTAACATCATACAATTTTTGGTTAGTCATCTTCCTTTCTTCTTCCAGGTCCCCCAGTAAACCCTTGGCACGGAAAGTAATGAGTGGGATGGATTGGGAAGTAGTGAGTAGGAACTCACTGTCTGATGATAGGTTGGAAACCCAGAGCCTCCCGTCACGGTCTCCACCTGGAACCCCAAATCAGTGAGTAGCATCAAATCTCTCCCTACAAGTGTGACTCTCTGCCTCTAATGTGAGTGACCTACTTGTGTAATAAAAGGATTAATGTGTTATGTAGACAAATAGCTTCCAAAAATCAGTGCCAAATGATTTTCTGTAACACTTTGATATAGATCCAAAAAAAGTTTCTAGGGGTGAGTTTTAGGTGCTTCTCACTTGACCTATAAAAAGCGTAGGTTGTATCACACTACCCTAAATTTGAGTTTGAGTTTTTTTCATGCACAGTTAAAACTAAGTTATTAACTTGGTTAAAAAAGGAGCCTGATGAGAAAATCTATGTGATATTTGTACCATAGTTTATTTAGTTTAATACCACATTTTAAAACATTGGGGAAAAGGACTTCATTGGAAATCCTTGGAGGCTTTATTCCCCTCAATTTTTCTGCCTTTCCTTTCAATTTTCACTCTTTTCACATGGTAGAGCCTTCTGTTTTAAGTTAGGGGAAAAAACATTCCTGATTTCTTTTGGAAGGTGGCCAGTTTTCTCAGTGTGCTGAAACTAATAATCAGTATTACTCAATTTTTAATTAGATAAACAACAAGATTTTAAGATTCTGCAGCACATCATTCAGAAGATTAATGTTGTAAATACCTGTACCACTTAAAAATTACTGAAAAATTGTGTAATAATGATGCTTAAAGCATAACAAACTTAATCATGCATGTTTAAAGGAATTTTAATACTGTCATGCTAATTTTCAAATGGGAAAATACTGGATTCCAGAAATAATAAGACTCTCAGTGCAAAACTTATGATTCTTATAGGGAAAGATACAAAGGATAAATTGTTCATCTTAATGAATTCAGCTAAGTTCTGCCATGAGCAGAGTCAGGATTTTTCTTCTTAGGAATCCATTTTTCTTCTTGTTGACTGGGCGGTCAGCTTGTTTATTGGACCATAGTGGTTTCAGGCTTCTTTAATTAAATGTAAATAATGTTTTAAAATAGCCCTTAATGTTTATTAAAATAATTTTTGAACACTTAAAAAAATGCAATGCATGTTGATCTGACAACATAATTGTTTCAGTGGTTTTTGAAATTTTAGTAGAAATATATGTATGAACATGTGCTTGCACTGAGAGGAGATAATTTTTTTAGCATCCCGTTTTCTTGGGTGGTATCAGAAACGTAGATCAACCATAATCTTGTCCCCTTGCGCTGCTTTGCTTTCCCTCTGTAGTCGCAACTCCGCCTTCGCTCAAGAAGGAGCCCGGTTACGACCCTCGTCAGTGGGACACTTAGTGGACCATGTGGTTCACACCTCCCCGAGTGAAGTGTTTGTAAATCACAGATCTCCATCCTCCACCCAGGCCAACAGCATCATACTGGAAACATCCCCGTAAGTGCTGCTCTTCCCACACCACTCCAGCGTGCAGGGCTTCTGAGGTGAAGTCAGAAGCGTTGGCCCTGAAGAATTTATTGTTAAATGAGGGGTGAGGGAGACCCAGGCAATCTAATAAAAAGGTGGCTGTTACCTGGGGAATAGTAATGTAGGTCTTACTACAGATGATACAAATCCTATTTAGATGATACAGCACTGAAAACATGTGTCTGACATATTTCAGGTTCAGGATTACAATACAACCCGAGCTGTGGGTTTGCTGTAATGTGACTATCAGTGTCTGCATGTGGAACCAAAAGTTGGGGTTTTGATAGCATCTAAGGGAAGTTTTAATTTCCACAAGTTTGGAAATGTTGCTTTTTGTTAAGGCACAGAAGTGAGCTTTGCAGATTTAGATAGCCAAAATGCCTTTGTGGCACCCCAGCATTTACATTGCAAGTGTATTTGGTGTATTGTTCCAGAGTTTATTTTTTTAAGCTGACACTGTCAGGCTTTTTTTTGTTTGTTTGTTTCCCTAATTACACTGAATATTCTTTATACTGTAGGCTTACTTACTATTAGATGGGCAAAAGACAAACTATTATTGTGTATTTGGTCTAGAAGGAAGACAAACAAAAAAACCCATTGAGTTATTCGACGATACAGAAATAGTAAATTGTATTCAGAGTGCAGATTAATCGATAAAAATATTACAATGTATACATTTTATCACTGCCACTGCACCCCCTTAGTATAGCTGTACATGTAATGCCAGATATGCCCTCATAATTTTGTATAATAATCTCTGCTAGCAGGGAAATTGTGCAAATAGTTTCAAAACCAATTGAGAACTGTAAAGCAGCATATACCTAATTGCATGTTTATTAACAAATGGTAAACAATTTTTTCCTGGTCTCAGGAAAAATTACTCTGGGAAGCTGTTTAGACACAGTTTTAAAACCTTGCTTAGATTGACTGTACTTTCAGTTTTAACAGCTGTGTGTAATTTTAGGAGGCAAATAGAACACAAAATTTTTAAAGTTTTATAAAATAGCACATGATGCTTTTCACAATTGCCTACAATAGTTACAATATGACCCTCAGCTAGTTACTTAACTTTCAAGGTTATGTAAGATTAATTTGACCTAGTCATGTAAATTGTCCTTTTTTTTGGTGGACATTTTAATAAATTCACAGGTCAGAGGACTCTCAGAACTGGAACGGTCGTGAATCTTTTCTCATATTAGAGTTTTGTTGTCCAAAGCCACACAGGGGCAGGTTCCTTCTGTTCTAAGACTTCCTACTGAAGTCAGTTATGAGAAACCCTTACTGAATGACAGAGCAATACAGTTAAGAAAGCACAATTTTTAAAATACTCTTTTATTCGTATGTCTTTGTCCTAAGTTGTGCAAGATCGAAGAGTGTTCTTTGGGTTTGTTTATTTAGTACTTGGTTTCATTAGTAAGTCACCATAGAAATGAGTGTTAGGAAGAGGGGAAGTATTTTTAAAAACTCTGGCTGTTCTTTTTTATATTTCTGCACTGTTTATGCCCAAGAAGGAAAAGTGTTGCTTTCCCATCACTAATTATTAGGGGTTCAGTTTTGGGGTTTTTTTTTCCTCTTGTTGGAAGCTTAAAACTAAAATTTAATATCCCAGTATAGATCTTTAGTGTAAGATAGTTTTAAGAATGAAGATCTTGACTTTCAAAAATACATGAACTCCATTAAGGTCTTTTGAAGATTTAAGGTGATGTTATTGATTCAAGAATTACCATTTATGGAGGAAAATAGTAGACATGAAGTTCATGCTAGCTATATAATTTTCAAGTATACTGTACTACAGCCCAACCCGTTATTTCTTAACAAATATGTTGTTGATGTTTCTGGCTGAAAAGATTTGAGTGGTCCATGTGCTAATTTCTCAGAAACTTTTATTTATTGATTAAATTTATATGTGTGAAGAAGAGGGGGTAACCTGACTCGAAATAGGTTTAGTGTTCTTTCTGAGTTTGGAATCAACATAGCAAAAGTTTCCATGCAGTTCAGAAGGACTTTATAGCTAATATAACCTTTAATTGCACATCTTTCCTCCATCTGCACGTCCTATTCAACACTGCATGTTGAAATGAAAGATGGTGTTTGTAGTTTCCCTGAGGTAATTATAACCTCAAATTACAAAAGCACGTGCTAAGTGTTTAGTTTAATAAATTTATGGGGGTATGTATGGAACTTTTGCTAAATATATTAAAAAGATCAGTCCGGATATCTGTAACAAAAATACCCAAAGCTTGCCAGTGCCAGGGTTTCTGTGTTATTTTATTATTATGTAAATTGCTGAATTCAGTAACAGAGAGCTGCTTTGCCTGCAAAATAGGCTGCTTTCACGGCCATTGTCTGGGCATTCATAAGGAAATTCAAAGCTGACTGGGCAAATAAAAAGCAGTGAAGTTTATGCCCAAGGCTGGATTGTTAGTTCTCACAATTCATTATGCTAATATATTACCATACTTGCATTGCTGCTTGTAAAATGCTCATTTAAGTAACTTTTCAAATCTTTTCTATAAGTTTGTGTGTTTGGTAGGAATTTATTTGTGTTTGTTGACATGTATGTACAGACATCTAGTCAAACATAAGATCCATGTTCTACTTTTATCAGAATAACTTCTTTCGTGTTTCTATTCATGTTTTCTGTTCCTTTTTTTCTTTGGTTTAAAACTCTCAGGAGCAATTGTTTTCAGAAAAATACATAACTTAAAAGACTGAGTAATCTGTGCTGGCCAGACTTGAATGAATGAATGCATAGGCAGCTAAAAATCTCTGGGTGACCTTTGTAAGTCGATGTCTAAATAGTTTATAGCTGCCTTGCAGATTTGTTTTGCAAATGTTGACAATCATCATATTTTTCTCTCCACAAAAATGAATTTAGAAAAGCTGCTTATCTTGAAAAATGAAATGTGCTCCTTTTTTTCCTGTTACTTGCACTGAAAAGTGTTAAGAAATAGTATTTTTCTTCCCAACTGTGTTTTGAACATGAGGTTCTTCAGGCATCAGACTGAATAATTAGTACTTTTTTTTTTTCTTTTAACACTTCATGAAAAAAATATTTTCTGAAAGTTGAAAATAAAGCAGAAAATAGAGAAAAATATTGTTGGGATCTTTTTGAATGTGCTGTTTTCTTTCATACACTGACAAAAATGTTACCAGTTTTGTTTTCTAAGAATATTGACTTTTTTTTTTTTTTAAACTGAAGCAGAAAATGTTTGGCATTTCAAAGTGAAGTGTTCCATTTCCCAGTTTTCATGCTTTTTGAAAAAGCTTAATCCTTCATCTTTTTTTTGGTTTTGGTTTTTTTTTGGGTTTTTTTAAATATCAGTATACTCAATTTTGCTCAGATTTTTTTTATTATTATTATTTTTGATCATGTATCTGGGAACTACCTTTCTTGAATTGCATAGAGACAAATTATATGGCATGGAGTTTGATGTGTGCCTTACATTTTCAGATTTGCAGCAACTCGAAACCTTGTGCAGTCTCATGCCTTGCTAACAGTTCACCCAGGCAAGACTTAGAAATACAGGGAGTGATGTGATGAGTTACCCCTGCAGCGTGCTGATAACGAAAGGAGCAGTGTCCTGCTTTTGCCTCTGGGAGTGTCCTTCCCTCCCTGCCTGGTGGCCAGCCCTGAGCTAAACCAGAGCACCCAGCCTTGTCCAAAAAGTATTTTTGGTTGCTTGGTGTAAGCTGCCTTAGCCAAGGGAGGAGCACGGTTCCTCAGGGAAGCAGCCAGGGATGTGGGGAAAAACCAGACCACCCCTATGTTTGGAGGGAGCGTTCTCCTTAGATTTGGCTATAACCTGCAAGTTCATTCCTGATGGTTCTAGATCTGGTAGCAGTGGGCTGTTGTCTGAAGTCGTTAAATGACTTAATAGCACCTTTTAATGGGGTGCCTGTGGAGGACGACATATCCTGCTGGTATTTAGAAACTGACATTCAAACCAAGTTAATGGGAACTGTGAGCTTGCTGCCCTTTTGAGCCTTTCCAAATGTTCTTCTTAATTTTTAAATATAAATCCATATAATGAAAGATGAATCATATATTTATGTAATGCAAATTGCACAGTTAAGCTTTGATTCCAAGAGGACTAACAAAAGAAAATTCTCCATATTATACAAAAACACAGAGAACGTTTTAATTAATCTAGAATGGAGTGCTTGCAGGTCAAAAGTAGTGAGTTAAATGTGCTAAAACCTTTTTTTTAAAAGGTCATAGGTAAAAGATGAACTTGCTGGTTCTGTTTACAGTTACTTGTAAAGAAAAATGCTGCAACAGGTGCAGACATAGGCAGCCGATACATTCTGCTGCACTACATTTTTGAGGTCCTAAAAATACATACAGATACTCATCTCCCAAACTCTTGAGTTTCTTCTAATGTTTTCAGTTTATTTGCAAGGCTGAAAGAACTGTCAATATCTCATGCTTGTTCCACTTCACACTTTTCATGTTTTGGTACCTAGATCTCAAGAGACTCCTATAGATGGGCAGCCTCCAGCATTACCACCCAAACAATTTAAAAAGAACAGTTGGAACCAAATTCATCATTCACACTCACAGCAAGAACTGGATAACCATATTAATGAAACATTTGATGTTCCTGCATCGCCTGAAAAATCCACCGTAAGTTTCTTGATCTGGTTGAACCATTGTGCTTTTTATCAGGATGGTGGTCCTATTTGACATGAGCTCGGTTCTGAAGCATTTCATTTTGTGCTGTTACCCAAACTGTCCCCTTCACTGGCTCCTGCTGGTTTTACTCTGGCTGCTGGAGTACTGCTTTGTCAGTTGATAACAAATGACTACGTTGGGATGGTTATGCAAACATTTTGAGCATTAGCTTTTCAGACCATGCAGAAATTCCTACCTGACCTCTTCTTTGAGAAGTCATTTGCCATCAGTTTTAAAGAAGACACTGCAGGTGTTTAATCTAGCTTTAGTTAAAAAGCTAAACTTGAAAATGCCTACCAGCTTCTAGAGAGTGGTTTTATCAGGAGAAGCTTCCTGAGTCTGTGGTTGCATTTCCCATCAGAATTTCCAAAGAAGAGATTATCAAGAGGCCTCTGACAGCAGACACAAAAAGATGAGCAGAACTTCTTTTTCCGTACCCAAGCATGTATGAGTAAGATAGTCAGTTGATTGGCTGAGATCTCCATGAGGATTTTTTGTGATTTTTGTCCTTCCAGAAGTTTCCCAGTGATTATAGATTTTATGCTGATGTGAACAGTAAATGGGATAAGAAACACGTTGCAGGGTGGGAAAACATCCAGATGTAGCAAGTACTGTGTAAACAGTTTTGTCTACCTCAGGCATTCAGAATTATGAGTCACATCCCCAAACTGATATTTGGAAATGCCTTAGTTTATTTTTTTTGCATCCTGAACTGCAAAGCTAGGCTGTTCTCTCAGACCTTACAATAGAGTTAAGATTCCTATAAAACCACTGTTTAATTTCATAGCTGGGGTTTTATTAAAAGATTCAAAAGTGAAAGTGTTAAGTTCTTGAGTGTTTTGGGAATGTTGTAAAAAATTTTGTTTTAATTAAATAATGAAACAGAATTTGTAGGTTTTGTATTCAGCCAGTATGTACCTGAGTCACGGTAGTGGTCTATTTTGAAAGTAACCCTACTTTAGTCATCAAGTTTTTCTGCCCTGTATTTAGTTATTTCTACCAAATTGACAAAAATAACTTTCACTTTTTTTTAAACTCCTTTTAGTTCTGCAAAACCAACACAGCTGTGTGAATGAGATTGTCTTTTCTCTGTGCACTGTCAGTGTGATTGTTTGCTGTGCTCCAGTGGGACACATTTATGCAGTCTCGCTGAAGGCAGCTCACTGTTGTAATTGAACATCTCATTTGGCCTGCTGATGCCTTTTTATTTTGGGGATTGCAGAAGAAGGAACATAGCATGACTGAAAATTTTGGAATGTTGCTTTGTTTCAGAATTGCTTTTCTGACCAGAATTCATGTTCCTGCACCACTAAAGTCTTCTGCTGTTCCATCTTAAATATTTTAAAGAAAAACCTCTCACCATTTTGACTTCATAAAGCTATTGAGTTTCCCTTGTCTGTTGCATGTAGGAGGAGTCTGGGTAGGAAGGCAGCAGGACACATAGGGGAATGACAACTTTTTACTCCATCTGCAATCCCTTAGTATCTGGTCTGAGAATGTCAGAAATACTTGAAAACAGGTGTGGTCAAAGTCCCTTCAAACATATTCATGATGATATACAGTGCTCTCTGCACATTTTGTGTTAGAAACTTCTGCTCAAAAACGCCTCTTAAAGCAGGAAATCTGCATTTCCTTTCTGTCTGGGGAATGCAGTGACACAAAAGCTGCCAAAGGCTGCAGGTGAACACTTGGTTTATGTTCATTCTGTCCGATCTCCCACTCCCCAGTGAGCATAGGCTGAAATGATTGGCATACGATCAGGCTTCCTAAGACTCTTCCTTTTTATTAACATTTCTTGTGCCATTACTTTCCCAAATTTTTCACTTTTTCATTACTATGAATGCATCTGGCAACTTTATTTTGTTTTAACCAAGAACAGAAGACATCTGCAACTGAGTTAACTGCTAATGAGCCAAGTTGTGCAGACTTATTTAACCTAGTGAAACTCCAGGTTCTGAGCTTTCTTACATATAAAAATACTTGCTTTTCTAAGTTTGTTTTTCATTTTTTCTGAGTATGAATCTTCTGGTGTATTACTTGGCATCCTTACTGTAGGAACTGTAGAAATACTAGCTAGTGTTCAGTGTGTGAAATAAATATAGATGGGAACCAACTCAAAATCACTTCAGTGGCACTGAAGTTGGTATTTTTCAGGTTAAAAAGGTAGCTGGGATTCCTCCCTTTATTGGCATTTCCTTCAACAGTGTTGTCATCCAAAGAAAACCAAGAAGAAAGCAGCTAAAATTTTCAGAGTTCAATCAGTGCAGAGCTGATACATACTCGTACTCCACTAGACTGGAAATGGAGTAAGGGAGAAGGAACCAGGATTTCCTTGCTTACTGCTGGCATATTGCTGTTACTAGAAACAGACACCTTCAATTATCTTCCTTTTCACTGTATTACACTCTTATTGCAGCTCTTCACTGTCTTCTTAATTAAAATGAATTTAAGAAATTTTCATTTAGTGAGCTGTTTTTATTAGGGTTTTGAAGCCAATTCGTCTTTTCTAATATTCTTTCTTACTCTGAGCTTGCTTTAACAGAACAAACCTTTACTTAGTTATGTCCAAGGCCCTTAAAATGTGTAATTTTCCCTTTCATGAAAACCCAAGGTGTTTGTGTTCTTGCTTGATATTTTCTCAAGTGTCCAGGAGCTATTATTCGATAAGGAAACTGCAGAATTATTAGATACAGTATTCTCAAAATCTAACTATGAACAAAATATATACTTATAATATAATTTTTGTTTATTAGCCCAATGGTGGTGTCCCCCATGACAATCTTGTAATGATCAGAATGAAACCAGACGAAAATGGAAGGTTTGGCTTCAATGTAAAGGTAACATTACATCTATTCCTTTTACATTTATTAAGGTTATTTTCTGATATTTGGGATTGCTTACTAATTCAATTTGTCTTTAAAGGGTGGATATGATCAGAAGATGCCGGTAATAGTGTCCAGGGTAGCTCCAGGAACACCTGTAAGTTATCAAAAAAGCAGACTTGGTAGCAACATCTGTGTATCTTGAAGGATGTACTTAAAATGATAAATTATTTCATAGCTGTCCATGAAAATTAGTTTTTGCTATAGCATGATCAGAACAAAGCAAAGTATGTGCAGTAAGAATTTGAAGGGACTTTGTAACATTTTTAAAAGTTCTTCAGTCCTCAAAAGTTTAATGTCTAAAAATTGCAGGACATTACAGATGCTCAGTATGCACTGTTACTTGAGCTGTGCCATCCTAAAAATACTTTTACTTTATTGCTTTTTTTAGATATAGACATTCAGTAATTTCAGATAAATTACATATTGAAAGAGTGTTAAAAATAACTGAAATAGCAAATGTCTTACTTTAGTGACAGATGCAGCTGAGTAAAGCCAAGATGTAGATTGAAACCAGACATTATGAATCATTCATCAGGTCTGATTGCGTGTTGTTACTGATATTTAGTGACTACAAGAGTGTCTTCAAACTAGGCACAATATTTGTCAATTTATTGCTAGAAATACTGACCTGGTATTCAGCTGACTGGAGTCAGCTCTGTCGATACCTGTTAGAGGTAGTTAACCACTCTATTTACCTTCTTTTTGTTGTTCTCTTCAAAAGTATTGAAATGTTTGCCAAAATCATTGCTCTTGTTAATTATTATCCCTGAAATATTTACTAATGTGAATAATTTTGGTTTTAAGCATTCCCTCTGTAGGGAGAAGATAGTTGGTGATGGCTTGTGCTCTTTCTTTCTTGCAGTGATGTTCAGATGTGGTTATACCAAACATTTTCACATGATTCTCCGGTTACTGGGAGTTGTGCATTGTATTTTTTTGCCATTGCACCATTTCAGACCTGAAGCATTTAAGCCTGTGAAACTGATTTAGACACGGTTTTGCCATGTTTCTCCCCTCCCTTCAAAGCTCATGGCATCCTGCTTTTTAATTCCCTGTACAAAGGGTGACTCAAACAGAGGAGCTTTCTCCCTCAGCTGAGGGGTAGAGTAACAGCTGCTGAAAGACAGGTTACAGTGCCAGTCACCTCCCAACTCCAAATGGGGATGGCACTGCCTGGGTGTTGTGTAACACTGGATTTATCATTTGGATACAGTGCAGCAACCATAGCAACGGGGCTGTTAGGATTCCAGAGCCCAAGTATAGTTACTTTAAGTTGTTATTTTAAGGTAAGACATTGGTAATGGCTTGTGTTACAGATGGTTTTGTTTCTTTCCCCCAACCTTGCAGGCTGATCTGTGTGTCCCTCGTTTGAACGAAGGGGACCAGGTTGTGCTGATCAACGGCAGGGATATAGCAGAGCATACCCACGACCAGGTTGTAATGTTTATTAAAGCTAGCTGTGAGAGACACTCAGGGGAACTGGTGCTCCTAGTTCGACCCAATGGTGAGTGGCTTGCAGATCATAACTAAAAATAAAAATCCATATTTTCTAACCTCCATTTTGTGTCCTGGGATGGAATGTTTAACCTGTAAGAAATAACTCCCTTCCCTGAAAAGGAATTATGACAACACAGTGTATTGATCCTGGGATGGAATGTTTAATGTGTAAGAAATGACTCCCCTCAAAAGGAATTGCAGTGTATTGATCCCATAATCTAAGGAGCTCCTTATAACTAAGTGTTGAAAACTAATAGAAAAGTCAGACATCAAATATTTCTAGCAGAGAGCTAATTTAAATTTTGTTCTCATTCTCATTGACAACAATGTCCAGAATACTGTGTGGATATTGAATGTATTTCATAAGGTTATTGTTATTTGCTTAAGGAAAATTTAAACCAAACACAAGCAAAACATCCTCACCAAATATTCAGTGTTTGGGTGACTTTGGAGGTCAAGATATACAAAATCCTTTCATATATTTTTAAAACAATCCAAAAACACTGGTAACATTTCTACTTGAGGAGTTTTAGTAGAAGTGCTAAAAAGCAGTCTAAATAAAAGCTTATACAGTGTATTCACAAAATACACTATTGGGTCATAGCCAGCAGATGGGTACTGGATTTAATTCTGCTGCATCTCCTAACTATAGTAGAGTTGGAGAAGAAGGAGCAAAACGAAAAATATTGATGCTTAGTTGGTATAACTTAAATTATGTTTGCAGAGTAAAAAGTAATTTCATCATCCACATCATAAAAATTTTCCCTTTTTCACTAATTTGCACTCCCCACTTATATGAGCTGTCATTCTGTGTGTAGGTTCTCTTGCAGCTTTTGTGTGCTTACTTGGTTTTTCAGATTAAATTTATGAGCTTTGTTTGCAAATTGCCTAAAAGAAACTGTCTTTCCCCTTTTGTTCTGGATAAAAACAAGTGAGTTAAAGAAGTGAGGAGTTGCCAGTTTCCTTCTTTGTAGTGATGTAGTAACATTTAAAAACAGGCTTTTGAACAGCATACGTGTGTTATGTGTAGCAGAGGATGCATATTATTTCTGAGCTTATAGGCAAGGCACACATAAAGCATTGATAGCTTTATAATGCCTTTATTAAATGCAGTTTTCTCAGGTGGTCTGCACATCTTGCCCTAATTTCTGAAGCCTAAAATGAGTTCTAAGTGAATTGTAAGTAAAATGTAAATGCAGCTGTAATGATATCAGAGGCATGATGTGAGAATCTGAGATGAGACAGTTATATCAGACAAGGCAGGGCATAATGTGAGTTTTGATCAGAATTGATGGGCTTTCATTTAAAAGTACTATTACACCGGTGGATTAAAATGATCAGTAAAGGCTACCTGTCCATGCTGCTGGGGAGTAAAATCCATGTGCTCATAAATGTGGATTTTTCTACAGAAGTGTGGTGGTTTTGCTGTTTTAAAGAAATTACTTACAGCTAACTTTTGTCAAACAGCATCTTCAGTTCAGAGCATTCATACCTTTGCTTGTTCTAGCTGTCTATGATGTTGTGGAAGAGAAGCTGGAGAGCGAGCCTGATTTTCAGTACATCCCTGAGAAATCTCCACTTGATGGTGTCCATCAAGATGATAATGCTCTGAGGGAATCCATGATTCAGTTAGCAGAGGGGCTTATCACTGGAACTGTCTTGGCTCAGTTTGATGTAAGTACCGTGTCGCCTGGAGCTGGGTGCAAGTTCCACGTCTTTTGGTATAGCAATTATTTTAAACAGAGCAGATTACAGTTCAGTTCCAGTACAGTCAGCATCTTGTGGCAAAACAATTGTCTTACGCTCTCAAAAGAAAGAGGATCAAGGAAAAACTCAGTTCTGTACTGTATGTGCCAACTTAAGAATACCTAATGCTAGGTTTTAGTTTTATAAATAGATTTATTGATTATTTAAACTTTTTGTGATTATCAGGGTCATGCTAATAAAATGTTTTCATAAAGATGAAGGCTGAAGAATGTCTACCAAAATACATGCCCTGTGTTCAGGCCATCATTTCATTCCATAAGTTGCTGTAGAAACTGACACTGAGCTGTTGGCATTCTCAATGAGGGAAGGTAAAATACCCAATGGAAAATACTGCCCTAATGGTAAAGGTTAATGTAACTGTGAATTTTATAAGTAGTTGATTTCTACCTACATATATTTCAGAACAGTAGTGCATTTTCTGTGGGGCATTAAGCTGCTGATAGCCATGGTCTCTCTTCAGCACTGACTTGTGCCTTGGTGATTTCCATCTTAAGTGCATGAGATCAAGTGACTTAAAGCAGGAAGCAGTAGGTTTGTAAAACACAGCAGTGCAAATTCTGTGAATTCCTCTCCAAATGGAGACCTAGCATTATGTTTTGCAACATATGTTTATAAATATATATTTTATATACTATTTTTAAGAACTGTGGTAATATTTCCTTTTATATTTAGAAAGAGAAGATTTTTTTCTAAGTTACTTAAAATTCTGCTTTCATTCTCTGTAGCTGGTTCAGTGTGTAAAAGTTTTTTAAACTGCTTTTTTTGAACCTGGATCATTTCACTGATATTTTTTTTAGTATAAGGGTTGTGGCAATGCATGATGACTAAGGCATGAAAGGGCAAGAACTTCTCAAAGGCAATTTTGTGTGGGGAAAAATGCAGGGTAACCAGGATTTGCTCTACAGTTACTGGAATACAGAAGGGACATCCGTGGAAAAATTCCCAAAAGCTCTAACTGAAACAATTGCAATGTAGGTAGATGCCTATACACAACAAAATCTGCTTGCCCCCAATGACCAAGTGGGATGTCAGTATCAGTGAATTCACTTACCACTATACAATATTACTTTTTCTCTGGATCAGTGTTCTAATGGAACCTTGAAATTTAACGTTCACTTTGTCTTTAAACAAATTTTGGTCACATCTTGGTCATTTTCAGTGATCTGAGAGCATAACTAAATTTATAGTTCTTTATTTTTCAAAGTATTTTCATGTTTGTTGAAGCTAATGTTGTTCCACAGTTCATGTTCTAAAAAGTACCTCCTTTTAGAACAAATTCTATTTAGGCAAATAATGTAATCATGAGTCTATTGCATCTGTTTCATTCTGACCATCAGTTTTGTCTTTTAGCAATTGTATAGGAAAAAGCCTGGAATGACAATGTCTTGTGCCAGATTACCTCAAAACATTTCCAAAAATAGATACAGAGACATTTCGCCTTGTAAGTATTGCTATGTGTATATGTGTTCTAAAAGTATCATACTGTGGTTAGTAAATAAGTAACATCTTGCTAAAATTTTTTTCAGATGATGCTACACGGGTCATTTTAAAAAGTAATGAAGATTACATCAATGCAAATTATATAAATGTGAGTAGTATTTTTCAGAAGTGTGTCTGACATGAAGTAATTCTACAGTTTCTTGGTTAAAAAAATTGATTTTTAAAAAAAGTATTTTTTTAATAAATCTAGTTCAAGCTAGAGTGGTGACCAAAACCCTAGTCAGGTGATTTAAAATGTCCTGTTGATATATTTGCTTCCAAATGTTTTGCGGCACGTCTTTTCATAAATGTTAGTCTAGCCCCATATTTAATGTGAAAAAATGCAAACTGAAGCCAGCCCTCTCCAGAGCAATTAATTCTTCTTTTCTGGTTACTTTTCTGACAGTTGTGTTCAACAACAGTAAAGTTTAATTTAGCATCAGTTTCTTTTGCATCTTGTTTTTTTCATTGTTAATGAAAGCAAAATTACAGCTACTTACTTTAATGAAAAAAAACACTGATATTAAATTCTGAGATCTGTGTTTTAAAAGCTAGTGTCAAAAACCCATAGAGCAAGAAGTATTTACACCTGAATTATTTTCCAACTGCTCTGTCATTTCTTTTTTAAACCATTAATCTTCATTATGGCAACTACATGACTGTCAGTTCATATGTAAAGTGCATGTGAATCTTTGTAGTAACTTTGCATGTGAAACACTTATAGAATTTATGTCTTTCCAATTCATATTTGCTAGCCTTTAAGAAATAGAATTAATGTCATGGATGCTTTTTTAAAAAATTAGTTTCTAAACTGTAAATGTCCGATGTCTGACTTCCGTTTGCTGTAGGAATTGAAATAATGACTTTGTCTTCTCTTAGATGGAAATCCCTTCTTCCACAATAATAAACCAGTACATTGCTTGTCAAGGTCCGTTACCGAACACTTGTCCTGATTTTTGGCAGATGACTTGGGAGCAAGGCTCTTCTATGGTTGTAATGTTAACAACTCAAGTAGAACGGGGCAGAGTAAGTAAAACATTTCCTTAAATACCACTTCCAGAATCTTCTGAAGAACTCCTAGTGATTAACCTTTAAAAGATTGGAGTAATATGTTATTATGACATGTAATATGACAAAGGGGATAGGATGAAGTGGTTTTAAACTAGAAGAGTGTAGTAGAGTAGATATATAAAGAAGAAATTTTTACAATGTGGGTGGTGAAATACTGGCTTAAGTTGCCCAGAGGGGTGATCTATGTCCATCTCTGAAAATTTGAAGCCATGTTGGGCTGGGGCTCAGAGCAATTCAGTGTAGCTGGAGATGTCCCTGCTCATTGCGGGGGGTTGGCCGCTAAAGGCCCCTTCCAGCCAGAACTGTTCTATCATTCTGTAACTGTCTTTCAAAAGAGCAGTACCTTGCTAGTTCTTTTGCAATGATGAGTCTTAGATTTTTAAGCCCTTCTGGTGTTGTTAATGCAGCTAATATTTAAACTGTGTTCAGTCCTGAAATGCGCTTAACTCTTCATGTATTTCCTAAAATACTTTCAGTCTGCTTTGTTTGGTTCTTTATTGAAAAGTAAAAAGCGTCTAGAATTTACCTTCACAGATTTTTTTTTCTCTAAACTTCAAATGAAGTAACTCCAAGACATTTCATCAGTTTTCCTAGAAAAGTTCTTTGATATGTAGTGAGATTCATTTTTAAGGCAGCCTAACACAGCTTTGTAGTGTTAATATCCCATGCCTGGATGGCTGTCTTATCAAAGATTTTATTAGAACTTGAACTCTAAAATTGTACATAAAATTTTATTCTGTGTCTATCAAGATTTGTTTAATCATGTGAAATAATCATTGCCCTTTAATTTGTATATAAAAGGTGTTAGAATACTAGTAATAGTGTAATTAGAGTTAAAATTAGTAAAAATAATTGTGTATGGTGCTATAAAAGGCCTCAGGTGTATTTTGTGGCTCTTTTGGTTTTGGTTTAGGCTGTAGTTTCTCCTTAATAGCTTTGGATTTTATGCAGTTCTATCCTTTGGAGATAGGCAAAGCAATCAAGTATGGTCATACACAGTGTAATTCCAGAGTTATTTGGTTTAGTCTGCAGCATTCACTCTAGCTCTGGCTGGTTAAGGTGTGGATAGAAATGACTGTCTGGAATAATAGTATAATGGAACTCCTCCATATCAGGATTTCTTTTGAAGATGGATTTATAGTGGGTTGTGGCTGTTCTGATCAACTTGGACTGTAGTTCAGCTGTCTGCAGATATTCCTATTTTTTAACAACCATATATTTTCTATGAGGTCAAGACTCTCAAATAAAATTCAAATCATTGGAAGGAAGCTGCAGTGTTTTTAAACCATTTTTCAATGACTAAGTGTTTGCATGATGCTGCCTGCTCCCAAATAAACATGATTAGAGGGAATTTCAGTACAAGTGCCCTTTTACTTTGAGTTTTCTTTGCAGATCTGCTAAGAACAGACTTGCAATAGCAGTTCTCTGAGGTTCCCCCACCCCTTCAATAATGCTATTTGTGGAGTTCTTTGGAGAGCTGCTTAATAATGAAATAAAAGGACTTATCTGTCTTATACCCATAGGCAGACTCCCTGCTCTAAAGCTGATCATGAGGCTTCTGACATCACTATCCCACTGCATGCCGGGATGTCTCAGTGGAGCAGGAAGTCTGCAAATCTGGCTGCTCTTAAAGATTCGCCAGGTGGGTTGGAAATGCAAAAGTACACTTGAGCTGAAATGACCTCTGTAATTTGGCATTTAAACCATATATCAGAATATCTTAGTGCTTGAGGCTCTCGTTCACATTTGAGGACTTGATTGGCAGTCTTTAAAGTCCACCATCTTCATCCCCCTATCTTCTGCATTAGCTCAGCAACTTTTTTTGTTGCATATTTCCCTTTTTATTCGTTGATTCTTTTCCCATATAAATGTACTTTGAGAAGATCAGATTAGGATTTTAGAGGTCAGAAATGTTTATAAAGCAGCATCTTTGTCACTCAGGTGTTCAGATGGAATACTTCTAGAGAAACTTTTTAAAAATTGTAATGGAAGTTAAAGGCATCCGTCTTCAGTTAACTAACTGCAAGAGCTGGTGCATATGTCCTCTTGGAAAGAGAAACAGGAAATCTCTGTGATACCTTATTTAATAAACAGTAATTAGGTAACAAAGTCTGTTTGGTAAGTAAGTAAATAGGGATGACAAAATTATCAAAATAATCTGTAATAAACAAAGGTATAAAAACTAGAGAAAATGAAAATAATACTCTGAATTTCAACACAGGCATCTTTAAAAATGTGTTGACCTTAGGTTAAATGCCATCAGTACTGGCCAGAGCCATCAGGAAGCTCATCATATGGGAATTTTCAGATTACCTGCCATTCAGAAGAAGGAAATCCTGCTTATGTCTTTCGAGAAATGACATTGACTAATCTGGAGGTAAAATCTTAATATGTTTTCATGTATTAATCTGCAGAATCCTTGGATACTATCTAAAACATACATAGATTTTCCTTTCAGTGTGGTGGCATATCCATGTAAATGGAACAGTTTATTTCTAGAACCCTCTAGAAAACTACTCATTGACATGTACTTCCTAGGAGAAATTCTGTCCATAGGATAATAACAAACCTTTCATAGGTGAAAATATCAGAGATTCCTTTTTCATAATCATGTTAATTGGATCACATGATGGATATATTATTTATCCTAAAAGTCATTACTGGTGTCTTTCATAACCCGGCCAAAGAAAAAGAGTAATAAAAGAAGCTGAGAACCTTGTTATTCCCTTGGTGTTTTCAGAACATGAGGTATTAGAGGTATTTCATCATCACAACTAAAAGTCTTTATTGAGGCAAACAGTTCTTAATAATTCCATCTTGAACAATATGTGCAAGAAGATGGAAGATAAATCGTGCTGAGAGAAGGATGAATCTGGAGTGGTGACTACCTGTAAACAAGGACCTTTTTGAACATGCATTGCATGATTTTTCAGGGCATGTGTAGTTTTCAGAGCCTCCCCAGACAGCATTTCAATTTCAGAAGTATTTGGAAATGAGTATCTGGAATTTAGTTCACAGAGGCTGAGGAGCCAGTTTTATGGATCTGGAACTGCCTTTTAGTCAATTTGCAGTTAAAATTCCTGCCCTGTGTCCTGTTGAGACAATTGCTCATCTGCTATCAGCCGAGCAATCTCTGTAAATGATTCAGTGCCTATAGGCTATTTAAAGTGCAGTAGCTCCTCTTCTTTTGAAATTCGACTCTGGTTGCCAGGGCTGTCCCCTCCCCTAACCAGAGGCCGATTGATTATATATATTTGTGATACCAGAGCGAGGGCCGGGCAGGGAGGGAGTGGAAAACAAAGTCATGGTGCCTTGTAGGTGTAGGAGATCAAGCCAAAACATGGCTGCTCTTCGCACGGGGTCTCAAGGAAAGCTTTTATGTCTGATCTCCCCTCCCTACCCCACTTCTGCCATTTGATCTTGTAAGATGCTATCTCATTTAGTTGAATTTGGTTTGCTAAGAATATGATCACCTTCTTGTACATCTAGTGTTCAGTTAGAATGCTGATATCCTTGAACTGCTTTGCTTCTTATGTACTCAGTAATTTTTTCACCTGTCGAAGATGTAAGCATTTGTGGATTTCCTTTTAAGCAAAAAAACCAAAAATAACGAGTAAATGTAAAATCCAGGATGACCAATGGTTAACACTAATAACACTGGTAGTAGCCTGAAGCCACTTTGATTATGGGTACAAGTTGCTATAAATGCATTATTGATTTTTTTTATTGTTATTTTTGTGGCACTTTTTTAAAACGGGACTTGAATTACACTTGATTAAATTTCATGTTTCTGATTAGAAAGAGGAAAGCCGCCAGCTAACCCAAATCCAGTACATAGCATGGCCTGATCATGGGGTTCCTGACGATTCCAGCGATTTCCTGGATTTTGTGTGTCTTGTGCGAAAGAAGAGGGCTGGCAGAGAAGAACCTGTTGTTGTTCACTGCAGGTATCAATTTTTTTTCCAATTTTATTGAATCATAAAAGTGAGCTTATCATCAAATAGCTATTCTGTGCTTTGTTCTCAAAATAAATATTTAATAGTAGCTGCTTTGGGGATGACAGGAAAATGCAACAGTGAAATAAAACAAATATGTAAGGTGATATAATCACCTTTCAATAAGCAAAATTTTGAATAGCAACATGTGTTGATCTGTGCAGGCATTTTGCTGGGATGTTTTGTTTTGTTTGCATTTCAAATGCTTGTGGTAACCATCTACATAATAATTCAGGGAAATGGCAAAATATACTTGCTAACCATGAGGAACACTAGAATAGCTGTGTAAATGATCGATAGTGGAGAACGTGGGTGGTTTATTAAAAGATCAATTAAAAGACATTTTCTCTCAAGTCTGCAGTCTTACGCTACGTGGTATTTTGATACATACATTAAGATGAGACATTTTTCTCAACAATTTGCCTTTGTAATGAATTAAAATAACTGTGGTTTAGATCTTTACATACACAAGAAATGGGATTTTTTCTTTTTCTTGTGCAATGCTTTTTAATCCATTCTCCATTCCTGTAGTGAATTTCAAGATCTTCACAATTTTAAAATACCTAATTAGCAAACTAGAATAATGTGAGTTGTTTTCAAATGAACATGTGCTAGTCCAATTCTTGGGGAACAGTTCTCTGAAGTATTTGACCTATCAATTCTGAATACTCCCCAGAGAGTCAGTGTTCCTCAGGATATATCATTCTTTTCGGAGAGAAGCTGAGAAGTGTAAGGGATAAAATAAATATAAAGACTGCAAGTAAATTAGATATTTATTGAAGGAGAGAAAGAAAAATGTACCTTGTGTATCAGAAATTGTATTTCATTAGTTCTGCTCTCAAGTTACATTTTATGCAGGTCAGGGTGAATCTTACTGACTAGGGAAACCAGTACCAGAATGTCAGTGTCTTAACTGATCCTGCTTCTCAGCTGCCATGATTGATATCCTTTTGGTTAATATGGCTGTGAAAAGGTGGTAAAAATGGCAGCCAAGTACCCTCAATGACATGAAGCATGCAAGTCTGCAGAAACACTGGCACAGCAACATTGGAGAGTAGGAACAGTTTCATTCATCTCAAGGAGGCACCGGTTCAGCTCCAAGCTGATAATTTCAATGTGTAATTGAAGCTTTATGAAAAATTTATGTTTCACAGAAGAAAAGAGATAGAATATCACAGTTGAACATAATTTACTTAATTGGCCCAACTTGGTGGCTGTTGGGAAGTATAACCAAATTCCAGCAGGGAGTCAAGCAGAAGGAGCCCAGGTGTTCCTCCATATGGTGCCTGCACTCTATTTTTAACATCTCTTCAGTGTAATAGGACAGGGCATTCGTGCAACAAAATTTGTTTTCAGGACTAAGCCACCGGTTTTAGTGTGAGGAATCCAAGTAGCCAGTAGAAATTTTTTTTTATTTTGTACAGAAATAATTTTTTTTAAAAGGTCCAAACCCACAGAAGTTATAAGGCAACAAAGACCTTAAGGAGTTGGAAAGGTTTTTGTTATATTGAGCTGCATAAACCACTCGTTTCTGATGTTGTTTCATGTGGTTATTTTCATCTTTACAAGGTCTTACTAGTTCTGTTGGACAGTTTGTAATTTTTGTTCTAGATGGTATGGGGAACCACCCATCCTTTCCATGCCTGTCATCATTTTCATGCCCTGTCTTGGTGTCCTAATCCTCCATCAGTCAGTGATTTCTTTTTCTAAGCTGAAGAGTTCTGCCCTACCTTATGTTTGTCATAGGGAAATTAACACATTTTCCATCATTGCTGTCCTCTGAATTTTTTGAAATTGTAAAATGAGTCATTAGGGTCTTTGACAGTTACTGTTTGTTCCTGCTTGGATTTGATAAAGCATTCTGCATTTAAGTTCTACATTTATAAATTCTAGAAATATGAAGTAATACTGAATCATTTTATATAACCAGCACATGTACATCCAGTCTTAAAATTCTTATGACATCACTGAATTATAGAGTAGCTTTAATGCCACCTCCTGGACAAAGATTTAAATAGTAGTTTGGCCAGACTTAATTTGAAGTAACTCTTTAAAATCAGAACAAGTAACTTTCAAAGTTTGAAATGTCTGTATTAATCACTCTAGATCCAAATACTTTGATTTATTGTTTCAGGATAATGCTGGCATTTCAAAATATGTATTTGGCCCTATATTCCAATATGGTGAAGCATTAGTTTTTTATTTCAAAAGTGCAATACTAATTGAAAAATTTGAAACTGTTCATTGAATTCAAGGTTAAATATTCAGTCTTTAAGCCTTGCTACTTCTGGAAAAGCATATGTGTATATAAAACAAGGTAGATGTATCCTTAGATTTGTTTTATTTTTAAGGAAACAAAAGTTTGTCTGTAAGCTCTGTTGATCCTTTTGCCATTCTGAGATGTGTATGTTATGGTACTTCCTTGTTTTGAAAAGGATTGGTATTATGTATTCCTTTTCAATCTGTACAATCTAGATCTATGTTGTACTTTTTTAAGAACAAGAAAACAACCTTTATTGTCACCCTACAGAGGTTTCTATTAATTGTTCTTTTCCTTACTTAGGAATAGGAAGGTATGTATCACTTGAAGGACGTGAATAGGATTTTATTGGCCCAACATGCCAGAAACCATTTCAGTAATGGTCAAAATGACACAACATGTCCAGCATATGCTCATGTTTTGCTGTCCTGTAGATGTTAGTGTGGTTTATAATGGGATCTTAACAAACACCTCTCTAAGTTCTGCTCAGGGGAATGGCTGGGTGAGGCAGTTCCTCTTCCAAGGAGTGGAACATCAGTTCTGTACTGATGGGTTTTGCTCTCTTTGGGCAGGACAGAGGCTGCTTCCAGTCACAGACACAGCCAGTCCAATCCCTGCCCCAGTAGTATGGGGGTCATTATGACCAACCCTGAGGATCCAGGAGAAGGAAGATCTTCAAGTATGAACTGTACTCCAGACTCTTGATTTTCATTTTCCACCTTGTTTTGTTGTGCTGTTTCAGTGCTGGGATTGGACGGACGGGGGTTCTGATCACGATGGAGACAGCCATGTGTCTCATTGAGTGCAATCAGCCTGTTTATCCTCTAGATATTGTAAGAACCATGAGAGATCAAAGAGCCATGATGATCCAAACACCTGTGAGTATCATCCCTGCTGTTCTGTGTCGCAGAACAATAATTTCTTACGATCCTGTCATATTGAGCTTTTAATGTACTTGTTGATCCCCTTTACCAAGTGTAGCTGTAGCCTTGTCTCCAGACAAAAATAATGACAAGAAGGGTCCATTTTCAGTAGTGTAAAAATCACTCTAGAGAAGAAAGCAGAAGCCTAATTCCAGGTGTTAAGAATGAGAGTAGTATAAAATATAAACACAGAAAGAACCAAGACATGCAAGAAAAAACTTCAGTGATAAAATTCAGTGATGTTATGTTGCCTTAGCTGTAATGGAAACAACCCTTAACTATGCCCTGTAATGACTTAAAGGGAAATTATCAAAGAAATAATGTTTGTAAAAGTCAGTGTAATTAAATCTCATGCAAGATGCATCAAAGCAATCATAAGTACACTTAATCTAAGGAAAGCAATTTACTAAAGGATTCTTTTGGAGTTTTCATGACATTTGACATACTTTAATATACCAGAATTTTTCTTGCACCTGTAATTTTTAGGTTTTGTGAGATAATCCATGTATTAAATTTCAGATTTGTAAGAGTTTTAGAACAGATTTAGAAACTTTTTATTGTGTCGGTTCGGTATTGCTTATCTCTAAAAGCAGTATGTCTTCGTGTTTTTAGAAACTACCTAAAAAGGATGAAAAGGCTGACTTGTGTTGTCTTTCAGAAAGAAAAACAAAATCAAAAAACTTGGATTTTCACTTGTTCCAAAGTTTGGATCGTTCCAGGTTTTTGTTATGTTTTGTTTTTAGTTTTTTTTTTAAAGAATAATCATGAGTAATTGATATAGTTTTACTCAGAGTGTACAACATTTAGAGAGAAAGCATCTTGAAGAAGAAAAGTTACTAGATCTAGTATTAAATCACAATTACGTGTTCACTGTAGTAATTTTCATGTCCCTGCTGCTGTTCCTCTAATGAAATTTGAACAAAACTTTTTTGTTCTTCAGAAAGCATTAAGGCTGACAGAAAGTCTGTATTTGTCTCCATTTCTAGGTTATCAGTCATTCAGTGCTGCAGAATTCATGTTCCAGTACTCATGTTTCACTAAAACGTTGTGTTCAGGTAGCACAGAAAGGATGAGAAAGGTGCTGATACATGAGAAATAGCAAAGGATGGCTCTTGCTGTTTGTGACAGTTCTCCAGGATGGATAGCTGTCTCTCTACCCTATGTAGAGGGGAAGAAAGTGTTCTTAGGAGAGGTAGGAGTTGCAGTGGGTGAGGGATTTAACCGCATTTTTTCACAGTATGTGCTGTGTATCATCTGGTCTCCTCATTTTCCTTCGAAGACAAACAGTTTCAGGATGGAGTGTTGAGCAGATCTAACCCAGAGCGGCTTCTGAGGGCCGGGCTTCGCCTGCCCGCAGGGGTCGCTGTGCTCCGCCCGCTCGGGCGCCCTCACGGACGCAGCTTTGGCACCAAGGGACAGAAATGAACTATTTCACATGCCCGCCACAGGGTAGCAGATGATGGGGCTAGTGCTGGATACGCGCATGTTCCCTTTTAACAGCTGACATGGCTAACTGCTGCTTAGAGAGGGCTGTTCCACAGCACTGACCGTGTTGGACGGCGTGCGGCGCTCTAACCAGCGCAGACACGCTGTGTGGGCTGCAATGGGAGCTGTGGCACTTCGCAATTACTTGGGTTTGTTTCCACTATACTCTTAATTCTAATACTGTTGGGGTTTGGAACTATTACTTATATAAAACAGTTAGTTGCCTCTGTGTATGTAGGTGCTAGACTTGGATGCACTGAAGAGTTGGCATTATATAATGTTGAGAAACAGGAGTTCTGGGTTTTTAAAACATGAAATAGTTTTCTTTTAAGTCAGATTATGACAGGGAGGTGCCAGTAACATGTCTGAATTAATGTAAGTAAGAAAAGGTGCTTTGGAACTGTGGCTTCTAAATCGTGGAAACCTCAGGTCGGTGAAATTTCGGTGAGGAAATAAAGGGCAGAAAATTACTAAATAGGTGACGTTGTAACAATAATACTGTGGTTTTGTGTATGACTTTTGGTATATACTTCAAAGTGCCATTCATCTAATTCTTCTGTTGAGAAACAAAATGCTCTCATCTAAAGTTACTTTTGTATTATCTTTCCTAAACTAACTTTGAAGAACAAACGGTTCTTGGCCTGTCAAAAAAAATGGGGTGGGGAAATCTTAGAGGTGTTTTCTGTTTCCAAATGACATTTTTCAATTACATTTCTTTTCAATTTTTTTTCAGAGTCAGTACAGATTTGTATGTGAAGCTATTTTGAAGGTGTATGAAGAAGGATTTATTAAACCTTTACAAGCATCACTGCATAAGTAAAGAGCAAAAAACCTATTATATCAATTGAGGAATCCTGTCCTCTATACTGAACTGGCAACATTCTTTGTGCCATAATACTGCTTGCAGGAATTGATAGTGAAGTACAGCAAAGAATTGACAAAGGACTTTGAAAACTTCAGCACTGTTGCACTTTACGTTGAAACAAAATCAGTCTCTGAAACTCTTCTAACCTTCATCTCTTTGAAGACTTTGTTTTCGTGATTTGCTCCGAACAAACCATAAACTGAAAGAACTAATTGTGTTCAGGGTAATCTACGATATTTCATTGTAGTGCCATATACTGCGCTTCTGGTTGAATTGCTACAAACAAGGCTTGGAATTATTTCACTCTGTTTTACACCCATGTCTCTTAAAATTAAAAACAAATTTTAAAATACACTAAGCCATGGTCTTTCTCCAGTGCTAGGTTTATTTACTATGTACAGACTCTCACAGTTTTGTTTTTACAACATTAGCAATATTGCCAATACTAGATAGATACACACTGCCTACTGATGCAGCACACTTTGTCCTACACCCTTACTAGAGACCAGCTGGTTGTTAGAGGAGAGCTGGCGTCTGTTAACCCAGCAGTAGCTGCATAATGCCCACTTACCAGCATCTTGTACAAAATAATAACAATAAAAATTTTTAAACACCAACATATAAATAAACAGCATTTCTTTGGCACAGCTTGTGTGTCATACACTGGTGTATTCTGATCCATGTGATTTCAGATTATGTGATGGGAACTAGTGCATGCATTATGTCTTAACCCCTTAAGTGCCTTGAGATTTACAGCGTACATCCAGTGAAAGGCACTCATGATTCCATGGGGGTGGTATTGTCCTGTCATATTTATCTTAATGGGTTCAGATTTTTTAAATGGCCCTTGGTGCTTGGAATGTGTTACCACAAGGGGTCATGGAAATACCATTCCCTCTTTCCTTATACAAGTACCTGTGTGCTACTCTCTGTAGCAAAAGCACCTCTGCCAACTTAATGAGCATTGTATGCTGCTGTGTTGTAATTATATGAAAAATCTGACACATTCCTTCATTCCTTCCAACTAGTAACTTACTAGCATCTCACTACCAAATGCTGGTAGGTCATTAGAAGCTGATACCTTGTTTTATCCTTTTATTGACAATAGCTGTTTTACTCGATTAGACATAACTCTCTAATAGCACTGATAATTAAGTTGAACTTACAATCAGATGTGATTTAATTTCATTACATTCTAACTAACTTGTTAAGTCCTCATAGTTGATTTCAAGCCATGTTCGTGCAGGTCTGCCTTTTATTTTCTTTTATTTGTTTGGAGGGGAGAAGGGAGGAGAACACTATGAAGTTAGCCCAGAACTTAATTTTAATTTCATAATGACCCCCAGTCGCCTTCTGTTACTCTTGTGCAAAATTGTTCTGGTTCGTATGGGTTGCTTCTTATTTAAGTAGGTAGAAGATTTGTAAGAAATGTCTGTCTGATACAGAATCTGAGCTCATTCTAAAGATGCATACAAGTGTCCCCATATTGTAATATTTTTCTTCTAGTATAGGAGAAACCCAGTCAGAAGCAAGGTACCCAGTGTAATATACTGTAAGAAAAAACCAGTCACTTATTTGACTGCCCTGTGACAGCATAACTTTGTGCCCTCTATTTAAAAGTTTTAATTTATTGTTTTGGTTTTCTGAAAATGTTTATCCATTAAATTTTGTTGTAAGCTCTATATATATAGCATAGAATTAAAATGGAAAGTTCTACGCTAAATAATTTTTAACAATTGAAGAATTATATTGTATAATATACTGTGTTCTATGGACATTTGAAACAGATCAGCTATAAACTATTAAATGAAAAGGGATTCAGGCAACTTGAAATCCTGGCTTATGACTTAGTAATGAACAAGAACCACAATGCCAAATGGAAGATAGAGTTTTAAATATTTTTAGAAAACAATATAGTATTAGGAGGACTGTGGCTCTGTTACTTATATTTCAGGATTTGATGCTTAAGTCAGTGTTCTCCCTCAGTGAAAAATAATTTTACAAGAATCTTTGTATCTGAACTGAACTGAGAAAGAGTAATATGGTAGCTTTAATCTCTGTTATATTTTAAGCCATTTGCAACAAAAAAAGTTCTTTTTTATAATTCTTTAACTTCCATATGATGAGGTTATTAGCTGAGTTGCTGGCTAGTTGGAAGGTTATATTGAACTCAGCATTTAACGTCCAAAAAGTAAAAATAATTCATCCATTATACTGAAAGAAATTTTCTTCATAGTTAAGTTGTAAACAAAAATAACATTTGCCCTTGTTATTCTGAGGGAAACAGAAATGGAGGTTATAGCATTATTATATAGCGTTGGTATGTCACATAATAAATATTCTTAAGTAAAATTGCCATAGCAGTTCAAGTTCAAAAGTTCCATTTATACCACAATTAAGTGAGGGATATGTATTTTCATCTGTCATTACTGTTCTGATTATAAACACAAGAATAATAGGTGTCTTCAAAATTTTCCTCTGCACTGACTTGTAGTTTATTAACTAGCTGCACTGGGGAAAAAATTGGAACACAGTACCTATTCTTGATTAATTGGCCATCAGTGACTCAGTGGCTTTTGGCTTCTCCAAAGCCAGGATAAATGTAACCAAAAACTGCTTGGGAATGAGAATAGCACTGGAGCTTTTCTGCACCATAAATCAGTCATTTAAATTTTTCTACCTGTTGTGGTATAAATGGCCTTTAAAATATTTTTATATGGCCAAAAAAAAAGCAAAACTGCTTAATATTTTACTTTGGGTTATGAAGATCTGTATCATCCTTAAGAGTTTTTTAAAGAAGTTTTTTGTATGTTTCATGCTGTACAAAACATGAATGTATCTTTCAGACATAATGACATATAGACCTATATGTGATTGGTGTTATGACTGTTGGATTTTATGAATAATTATTTTCATACCATTTGATTAGGAGAAATTCTGGGTGGGTGTGGGAAAAAGAGTATGTTTCTAACACTTCCATAATACAAATCCAGTTAAAGAAAAAAAAAAGTAGTTTTCATTGTAAATAAGAGCAATATTATGACAATTTTGTGCCAATGTTAAATGTTAAGATTTTTTGCTTTACTTTTAGGTTGAAATTGAAAACTACCATTACCATCTCTTGTTTAAAATGGATTTGAAGGGGGTTTTTTAGTAGAAAGACATGAGGCTCTAGTGGGGGCTTTGAGTCATTTCTGGGAGCATTTTCTATTTTTGCTAAATATGAAATAAGATACAGGTATTGTTTAATAAACCACCTACAGCTTGTCAGCCAGTCCACTTTGAAAAATACTGCATTAGATATACCAGGTAACTAGGAGCTGAAAATTTAATTTTTCCTGAATTTGGAAGCATTTGATATTTTCAACCACTTGTAGGTTTGAAGCAGTAAAATACTGCCTTTATGCATCTTATTTTTATCTGTTCTCTCCCAGTTATGAAAAAGAGAGCGACTGATTTTTTTTTCTCACTAGATTTAATGCTAGCTGACATTTCTTCCACATTTCTCTGAAATCTCAAAAGCTTCTATGCCGTATAGATAAAGCAATAACACTTCTTCTGGAATATCTGATCACAGTCTGGCACACCTTCTAGTAAAGAAAGGGGTGAGAAAGCAGTTGGGACATTAATGAGCATGAGGAGTTTGTTATGGAACTTGTGTAGCTGGCAACTTTCCATGGAGACCTTCCAAAAAACTTTGTGGTACCCTCTGTGGAAGGGCACAGGGAGGAAGGGAAGGTCTGGCATGGAGATATTGGAGCTCCAGGTGTGCTGTGGAGCCGAGTTGTGTGATTTGGGTTTTTTTATGCTTATGCAGTGTGTGTGTGCAGGTGTGTGGGTGATGTTTGATGGCTCAGGGAATTAGTATGAGCATGAAAAGCTCTACAGATCCAGCAATTTCCAAGCAAAAGAAGGTTGTCCAGTACATTTGGTGTAGTTTTGACTGTAGAGCCCCTATGCAGGCAATCAGCAAGGACAAAAGGAGTGATTTGGTTATGGTCCACGTGAAAATTTTCCATATTCAGACTTCCACCAAGTAGAGGAATGGTAGAGGAAAGATTTGCAGCCTTTTTGTAGCTCACATCTCAGGTTCTCAGTAGTGGGTGTATTTTCCAGTTTTAGTACCCATTTTTTCAGTCTTGAGACTGAAGTTCTTTCCTCTTGCTACTTCTAATGCTAGGACCCAGTATTAAGACCTTGCAAAAATGTATTCATTGATTTACTGTGGATCTTGCATGAATATGCAGGGATTTATAATTAGTGGTGGTTGGGAAGCTGTTAGAAGGAGAAAATGTTTGGTTTGTTTCAGTGTAACTGTTCTGTCCAGTCTCTGTTATCCCACTGCCCTTAATCACTTACTTGTTTAGAAGTCTGCAAAGAAGGCCAGTTCCTTATCACTGGATTTGACCTCTATGCTTGTTACTCCCACAGGTGTCTTATCTTTCCATACGTTCAGGCTACAACTTTTGATCTGATGCATAAGCTGTAAGTTCTGGCTATTGGCTTTGGCATGTTCTGCTCACTGAGATCTCAATGGTAAAAAGGAGAAGATAAATAACTTTCTTTAAAAAAAAAAAAAAAAACAAACAAAAAACAAACCTTTAAAAAAACATTTAGACATTTTGATTAATAGTCTCATTTTAAAAAGCCACTAAAATATCTGTTTCTAGTCTGGTATGGCAAAAACAGTGGTTCCATGGACTGGCTGGCAGCTTGTTGGTTGTGGTATTTCATATTTAGCAGGCTTACACATTTTAAAGGATAATTTTTTTTCAAAGTGTTTTGATGTTTGAATAGTAGCACTTTATCTCATGCTTACTACTGACTGAACTATTGGACAAAATAAAATTGGGTTTGGAGAGAGATGCTTAATGGGTTTCTGTACAGAGATGATTTGGATTACACCCTGGTACAAATGCTTTTGGTTGTTCCAACCATTTCTGGTTGATCGTTCATATGTTTCTGAGGGATTTTCAGGAAATATTAATAAGATAATTCTGTCATCTGATTTTCCTGTCTTAATACAAATATGAAACCTGTATTTTGGGGGAAAAAAAAAAGGTGCAAATAGAAACTTACAGGGTACTTGTAAATTTTTCTCTGTGATCTCTCTCAGCTAGCTGCAAATTAGCTATGTTTACTGTAAATGTTTCTGCTAAGAATTATTTTTAACATTAGACAGTTACCTGGAAATCAGTATTCTTTCTTTCTTTCTATATTTTTCTTTCTACTTTTTTTTTTGTTTACTTATTTGAATTTGATAACTAAAGATAATGCACAACAAAGTTCAAGGAAGTTGTCACCCTTTTGCACCTAGGCCAGGGGCCTGAGACGTGAGTGAAAGGGTTAAACAGTTTACGTTAAGCTGTTTTGTTCTTTAACTAGAATATATCCACAAGGACTAGACTATAAATGATCCAGTGCAATTATCTCAGTACATTGGGGCACCACAGTAACAACCCACAATAATCTTACAGGAAAATTAAGGTAAGAGAGTGAAGGTTTTATCCAGTGTATCCAGGTTAGTTTTCCATTTGGTTTGCTTCATTTACCAGTGATCCCATTTTAACCAGTCAATTTGGCAGGGCTGTTTGTGTAAGGTTTGGGGGTTTTTTCTGTAACAGGTGCTATACTGTGTGTAAATACAAAGGGAAGAATATTATTTAGATCATTTTTTAACCATCAGATGGTGGCAATATTTTTGCCAGTTACTTCTGGTTAATTAATTTGCATTTCCAGTTGTGGCTTTCAGTTGTCAAATTTCATCTCAGTTTCATAGTGCTGAATGATGGACTGCAAGTGTGGAGTAAATCATCTCAGATTTGAACAGCTCTTTTGTTATTTAGACTAACTCTTCTGTATCTTTATTAATATTGGGGGGATGCAAAGGCTCTTCCCATAAGTGACTTCTGCCTATAAATTTGTTTAAAAGCACATGAGGGGGAGGGAAAAAAAAACAAACCAAGAACTTAAATTCTCCATCTTGGCTAAGCAGCCAGGGCAGTTGATGGAAAATGATGGAAACTTGAAATTGGTCAACACTGGACAATGTGAAAATAAATTCAGTTTTTGTCACTGCAGCTACTGTATGCTTTAAAGGGCCTTATGTGTTTGTCCTCATTTTGATAAAATGAAAATTCTTGCCATTAAAATGATACACTAACTTCTACCGAAAACCAGCAGTTCCCATGATGAATATGCTAATTAACATTTAACAAGTCTTGTTTTAGTCTTAAGGAAAATTTCATTCTATTATGTGAAAAAATGCTGTTATGCATATTTTGTGGATATATTTAATTTCAGTTGACAAATAGTTGTCTAGGTACAGACTTGAAAATATATATATAGTTTACTTGTGGATCTTAATTGTTTAATTGCAAAATAAAGATGTGCTTTAGTAATTTAAAGTTTGGGGGTTTTTTTGTGATTTTCTTGCTACTGTACACATGGTTTTATTTATATAAGTCCGATGCCAGATAATGTTCACTTTGTACTTTCCTTCTTGACACTGTATGACATAAATACACCCCTATGGATTGTGCCGTAGAAGAGGATGCAAATTATCAGGAATTAAGTTGCTTGCTTAAAGCATCAGACACAGTTTTTGCCTGAAAATATATAAATACTGTAAGATTTGCTCTAATGGAATAATAACTTTTAAATTATCTTTTATACAGTGAGTGTATTGGAGATGATGTTCTGATCAAAAAGCTGAGGGTATGATGAACACTGATGTGAAGAACAAAAATTCCAGATGGAAGTTTGTGATTAAATATTTGCTGCCAAAAAGTGAGAGGATGTTCAAAACAAAAGCAGATAAAGATAATGAAATTACTTAGGAGGCAAGACAAAAATCTCAGGAGAGATGTCTGAAGCCCCTGTATGTTCTTAATTCCACTGATAAACACAGGACTTTAAAGTGAGGACAAGGTGTTTGGATTTGAAGTATAAAAATATAAACTAGTGGGAAAGCACTTGAAGGGGAAAAAATATGTAAGAGGCATTCCCATAGGAGGAGATGTGTTTAAACTGGAATAGGAGGATTGGATAAAAGACAAGGGACAGCTAACGCAGTTGAAGGTGTGCTGTACGTATACTCAGACTGTATCTGAGTAGCAAATAGCGAGGAAGGAGTAGACTAATCACTGGAAGAGTAGCCAGAGGGTGGTGTGAAGTAGAAATTGCAAAAATGAGCAACCAAGTTTTTGTATCACAGAAGCTACAGGAAGGAAATAATCTTGATGTCAGCATGGGAACTTGTGATGAATGACTGAGTGGAAAGAAGCTCCATTTGAGCTTGAAGATGGTTAGAAAATTTAGGGAGAACGTCTAAGAGTCAGGGAATTCCCCAGAACTCTGTTGTATAGGAGAATGTGAATTGCTGTAGACTTCATAGCCAGGAGACTCACATTTACCTGACAGATCTCCACTACAAACTAAGCATCTCTGATGTGCAAACCATTGGTTAGTTGATCTGCACTGAGAATTCATCAGATATCTGCAAACCCCCAAGATAAATTCTTTTTCCATGTTAAATATAGTAAGATTTTGTATGGTTAATTTGGGAACTTTATTGCAAGCTCCCATAGGTATTTCATGACAGGCTACCAAGAGCAAGCATAGTCCCTGCTCCTCTGATTAAAAAGTATATATCTGAATTTCCCCCCGTTTTGTGATTCACCTTTGTGAATAAATAAACAGGCACATGAACATGAATCTCACCTTTCCTCAAAGCTCCTCCCAGCGGCAGGAGAATGATCTGTTGTCAACAGTTTATTAACATCAGCCTGTTGCTTCGTCAGCATATGGTGGACAATTACCTGACAGGTTTTTTTTTAATTTTCTCCCCCATTTCAGTAAATGACATCAAGGGAACTCGATGTATATTCAGGCACTGGAGCTGAGGTATTAATGTGGGTTTCATTACGCTAATTCCTCCTCCTGGCCGGGACTGACCGGCTGTGTCAGCCCGCGATTCAGAGCGGAGCATAAAAAATGCTGTGTTATCTTTAGCCCAAGGATCTGTTTTCCCAGACTATTCGGTAGGCTGGATTCCCAGTTATCCTGGGATTTTGAGGGTGGCTGGAGCTCCTTTACTCCAAGCTTTGTCCCTCTTAGCGGGCATTGCGCACGGAGAGTTTATATTGCCTTTCCTGAGGTTTTCCTCAAATACTGGCTTGGACACAAATATTTATGTAATAAAAGAAACACAGTGAGGTGCGGCCCTCTGTAATTGCTGCCGAGGAGCGGGGCTTGTCCCGCTGGGAGTAACACGCATTAGGAAAAGCGATGGTCTGGATTTGATCAACTTTAAAATACAAACTGCAGCCCTATTTCGGTGCATCAATACTAACAGTGTTCGCTGGTAGACGGCTCTGCTTTATTTAATACACTGCTACCGCTGCCTTTTCAGACACTGTTTAAAAGATACTATTTTCTTTACAAATTTTATGGTTTAAGCGCGCGTTTGCCCACAGGTTCCAGTTCCCGCAGGGCGGCCGAGGGCTGGTCACAATCCTGGCCGAACCGCGGAGGGGAAACCTCCACGCCGCATTAGTAAAAACTCCAAACTTTTGGGAAATAGTCTGAAACGCGCGCCGAAGGCTCAGCCCCCAGGAGCGCCCCATCCCCATCGCCCCCGCTGCCCGCCGGGCCCCTCAGGCCCCTCCGGGCCCCCCAGTGCCGCCCCCCTCGGGCAGCACGTGGTCCGCGCCGCGCCCCCCCATCCCCCGCGGCGGCCCCTCCGCCGGGCGAAACCACCTGGCACGGGAGGGGGGAGCCCCTTCTCCACCGA
>VWZN01019520.1:1115402-1146155 GCA_013396955.1 Regulus satrapa | reverse complement strand
GGTCCCCGCTCGCTGCGGGTGCGTGCCGGGCATGGCGGCGGGGAGCGAGGGGCGCTCGCCGGTTCTGCCGGAGCCCTTCCTGCACCGGGAGCTGTGAGCGCGGCGCTGGCGCGGGAAAGGTGCCTTATCGCTTGTTTTCCATGGAGAGGTGGAGTGTGCGAGCCAGGGAGGGAGCCGGGGGTGTGTAGCGCTGAGTTGCTTCCCAGTTGCGGAGGATCACCGTCCCGGAGAAACGCGCGGTGGCGTTTGTATTGATGAAAGATTGCTGGGAGCAGTAGGTGATCCGCGCGATCGCTGGTTGTATCTTCCTTAAGCGCTTTTTTATGTAGTCTAAAAAGTCACCCCGCCGTCGTCAAAGTTCTGAGCTGGGGTTTTTTCCGAAGACTTTCACAGCCAGACACTTGAGTGTTTAAATCAAATCTGAAAATCTGTTGGACTCTTTAACGTTTCTTTACAAAAGTTTGGGATTTTCTAATAACTTTATTGGCCGGCGTTTGTTTGTTTGTTTGTTTCTGGTTGCGTTTGGAGGGGTTTTTTTTTGTTTATTTGTTTCGTATTAGTGTTTTTTCTTCCGTGGAAAAACTCAACCCCGCTCCTTTTCTCTCTCGGGTTTCGTAGCAAAGATGCTGAGCTTTTTCCGCCGCACGCTGGGCCGCCGGTCCATGCGTAAGCATGCGGAGAAGGAGAGGCTGAGAGAAGCCCAGAGGGCTGCGACCCACATCCCTGCGGCCGGGGACGCCAAGTCCATCATCACCTGCCGAGTGGCGCTGCTGGACGGCACCGACGTCAGCGTGGACTTGCCGGTAGGAGTGAGCCCAGCGTGGTTCTGAGATGCACCTGGCTTTGTGGTGGTCTCGTGTGGATTGCTGTTTGCAAGTTAGGTAAAGGCGTTGCTCTTTGCTGTTGGCAGTCGACCCCTGGGACTTTTATCTCCGCTGAGTTACTGCTCGTAGAAAGATTCTGAAACTTAACTTCGACTGAAATTCGAGTGTTTTGCTTGATGCTTTACACGCTGGAAACTTTCTAGTGTTTTAATGTAATTGTTGTGCCAAGGATTAATTTAGAGAGGGTAACCTGTTGAGTGAATTCGGTTTTCTTTTTTGGTGAGGTATCTTGACAAAGAAGGTGAATCTCTTGGTGTAACTTCTGGAAGAGGAGGGATGAGCAGAAATACTAGCAGGAATTTCTCTGTGGGTTGGGTTTGGTCTGGTTTTGTGTCAGAGATGGATGCAGTTTATAATTTAATTTGAGAGGGGAGGTAAAGAGGAAAAATCTACTTCCCTTCCTCAGGGCAGATTATATTGTAGGGATTGTCTCATAGCTTGGTGCTTTATTCAGAGTGAGGTGTTAGCCACTGTTTTACATTTCTAAAGCTTCCTTAATATGCACGTGCCTATTCTGCTTGTCTAATTATATACCTGTTTTTGGCCAACAGCATGAGCAGTAGCTCCAGAGGTGATGTGCTCTGTTTTTCCATTACCATGTGTTACACTTGTCAGTGACTGTTCTAAGCTTGCAGAGCATTAGGAAGTTAGGAAGCTGTGGATCTGCGAGGCCTGACTAGTTCCAGAGGATTTTGGCTACGGTGACAGCTGTGCTGGTGGTGGAACTGCTGACTAGAAGGAAAAGCCATCTCAAGACTGGCTGCTCCACAGAGCTCTTTCTTCCCTTCCCTTTTAATTGTGGAGTGTTTAGGCAGTGCAAGGAGTCGGCTTGACTGAGCAGTGTTGTTGACATAGGGAGCAGAAATAGCTCTTGTGAGATCCCGAACTCCAGCTAATCGAGAGCTAGAGAAGCCCTTTGGCATCTTTATTTGCAAAATGGCTGTACAGATAGGTGTTTATAGAGGGTGGTAAAATCAATTTGTAAGTCTCTGAAGCAATGTAATGGATATATCCAATGCTCCTTAGTGCCTGGGATGTTTGATTTGAGGCCAGGAATGTCCACCAACACTTTACAGCAGGAGTTAACACTTAAAAAGTACTCAAGTTTAAACTGGTGTCTCTGCATAACCAGAGCAGTAATCTTTGGAGCTGGAGTCAGCTCTGTAGGCAAATTCCTGGCGGCTCTAACAACATTTCTAAGGCTTTGAGGAGCAGAAATTGAACCTGAAGAGGTGTCACAACCTGCCACCTGCCCTATAAATCTCAGACCAGGGTGCAGTAGTAACTATTTACTTCTACAATAAACTTCTTTCACTCCAGATTTGTTTTCTTTAAAGGCCAATATAGATCCTTGACTGTGGACATCTAAGTTATGAGTAACAGTAACCAAGTATGCTAAATTGACATAGCCAGATGTGGTAATTACAGTGCATCCTCAGTGCCTGCCATGTGCCAGTTTCTTCAGTGATTAAAATAGAATAAATTAACAGTAAATTAAATATTTAATTTCAAACTTCTTAGAGTGTTTATTCTTGTTTCTCCACTTGCATCATTCATATTTTGAGATTGACTCATTAAAAGGAAAAGGGTAATGGAGACAGGGTACAAAATCCTGGCAAGCCAACATCACTTTCTGAAATATAAANTTTTGAGATTGACTCATTAAAAGGAAAGGAAAAAGGGTAATGGAGACAGGGTACAAAATCCTGGCAAGCCAACATCACTTTCTGAAATATAAAGCTTAAAAAAAATGCACGTACATTTTTCTTTTTCTTTTACACAACATTTCTTTGAGGATATTTTCACTCTTTGAGCTCAGATCTTTTCCAAGACTGGTACTGTTACTTTATTAGTAGTAAATTTACTCTAAAATGAGCTTTCTCTCAAAGAGGTGCCCCCTGGTCTGCCAGTTCATTTGTGCACAGTCGCATTGTCTACCTAAGCACTGTGAAATTGTTTAATTAAAAAAATAAATAACGAAGCTGTTCTTAAGAATGAATCTTTAGCAACCAGGTTAGTTCACAGCCAGATAAAGGACTGTTTTGGCAGGAATGAATGCCATACCTTTTTAAATCCGTGGCTACACAAATACTTTACAGTGGCATAAGTTGTTGCTGTCACAGGAAGAAAAGATGTTGCTTCCGTTATTGCGCTTGTCCTTGTTTTCTCATACCCCTTGGCAGAAGAAACAGTTTTTTAGCAGCCAGGCAGTAAGCTAAGTCAAGAAAATGCTGTGGCTGAAAATAATCGGTATAATTTTGTTGTGCAGTTTCCAGCTGGAGCGATTCTCCAATCTGGTTCCCCATGTGCCTCCCCAAATGTGGTGAAGAAGCATTTAGAGGTGATACCAGGCTTAAGTTTGCTCAAAATGCTGTTGAGCTGTATCCTTGTAGTGAATTTTTTACAGAGAAGAGTATGCTGGATTTACAATCGCTGAGATAGGTGAACCTGAGATTGCTGAATTTCTCCTTAATTCAAAAAGAAAAAAAAAAAAGAGAAGGCACAAACAACAACAAGAAGCAGCTACAAGGGATGTCCATGTAAGCCAAACACATTTCAGAGTCATTGAGTAGCAAAAACTGATATTTTACAAGTATTGACAATGAGACAGAAGGGACAGGTTGTAAATGATGCAGTTGAAATTTAACTTATTAGACACAGACCCAGAATTTGAGCAGTAACTGCTTTTTGTCCACTGATCTTATCTTTGGTGTCTGTCAAGGCACTTAATCTTTCTGCTTTCCTATGTCTTCTGTTGTTTTTAATTAGAAAAATGCCCGACTTGAACTTTTCACCAAAGCTGCAGTCATACACAGTGCATAGACTGGATTCTTTGCCAAAATCTACTGCTTTTGCAGCTATGTCAATGACTGAAGAATGTCAGTGTCATGTGTGCTATTTACTGGAGCCTTGGTATGTTCAAAATGGGAGGCATGAACTTCATGCGAGTTACCAGTGTTCTTTTGGGCTTCGGGGCAGGCTGAAAGGTGTCAGTTTTTCCCCACAGCTTCATCTCAGATGTAAAATTGTTCTTTGACCTGATAAGTTTTCCTCATCTCTTACCACTCTTTTGAAGCTTTAAGTTTCTCCAAATGCATTCAACGCGTTTCACAGACTTACATCCTCAGTGAAACACTAAGAAGCTTGTTACTTTAACTTTTAGAAGCTTTTATAAAATAGATGTTGTCTGTAACTGTTAATGTTGTTCACTATACATTCTGCTCTTCTGTTAACTTGAGTTCAACTTGGACAAATGTCAGGTTATGCTTTTTCTTCCGATTGTTTAAGATCTGTGGGTGGAATGTTTCCCGAGTAGTATGGGTGGTGAGAGTACAAGAGCTCTGTTTTGCTAACATCCCTTATCTTACTTTTCATCCTGTTCTCATGCAAAACTAAACTGCATCTTCCCCCACTGCTCCTCTGGAATTCCCAAAGCTCAAAAGCCATGAACAGCCCTGATTTATTACCTGAAGATTCCATCAGCTCAGTCATACCAGTCTGGTCTGTGAAGGGAATCCCTCAGCAGCTGGAGTACTGGCTCTCCTGGTGCTTGTGGTTTGTGAGGAAGGACAGGTTGGTGAGGGAGAACTTGAAAGTGCAAAAAGTTTTTATCTGGGGTCACCAGCAATGTATGAATTAATTAGGAACGAGAACGTTTGCCAAGAATTTGAAATTAGATGCTGTTTAAAGTAACAGAGAGCCCCAGAGGATTTAAAAACCAAAATATTTTAAAATTGAGTGTGTGTTTAGTCAATTCTATGCTATCCATGGTACTAACCGGCAGAGGAAAAAGATAGCATAGATAACGTAAATAACGTAAATACATGCACTTGGAATATGCACCTTTTTTAAAATTTTGGGATTGCTTTTTATGGGGGAGCAAGATCAGCAAGGCAGACAGATAGTAAGTATAGGGCGTTATGGAAGCAGAACTGTTCGTTGTGGAAGGCAGCCGTGTTTCAGTAAAAAAACCTGACCCTGCCTAACCCACAATTTGCATAATCTTCTCATGGATAATGGAGCGTTAATTGTATCCCAGTTTCTGCATGCGCAAAGTTCTAGGTAAAAGCTTCCTGGTGGTAAAAGATGAAAGACAGAAATTATGAGGATAGATGCTTTCTGAGTAGTTTTTTATCTTGGAATATTCCTTACTTACGCATGGATGAAATTTGATACGGAGGTTGCAAAATGAGATGGTTTTGTCCTTATTATAATGAAGTATCATTAAAACAAGGTCTTGCATAAACCAGTCCAAGGGCTGTGTGTAATAGTGGGATTGAACGAAGCTGTTTAGACTTTTGGAGTATAAAACAAGATTTAAAAAGGACTGTATCTGTAATGATTATTTTAAATAAAATTAAGAAGTCTGTCTGGAATGCGAGAGTCATTAAGGAGCGCAAACGACTTTTTGTTTGGAGAGGGATGATTTGTGTTGATCTGACTACAAGATCAGAGATGCATTGTGGTAGTTGATTTTGTGCAGTAATCCACTCTGGTTTATTAAAAACTTTTAGAATATTTATGGCCACTTTCTGAATACTTAGGGATGTAAATATAAAATACATAATGCTGTTCCTGGCATGGATGCTGATTAACAAGAAAATCTAATACTGCTAAAAATGTTGGAAAATCAGTCATCAAATAAAATGAGTACTCTGAGTGTTCAAGGCTGAACCTCTAAAGTTTCAAAATAATGTGCAGCTGACAAAAGTAGTAATAAGATAAACATTTGAACATGCCCCTTTTTGTGTATGTTAAGGCTATAAAGTTTTGGATTAAAACTTTATTTCCCATGTGGTCTTCTGTCTGAAAGTATTGACGAGTTTGCTTAAACTTCCAAAGGACCTTTATGGGGCTGAAACAGGGCAGAAGGATTTTTATCTGCTTTCCTGAGCTGAGCTACCTCTGCAAAGAGCCCAAAGGCTTGGGACTCTGTGCTGCTCCTAATCAGAGTACTCATGAGAAACCTGCAGGTGGAACACCAAAAAAACCTGAAACGTTTTAATCTGTAAACCTTAATGTTGAACAAGCAATTTGGATATAATCTGTATCAGGAAGAGTGAAAAAGATGTTTAAATCAAATTGGTAGTTAGAAGATAACTACTTTCAAGAAGTTGAAACAGAGACTTCCACAAAACAGACAGCTTATGAATGTTTTGAGTCTTTGAGTCTTTATGTAATAGGGTTAATAAGGCTGGGCACAGTACATTAAAATCCTTCTACACAGCACTGTAATGAATGTACAGTTAGGATGGGTATTGAAATAATTTCCTTGTTATGAAGACTTTTGGGAAATGCCTTCTTTCTCCAGAGAATAAAAGAACAGAATATTTAATCTCAAGTGCTTGCCTTCCTATATTTGTGAGACACTGAGTAAATAGAAGAATTGATAAACTCTGTTTCTGGAGGTAGAAATTCTTCCCGACCTTCCAGCCTCTGCAGGGTTTTATACTCACAAGTGTGTAATGGCAGCGTTGTCAAAAACTGAGGATAAATCTGAGGGAAAGGCAGAACTAGGGTTTTGCTGCCAGTGCCATCTTCAGATGAATGAGAAAATTGGCTGGAGAGTTTGGAAAAGTTATTTGTAGGAGTGATGCTTGGAGTTTGAGGAGAGGAGCAGCTCCATTTGTAGGTCAGTACTTAAAGCCATAAGAAGATCAGGGTGATACAAATAATGTGTACTTCTAACACTGCCTTTGTAAAGATAAGGGGTTTTAACCCTCCAATTCTCCAGCAGACCTTAATGGTGTTAACTATAGACACCGTTTGCATGATATTGAGGTGAAATCTTCTTCCTTTAAAGCTCACTGTTGGAGCTTTCTCATGACTTAGTTATTTGAAACTTGTGGTTTTGGAGAAGAGGATTTACTTCATTTAAAATAATGGACAGGCTCATCTGCTGCTGCCGTACTGCTGTGGTCTGCAAACACGCATAGGTGACATCCTGGCAACTGGGTAGCTGTAAATCGGGATCCATACCTTCTGTGTGTATGTAAATGGTATATTTCTAAGGAAGCTTGTATGCATATAAATGATAAACCTCTTGATGGGTTGACAAAAACCGGGAAGCAAAGCTTTTGTCACTTGGTAGCTATTGAAGACGATAGCTACTGCTAGCTGTTACTTCAGCGAGTTAGAACTACTTCGCTGCGATTAGAAACTCTTTCAGTGAGCCGTTCAGCTGCTCACCCAGCACAAGCTCTGCTCCAGCTGCTGGGAGCTTGTGCTGCTTCTCCAGCCTGCTCTGGTACTGACGGTGCCTTTGACATCAGGCGGGCTTGGGGCCCCTGGCTGGTTTATCCTCGTAGATGCGTGTCCGTGGAGTAGTGATACTCTGAGAGGGTGTAAACGCTGCCCGTCAGGTTTTGGGCAGTGGCTGGGATGGCTGAGCCCAGGAGAATGTCTGGGATCACCTTCCCCCGGCGGTGAAGGCTGAGGTGAACACCCAACCTTGTTTGTTGCTGAGCTACCGGGGCTAAGCCCAGCCTCTGTAACACCCACTCAGCCAGCAATCGCAGTTATTAAGAGCAGCAGGAGATGTCATTAGTTGGGAGCATGCCTTTCATTGGGGAAAGGGGGGCACGGGGGCGGGGGCCGTGTGATTCATGCCGAAGTGATCAGAAGATGCTTTTATCCAGTGTGGCAAAACCAGGAGAGGTCCTGCTCTGTGTATGTGCTGTATTTTATTTACACTTTCCTGTTGGTGATTCTCCTGCTGCGAGATGTTTGCTGTTGCTTCCTAGAGAGAACAGCAAACACTTTAAATCAAATAGTCGAGTTTTACTGAGCTACAAACCCATGAGAAGTTTAATTTGTGCCCTGAAGGGAGGACCAGCCACTGACTGGACTGCTTGTGAGCGGAGTTGTTAATAGTTCATCAGTAACCATTAAAGAGTTTGAAAATATTTGTCCTTGGAGGGTAACCTGAGCTCTGGTGTAAGAGAAAGAAAGAAAAGTGGGAGAAAAGCGTGGGACAGCAGCAGGATAAATATGTCACTTTAACAGAATCACAGAATATTCCGAGTTGGAAGGAACCCACAAGGATCATCGAGTCTAACTCTTAATGGCCCATAGGGGGATTAAACACATAACCGTGATTTATTAGCACCAGTGTTGCCTTTAGAAAGGGCATTTTTTCACAAGAAAATGTAAGAAAGGTGTATCTTTGCTCTTTGAAAACTCCTGAGATCTCAGTTTTATTGAATACAAAGAAATTAATGTTTTGATTCATAAAAGTTGACCGGTGATGAAGCATTACTATTTTGGTTGCCGTTAGTTGAAGGAGGAAGGACTTTAGTAAGTAAAGCATGTGGGACACTTCTGCTGAGTTGCACCAAGTACAGCTGCTGATGATTTAAGTAACATGCAAAGTAGTACTTAATTCCATGTTAACAGCCTTGGAGATTTAAGTCAGAAAACAGTCAGAAGCCCTGCAGTTCTTTCCACAATCATTCGACTGCTTCTTCAAGGACTTTATCCCCCATTAGTCACTCCGGGTCCAGTTAATCTTCGAGTCCTCTGCTGAGATTTCTGAAATGGTGAACACACTGTGAAACTCATTTGACACTGCAGAAATTGAAGTTTTGCTCCTGGGTAGTCTGAGGTGGTATGTGTAGAATTCCAGGACTCAAAGTGCTTCTGTCACTGGCAGGGAATTTGGCTGAGATAACTGGTTAATTGCACTTTTGAAACATGACCTACAGAGGAATTGAGAAGGATCTCAAATGTTCTGCTCAATAAGAGGAGATTTTCCACTAGTTTTAGACAAGCTACCGAAAGCTTCATGGAACATAGAGTGTTTTTCTGCTTTTGCTGTTGCAGGTGCTAAATTGATTTCACTTGTGTATTATATTAATGTTCAAGTAGAAGATATCTTGTGTTGAGGAAAAATGTCAGCAGTTCAGTGCCTTTGTTTTTCGAGACTGAGGCTACAGACTCAATTAATGAAAGAAAAGTGTGGGTTTGTATGTATAGATGGTTTGCCTTAAGGTTTCTGTTTGACTTGGTGTTTAATAAATCTGTTATTGCCTGAGAAATAATTTTTTCCCGAGACCAACCGAAAACACTTTGTTTGAATGATTTTGATGAGGTTGACATTTAGTATTTGCATTATACAACGTTTTGTAGATGCTGTGTGTTTGTGAAGTTGCCTGCTGGCCCAAATGCCTTCCATTCCTGCTATTCGCCCCAGTAACTGGAAAGAAATAATTATGTGAGAATTTGCTTAGACAGATTCTGTTTACAAACTTTTTTTTGAGATTTTGCTTTGAGCTGTGATATGTTGTCTTGGATTTAATGGATATATCAGGTAAACCAGTGATGGTAATTGCAAAGTTGAATATAAAATGTTTGAAGATCAGGGTAGAGGAAGGTGGCAAGAATTGCAGCATGTAACTTCTCTTACCTAGGTATTACTTACCACATTACTTCTGAGAACAAAATTTATCTGGCCCAGAATTTTTAGGGGTGTACTGAATCTGCTAATTACTGGCATACTAAATATATGCTTAGAAAGTTATCCCATTTCTCATGTTGTGAATGCGTAAATATTGAGGTAAAAGATTGCAAGATGCTGGCTGTACAGAAATAGAGAAACCTTTAAGCTGCTGGCAGAATAAGCATAAATGATATCTGCATTCCTTTGCATTTAATTTTTTTAACACTGACCTTTACTCTGTTCTAATAATTTATTAATGTATTTTATTACAATTAAGTATCTTAGGTATAATATCTATTAAGCTATTATTTTCATTTGTTGTTATAAGGGATCTCATAGCATGAAAAATATATGTTGTGTAGAAACTGCTCAGTGTTAATTATGTGCCTTCTCTTTAAAAACAACTGTTTAATTTTTTAGATCATTACTGTAAAAGCTGTTTCCTTGGGGCCAGAACTGTTTTTTTCATAAATTACGTAGGAACATATGAGCTAGCTTTTTGCACCTAGAAGTTAGTTTTATGAACATAGGTTAGTAAATGTGATTCCTAAGTGCTGTTTATTCAAGTTGCTTTCTTTTTCCTAGCAGTTGTTAAAAGCACTTGCTAATGGAATGCTATCTCCTAATTCAATAGGCTTTGCTCCCTGCTTCTAAATTGGTGAAACGCCCAGATACCAAACAGTGGTAAATCCACAAGCAACTTGCTGCACTTGGTTCCTAAAGTTTTCCAGTACATTGGTTATTGCAATGGTACTGGCTGGGTGTCCAGTTCTTTTGAATGTCAGTGAGTAAGGAAAGCCTAAAAGGAAAATGATAAAATAACATTTTAACACTCTGTTGGGCAAGTCGGTGTTGACATTTTCCAAAACAGGAGATTATGCAAGTTCTTTGTGGATGTTCTGTGTGTTTCTTGTGGGGTATGCATTTGCCTTTGAGAAAAACAGCCATCAAAAAATAAGAGGGGTGGGGGGAAAGGTTGTCTGTCCACATTACATTTTCAGAAACTAAAGTTTTAGAGTTAGAATATAATGTGTGCAGAGAAAAATGCAGATGCTACAATAAATTTACCTGCTGTGTACTAAATCCTGCTGTCTTTCCAGAAAAAAGCCAAAGGCCAGCTCCTGTTTGAACAAATCATGTATCATCTGGACCTTATAGAAAGCGACTACTTTGGATTGAGGTTCATGGATTCAGCACAAGTGGCAGTGAGTAGTTATGATCTTTTTTAAGCAACAGTCTAAAAGTTAAATCCTAGTATTGACAAAACTGCTATAAGAAAGCTGCCTTTTGTGAAGTAAATGTTGTGCAGAAGCTCTGTGGTGTGTGATTTTCTGTGTCCCCACGTTTAATTCCACGTGCAGCACTCTAACATATGACCATGCTGTTGTCTCTTCCTTTCTTGTTTCCACAAGTGCCTGTCACACCTCCTTTTGTCACCAGGCAGGCTGGTCCAGTCAGGCCCCAGAGCCTGGTGTGTGTCATGTAGAAACTCTCAGTGCTGATGGTACAGAGAGGAAGGAGCACAGCTAGAGTGTCTGCTTGGCCCTTTTGTTGTGTGCTCTACAGAGAGGAGAAGGTTTTCTTTTCAAATGCCATCAGCTTGTTCATGTCTGCTTGCAAGAGGGGTATCCCTTGGATTTGTTCAAATCAGTTGTGACTCAGATTTGCAACTCCAAGTTTTCAGGAGGCTGTGTGTGTGTTTGTGTGTATCAGTTTGAGTATTGGGTTTTTCCAAACCCAGGTTTGTTGGTGTTTTATTGTGTTTCTAAAACTGTAACAGGTTTTGAAATCAGAAACGGAGCATTCAGAAGCAGCCTCAGGTCTTTCACTTGTGGGCTATGCACTTTTATATAGATTCTTCTTATAGTCAAATGTTTAATCCTGTCACCAAGGGTAGCTGCAAGTGCAGGGCAAGGAATATTTTTTTATTTGTCCTGCATCCCTGTAACTTGAAGTTGTATTCACTTTGCCCGACATCCCCAGGTAGAATGAGATCTGCGTTTTCCTGCTGCCTATGTCAATCTTATTTGTTGGATGTATAATCTAATTGTTTTCGTGTTTCAAGGCCACTTCAGAATTATTTCATGCTTAGGATGGCAGAAGAGAAGTGCAGACAGCTGAGCTAAATATCTGAATTATTCAAGGTCAGCGTACAGAAATGGAGGCAGTGACTTAAAATCCTTTATTTCTGTGAAGGTCTGTGTCCAGAACAGTTTAAAGATGATCTCTTAATTATTGCAGCTTTGTAGAAAGGAAAAAAAATATTCACAAACTCGGACTTCGAAAGAATCTGACAGGTTTGGACACAGTGCTCCACCCCAAAACACTTATAACCTGATGGCTTCTTTCCAGAATTATTGTGATCAAATTTATTGCTTAGCATGTACTTGCAGAGACCATGCTCTTCAGAGAAAATCGTTGGTGTTCAGCATCTGAAGCGAACTTCCTGGCCAGTGGGATTGGCTGCTGCTGGTCTGTCGTTCTCAGTAGTGAAAGTGGTGCTAAACCCCTCGCAGATCAGAGACATTTAAATTTAACACTAAGGCCAAAAAGACCTTACATTAACAGATGGATGGCAATCAGAGCCATGCATACCAACAGAAATGAGGAAGCAGCCTATTGCACACCATTCTGGATTTCTCCAGGTCATGTTAGCTGTGCTCAGCATGTGCAGTCCAGGATGCTGAGTATCGAGAGTGAAGGACTCTGTTGCATTTATCTTTTTGCTTCAGAAAAACAATAGTCTGTATGGTTAAGGTAACCTAACTCAGTTTGCCATGTGGCTTCTGATGTATTTCCCTGTCTCTAGGATCTCATAGGAGTTCACAGTGGGTTAGTTTTAACTGGTAGAATTATCTATATGATAATTTTTTTTCTCTTCCTGATCTGCTAGCAGATAAAGCCATTTCATCTTGAAATGTGTTAATAAGAGTTAATCTTTTCTGCCGCAGCAGTGGCTCATGCCTTGCTTTTGTCTAGCAAATTATTACTGCCAGTCCAGAGAGCACATGATTGAATATTTGATACTGCCCAATCTGCCAGGTACAGGGGATTTCAAACTCAATTTGCTTCCTTTTCTTAACTATGTGTGACTGAAAAGCAGCAGAGTAGAGATAACTATCTGTTTAAACTGGGCCTTAATGATGAACTGTGTATAATGAAGCAGAAAGGACTGCATTTTGCCAGAAGAGCTGAACACAAGAGCCAGAGATAATTAATTGCTTTAAGAAATGAAGAACTGTTGCGATAGCAGCCATTCCTGGAGCTGGCAAGTTCTAGCAGAAACCCAATCTGCAGCTGGAAACAAAGAACAGAGACTAATCAAGTGACTTGTCCAAGATTATTCAGGAGACCTGCTAAATAAACAGTGTAAGAATCCAGTCCCTTACTGCAGACAGAATTGTCCACTGGCTCTGGAGGAGATTATCGTGGTGCTACCCAAATGTAATTTAAGGATATTGCCATGCTTGCTGGTTACTTTTATTGATTCAAACTAGCGACACATAGTTACACAAAAATTTTAGAAATCCCACCGTTGCTTTAACTACAAGTAAATTTTCAGTACATTTATTGTGAACAACTGAAGGTTTGCTTTCATTTTTTCCATTCTTTTCTGCTGCTAAGTGATCACTAGTTGGGTGTTAAAGATTTCCTAGGGAATGGGGGAAACCTAGATAATGGAAGCTCTTCCTGACATTTTGGATTTCAATATTCAAGTACTTCTTTAAAGACATTCTTCAAACAAATAGTGAAGTGAAAGAATTGCTGTTTCCATGGGATTTTTGTGTTAACTCTAGTCTGCTGTTCAAGAAGAAACCAGTTTTAGCCTCAGCATCTTATTTAACAAACCTCATTTGCCCAAACTTCTTGAAATGTTACTGGGTCAGGTTTATAGGTGTTTTTGTATGTGTTTTGTTTTTAGTTTCTGCAGCAGCAAACTATTTTAGTAGGACTTCCAGTACACTGTGCAGTCTACTGTTTATATTGCCTTCTGTTTAGCAAACTTTATCTCTGATTTTCAGCAACAGGCTGTGCTGTGCAAACCCTCATCAAAAGTAAACTTCTTTTCCAGGTCCACTTGAATTCCATTTTAATCACTTGGAATAAATCTCAAGTTTCTTGACGTCTGTGTCGGTCCATTCATGTGTTGGTTTTTGGGGCTGATTTTTTTTGTTTCATTCCCACCCCCACTTAAAGCAGTTCTGTTTCCCTTCTCCCTTGCACACCCTCAGCATTGAGCAGGGCTCCTGTGGGCAGCAGCAGTCAGAGCCCAGCAGAGTGAAACGCTATCCGTGCCTGTCATGGGCCTGCCTCTCTGTTGCCTTCCCATGGAATGTGGAGGAGATGAGAGAAAACAGGAGGGCACAGCCAGCCCTGGAGCCTAGAAATGGCTCTCCTTGCCATTCCTGTATCTAAATCACCTGCAAGCCTCCAGCTGGGTAGTTTTTTTTCGAGGTTTTTTTCTGGTGGAGGAAGGAGAAAGTGAACTCGCTCTTAGAGCAAGTGAGTTTATGGAATAGGAAAAAAGATTATATTATTTCCTTGAAGAAAAAAAAAATTGCTCAACTCCCATTTCGCTGGCAGTGTAAGCAAAATTTATGTAAATATTTGCTTCATTCCTCCTTAAGCTTCCTGCTTTATTTAAAAAATGTATTAGATACATTTCAGATAGCTCTCTGTAGCTACTTAGTTTGAATAGGCAATGAGAACATTCTCAGCTGTGTGCACTGCAGCAGCAGATGGTTTAAGCGTTCTCATCTGCAGCTAATACAGCAATCATTCACAGCCCGGCTGTGGTGCAGGCTGATTTCAGCTCTGCAGAAGGCAGGGCTGTTCTGGAGGCAGGAATGTGTTTGCACTTGGCAGTGCAACCTGAAAATACTGGTTCGTTTTCATACCCTTGTTGCTTTTCTGTCCTCCCTGGGGCTCGCTGTGAACTTCATGTCACACAGTTTAACAAAAGGAGTGTTGCTAAGTATATAATTCACCTGTATTATTTGCAAGGTGACGTTTGGGATCGATCTGATGAGGTGGTGTTCCCTGGGCAGGGTGAGCCGTGCGGGACGTGGTGTGTCAGGTAGCTGGCTCTGGCTGTTGAGTCAGTGCTGTTGTGTTGGTCGAGGTGCTGTGTTTCCTGTTTAGGTGAGTCACCCCTAGGGAGGAGGGAGCTGTTGGCCATGCAGAGCGTGAGGAGAGACATGTGCCCCGCTAGATGTGTGTTGGATTTCTATATTTTAGCTTCTGGTATAAACTCTGGAGAAGTGCAGTTACGTGCTATTATTTTGGGGAGCATAGTTGTACATGTGTAGGTGTTTCAGTCTGACAGGTATAACTTTTTTCACCTGCTGTTCTACACAGTGTAAAGTCAAGCCATTATTTTGGCTTCTTGCCCACTATCTAGCTTGTAATTAGCATTAGTAGTTACAAGTAGTAACTTGTCCTCCCATGTGACAGTTGCTAAAATGTCACCTGTGAGTAGATTTTTGAGAATTAGATAAAGCTGACTCTGATGTTGGGACATAGACAGCTCTGCTGTTAACTGCACTTGAGTCATCTAAAGAAAATGTCTGAAAGCCAACAATATTTATTTTTTCTCTACCTGCCCCAAGTAAACATCTCACAGAGCCGAGTGCCACTGTCTTCAGCTATGATTTATGCTCCTCTGACACATGGTCACTGGCTGACCTAATGTGTGAATTGTTTGTCTGGGCAGGATGAAAATCTAGTGAAGTGGTTTGTTAGTATGTTTTGTTTGTCTTCAGTAGACAATGAGGTCTTGAAGATTTGGTTTAAATAAGGTACTACAGGATGCTTGTGTTGTTCAAAACTGACATTTTGCGTTACTTGGAGCAAAACTTGGAGCAAAAGGATCTTCAGTGAGCACAGAAAGAGCTGTGAATTGTGAAAGTTTTGAATTAGATTGTTTTAGCAAACTACTTGTTATTCCAAGATAGTCTTTACTAACATTTCCTTTTATTGTTCTTTCTGGGAGATTTCTTTATTGATAATTCAGTGAAATTAATTTATTTTTCAGCATTGGCTGGACAACACAAAAAGCATTAAAAAGCAAGTTAAAAGTACGTATCCTTTCCATTTTCTCTTGGGACATTGTATTTAACATACAAGAAGCACAGCCAGTTGAAATGGGTAGTGGGGGGCAGTGTCCTGTGGGGGGGTGAGGGTGGCAAGTGACAAAAGCCCTGTGTGGTGCTACTGATTGTTTAATGGCATCTTCCCTCTGTAGCTTGTATTACTTTATTCTAATGTTCTTAATTAAACATGTTATGGGCTCATTAATTACAGCTAAAGCAGAGTCAAGGCAGCTGAAGATGTTCTAGTGTTAGAGTGCATTATCCTGGCTGTAGGAAAACTTGTCTTGCAGCATGGGGCAGTCCTGCATGCTTGAGTCTGTGTGCAGTCCAAGGCCTCACCTGCTGCACAAGGGCTCAGTGCGGTCTGCTTGCTGCAGTGATGTGTGCTTGGGTAAGATGTTGTTCAGCAGCTTCCTTGCTCTGCACTGTGGGAAGTCTTCAGGGATTTGTGGTGTTGTTTTAATACGAGAGAGGTTTTGGAAGCAGTGAGATGGAGAAAATTCCTCCTGTCAAATGCAAGAATCAGCAGAGCGATGCACATTTTTAAAGAACTGTTAATCCACCCTTTTGCTGAATTAACTCTTTGGTTTCCAACAGAGATGGTTATTCCATAGAAAGGTCTCTTTAATTTCCCATAAGGTATGTCTAAACTTCTGTGGAATAGAAGGGCCTGAGTTCTCAGCAGTTAGTATTTCCCAGAGCCCTGGGAAGGTGTTGCAGAGACCAACAGTGTACCTAAAGATTTGGTCAACTGTAGAACCAAGATGCACAGCTTTCTTGGTGATGGAGAGAGCCCTTACATAGAGGGATTAACCTAGATTCATGTGCTCTTGGCAGGAAGAAGCAAGTTAATGTGATATGACCATTGGGTTGACTTGTAACACATAAAACTATTTGGTGTGCCTATTTGAGTGTCCTTTCACCCTTATGTTCTTCAGGGATTTCCCTGGCATAAAGGAATTCCTGCCTTAAGACCTTGTATAGAACGTAGCCAACCAATTTCAGACCGGTTTTGTGGTTCTGTGTAATAAATAAATAGCCTGTCTCGTCCAGTAACTGTTATTGCTGTGTTGAATGAATTCTGCTTTGCAGTTGGCCCCCCATATTGTCTGCATTTTCGTGTGAAGTTTTACTCATCGGAGCCCAACAATCTACGTGAAGAGCTAACAAGGTAAGAGGGGTTTTCTGTGTGAGCAGGGGACCTAAGTAAGGCCAGGGAAATGTTTTTTGTTGTATTTATTTAAACAATTCTCATGTTTTGGATAATTCTGTAGAACTGCTTGCTTACTTGGCTTTTTGTAAATGTAGCTTTCTTTTCATAAAGTGGCTATTTTGTGTATGGCAGTAACTGTGCTGTGACACAAAGAGTATAAATATTTATATATTACTAATGCACCATTTTTCATTAGGCAATTTTGGCAGCTGATCTGAGTAGCTTATACATGATGGACAGAGCTTTTCACTGACAAGAACAAACATCATTCCTCTGTCTTTATTTTTCGTAAGCTGTTAGTTTCAACTGCATGCAGTCATCCTGTCTCCAGGCAGAAAAGCATTGACTTGCAAGTTAGAGGTTCTCTTTGGAAAAAAAGATGTTCAGTTAGCCTTTCATTGCATTTGTGGTCTTCAAAGAGCTTATGGAAGTGGGGGGAGAGTTGTATTTTACTGCCATGTTGAGCTGAGTTGACACTGCTGTAGGTGTAGGTTTGTAGTGTCTGGTGAGCAGCGGTTCCCCTCGATTAAAGCTTTTCACAAATCCATTCATAGAACTGCATTTCCGATTGGGCTGAGACTGCTCGGGGTGCTTTGCAGAAGAACACAACCTACCATCTGTCAGGAGTATAAATCTATTTTAAAAGGCAACATTTCCTTGCGTTGTTACCGCTGCTGCTGATCCCTTTTGGAGAGTAAACAAAGTTATGTTTTCATGATAGCTGTAGACATTTCATACCTCAGGCATTTGTAAGGATGTGAAGTGTTTATGTGTTTGTGAGAATGGGAAGTGTTCAGGTTTATGTCTGTGTGGATCTTCAGTCTGCACTTTAGCCAAATCCCTTGGAGTGCTACCAGGAAGATTATAGTAGCATTACCCCTTCCAGCTATATGTACCCCTGTGCAGCTTCATATTTATGTGTGGTAACATCGTGGGGTAGATGCTGCTTTTTAATGCTTTCCTGCTGATCTGGGAAGAATGTTTTACCTCCCCGTTCATGTTTCTGAATAAACATGTAACTATCTTTAAAACCAGCAGCTGTAGACAAAATTCAGACCAATATGTGTATCTACCACTATGGAATGTTTTCATCAATTTTGACTTGAGTTCTTGCCAGTCCTTGCTGTGCAGGTTGTAGCCAGGCCTGACACCTGAGGGCTTTTAAACACTGTCTGCCAGCTTAGCTAACCCCCAGAACAGGAGAGCAGCAAGTTGTCCCTCTGTCTTGAGACAGCGTGACACCTTAAAGTAGCAGAAGCAGTGGGAAGTAGAGCTTTGTTGTGGGCTGGAGGTGTCGCCGGCAGGGGCTTTCCCAGGGATCCACCTTTAAACAGCAGGACACTCAGCTGGAGCTGCTTTTCAGCTTCCACAGGTGCAGCTTGCTCATGTTCTCAGCCAGTGGTCACGTAACACAGCATTGGGAGGTGCTTGAATTGTTTGGAAGCTTTGTGTGGCTGATAAGCACAGATTGATCACACCCACCGAGCACTGGAGGCCTGTGTTCATTTCCATATCTGGGGTCAGTGCCAACCAAATTTATTCCCCACACAGAGGCTAGTGTTCAAAAGGTTTTGGGTAATAAATGGTTTGGCAAAGTATTTGTGGACTTCTGTGGAACCTGTAGGAAAAACACCTGCCCCTGTTCTGTGTCTGTGTATGAAAGTGTGAGGATACACAGGCACATGTTGAAGCAGAAGTTGTGTGTAAGGCTTCTGGGAATGTGTGCTAGAATTCAGACTGGATGCCATGGTGGATTCCATTGTTTTATACTTGATGAGACCTCTTCTCTTGTTAAAGAAAAGCTGTGTACCATAATGGAGCAAGGGGGGCTGCTCTTCAGGGGTATTGGATCAAAAGAACTGGTATTACACACCAAAGGGATTTATATTCAGTATTTGCCCCATTTCTAAACAAAAAGAGTAGAGAATATGCAAAGCAGTGAAGGAAAGCTGGCTCTGAAGAGTAAACAAGTTGAAAAGGCTGCAGTCTGCTGTTTATTTTTAGTCACTTTGCAGTCAGGGTTCCAGGTTAAAATTTAACTAAGCAATCCATAGTAGAAACTTTTTTTTTTTTTTTTTTTTGACAAGACTTAAAAATAACCATTCCTTTATGGGATTGGTATGTGTATGAGTAATGAAGGAAATGTGGAAGATGCAAGTTGTTCTTTGCTCAAGTAGAATCAGAAGAGAAGGGAAAATAAATTTGCTTGGATGTCTTGTTTATTTTTCCATGCAACACTGTAGTTCAGCTTTTGACAACTTGTACTTTGGGTTTGCTTCATTTAAAATGCCTGCAAAACACACAAACCCAACTGATAAAGCCTTGAAAATTCACAGTGCCAGTTCACAGAAAATTCACTTTCTTTCATCTTGAAAAACCCATGTTAAGAGTAGAAAATATTTTTATTTGTCAGGCTCTAACTCACTCCTGTTGACTGAGTGACACATTAGCATTATTACTCAATGACTTATTTCTCATTTAATCCCACAGGTATTTATTTGTTCTGCAGCTGAAACTGGATATTCTTAGTGGAAAGTAAGAAGCCTTTTAAACTGTTACAGTGTGTTTAGCATAGTTTATTACATTTACATTTGGATGATTAATAGGTTTTACTTAATAATGTAATGTTTTGGGTTTTTTTCCTCTAAAATACTACTTTTCTATGCATGAATTATCAGAAGAGAAATGCTTAAATAATGTAGTGCTTTTCTCCTGATACTTTTCTGAAAATCTGTCAGTACTTTTTCATTTTCTTATCCCAGATGTTTGCAGAGTGTTACTGTCAGTTACATGAGTGTCTGCTAATGGTGTCAATTCAGGTTTTACCAATGTTTTTCTCTTTTGGCAGATTGGAATGCCCTTTTGACACCGCCGTCCAGCTGGCAGCTTATAACATGCAAGGTGAGTAGGTGAAGGAAGGGAAGGGTGAGGTTTCACAAACAGTTCTGCATAATCTCTTATTAACTGTGTAAAAAAGTCTGTCCTTGTTATGTCCATAAAAGAGACTCTGCCCAGACATTGGTGATCCAGTGTAAAATGCAGATCTTTTTGATTGTATGTGTGCTGAGAGTACGTGCAGAGCATTACTCAGTTCCTCAGGAAACAGAGCAAGGATGTTCTGAACATAAACAGCTTTGCCCTGAAGTTGTTTTGTCAGGTGCTTATGTGCAAATCTGTCCACTTTCACAGAAGATGGGAGGTCTGCAGCCTTCCTGAATCCCTTCCACGTAGTAACGCAGCTCACTTCTTTTGCATCACGTAGTTTCTGTCAAGTGTTGTCTTTGTTGTCCAGATCAGGTATAAAATCGGTTTTGTTTGTTCTGTGTGTAAAATACCAGCTTTTGACTTCATCTTATTTGTAGGAACATCTTAATGCCCCATGACTTATGCTTGTACTTCAGCATTTCTAGTTGAATTGCACTTGTTGGTATTTCAGATCCTTCCTCAGCCACAAGAAGATGTGATATACTCTTTTTTTCTCAGCTGTACAACACTGTCCTTGAATCATCTGAGAGGTTGTTTTTTGTTTTGTTTTTTTTTTAAATCAGTTGTCTTTAACTTTTAATTGCAGGTGAGAATGTTTTGTTTGGATGAGGCTGTGATGTTAACAAATGTGATGTTTCCTGTGGTTTCAACCAGGGGAGCTCACCAAAAAAAAAGAGGGGTGGCTTTGAAATTTTAGAAATGCCTGCTAGACTTCTGGATAGAACATATATATATATATCCTCCTAATTGGACAGTCTGGATATATGGCCTCGTTCAACCCAGTTGATGTGCCATGAGTTTGAGGCACACAAATTCTCCACACAACATTCGTCTTAGGCATCTGTTGTACTTACTCTGCATGACACAGGACAAAATCACTGAAATGTATTCCTTTACAAGTATTTTTCAAAACACTTTCTTCTTTTCATGCAGGATGTGCTAATGGCCCTAAATCATGTGTAGTTATAAAAATTGGGATTAAACTGTGAAGATACCTGCCTTTTTAACCTGCTTTTTTATGTGGAAGGAAAGCAGTTAGAGTACATTCCACAGTTTAAAATACTTAAATTATTAATATTATATTATGTGGATCATTGTTAGAACCTTAAGATACAGTTTCAGTACATAAGATTTTGAAAGAGCGTAGTTAGGCCATATATCCACTGCTTTTTATGGTGGTCTTTTCTTTCCTCTCTCCACAATGAGGCCTGTAGCAGGGCTTTCATCTTACTGCCTGACAGCTGTTGTACTTTTATTTAAATCAGCTGGAACCTAAGCTGGCTTTGACAGCATTCCTTTCAACAGAGGCAGGCATTTTAGTGGGAGTAAATTATTATAGAACTACAGACTTCCTCAGTCAGCATTTGAAAAAAAGGAAAAGGAGGGAGTAAAAAGGCTGTTATTATGCTTGCAGCATTCAGACTCCAAAAACTTGAGTTTCTTTTAAGTTTGGAGTTTCATTTCCAAGGAGTAGCATCTCTGTACCTGTGGAATGCTGTCATTTATTTGATTTCTCCGGGTCTTCCCAGTGATGTATCTCTATTTCTCTACATAAACATCTGTAGTTTTATTTTTCAGACAGAGCAATTACTGGCCTGCATCAGACTTCCAAAGTCCAAGTTACAGAATTATTTTTTGACTATGAGCTGAACTTTAAGAAGTACCTTGAAATTAGTAGGAGGAGCCAGTGCTTAGTGACTTTGAAAATCAGTCCATATTTGTAAAGGTTTCTGATTGTCAGTTTCAGCATTTTAGATATTTATCTGTCTTTTAAAGCTGGACTTGTTAGCATCTGTGGGAGATGGAGCTGTGGTTTTGATGTGGCACACCCCTCGACTGGTATGCTCCAGTATGTTTTCTACACAGCATCTCTTACTGCCCCTCTGAGCATGCAGCAGTGGGCTTGATGAGCCATTCGACAGTCCCAGGAGGGCATTTATTATATTCTGAGATGAGGAGGAGAGCAACCAATAACAGCTGCATGATTGTACCCTGACACAGAGTAATTTTAGCAGGACAGGGCCATATAGAATCGTAAAACCAGAAACTGACTTGAAGCTTCATAAAAAGTGTCAGAACTGGTTTTGCTTGTTATAAATGTAGAGATATTGTTTAAATTCTTTAAGGCAAAATTCCATTGTAACTTGAGTCAGCTGTCATCTCAGTAGATACTTCTGTGATAAAAATGTTGAAAATTCTCTGCAAGAAAGAAAGAAGGTGAGTTTAAAAGATGGTGATAAATTGCCTTTATAGGAAGCTTTTTAAGGAACATGGCGATAATAATTTGTAAAAATCATTACAAAGCTTTTGTTCAGACAACATTACTGTTTGTTTAGTGTCCATAATTTCCCTGTCAAAAATGGTGAAAAGAGAAGAAGGAACACAAAAGGAAATGTAGTGTTCTAGACTAACTAGAAGAGTGTGCAGAAATTCCTCTGTATGCACAAATATCCACTGTTTTTATTGAGAACAGTGCCTAACAGTGTTGTTCTTTTGCAGCTGAACTTGGAGACTATGATCCTGCTGAACATGTCCCTGAGCTGGTGTCCGAGTTCAGATTTGTTCCCACTCAGACTGAAGAGATGGAATTAGCTGTGTTTGAGAAGTGGAAGGAATGCAGGTACTAGATCTTCCAACTAATTTTCACTGATGTTTCTGTGACAAGAATCTATTAAGAAGATACTTCTGACATTTCTTCTGTGGCCTGGTTCAGAAGTAGAATTTTAATATGGTTCTGTCCTATTTTGTAAAAGAATTTAATGAGAAAAATTAAGCTTTTCAAAGGTCTAAGTAAAATGATGAGGTACAAAATCTTGAAACACAACTTTTGTAGCAGCATTTTCAGATTAAAACTTTTAAAAAATGACCTGATCATTAAAGTGAACAGGTGTTACCATTTTTTGTTTTTTATGGACTTTCACGAAGTTTTTTTTCCTCGTTCCTTATAGGTCAGTTTTTCCTTTCTGTGCTTTTTCAGGCGTCTTCCTAACAGCAAAAATTCTATTTCAGGGGGCAAACACCAGCACAGGCTGAAACTAACTACTTAAACAAAGCTAAGTGGCTGGAAATGTATGGTGTAGACATGCACATAGTCAAGGTATGTTTAACCACAGCATGGTGACCTTTGGAAATGATAATGTTAGTTTTGTGTTGCATTTCAATGCTACTTTTGGCTCTACTTTGAGAGGGGGGGAAAGAAAAGGAATATTGTTCTCATGCTATGTAATGTCTATATAATAAGTGATCTGGCTTTGTGTCAACATTCCACTCTTTGGTATATATTTCTAGAAGGCATAACTTGAGTCCAAGCATATCTGCTCTACGTTAAATGTGTGATTGATGTGGAAGTGTATACTACAGTTTGTATTTAGACTTAGAAGTTTTGTGAAAAATCACAGTAATTCAAATTTGCTGGGGTGTAGTTACCTACCAGCTGAAGAACTACAAATAAGCATAGATCTCCTGTAGAGACACAAGTACAGGAAATGCATAAGGATGTCTTTATTATAGAAATGAAAAAATTTTAATTTTCCTCTTCAGTCAGCCATATTGAAGGGTTGCAGACAAGAAAAATCCATTGCATAAGATCATCAAAATACAAGGGTTTTGTTGTATAAGATAGGAGATATGTGTGTAATTATAACACTGGGCAAACAAACTACATGAATCACTCTAGTAAATTGGGTAGAGGGTCGAACACCAAAATGAATATAATTTTTATTTTTGTGTAATTAGGCAAGAGATGGCAATGATTACAGCCTGGGACTAACACCTACAGGAGTTCTTGTCTTTGAAGGAGATACAAAGATTGGTTTGTTTTTCTGGTAAGCTCTCTGATTGTACACTAAAATCTGGTTTTAATTTTGGTAGTTTTGTTTCTTTTATGGTAGCAAAAATAGTTTTTGTTGTAAGAACACCATGAATATTATGAGGTACTTTCTCAGTAAGTTACTAAAAGTTAGATGTAATCTGCACTTTCTGTTCATCTGGCAGGCCAAAGATAACAAGGCTTGACTTCAAGAAGAACAAACTCACTCTGGTTGTTGTTGAAGATGATGAACAGGTAGAAAAATAATCTGTTTAGTTAAATCTCAGTCTTGATTATACTTGTTTGCATACTCATAATGTACTAGTTTACTTATTCCTAATCTTTCCTTATATTTAAGTTTTGAGAATTAATATGGATGCCTGAAAGATTTTTGACTGGGACTTGTGGAGAGAGGAGGGAAACGAAGGGACTTGATAAACTTTTCTGTCATCGATTTTTTTTTTTTCTCTTTTTTTTTTAAAGCGAATGCCTGGTGAAACTAGAGTAGATGCTTTGGAAACAGTGTGCATTGCACAAGAAAGTTAAAAAAAAAATAAACCCCACATTCCACATTTAGTAGAATGAATTACTTAAGCAGGTTTCAGAATTATTTCTGTGGGGAAGAAATTGCATACACCCAAGACAATTAAAAAGTGAGCATTGGTAATTTGCGAAGATCAGATTTGGAAGTGAAACTGTGTTAGCATCATCAACAAGTACCTTCCTGTTGTAATCGTATCTTTAATTTGTAGTTACTCAGAGGGGAGTCCAGCCCTTTCCAACTTTAGACAATGTAGCAGCTGTTCATTATAGCTTCTGAAAAGGCTGATTTTTCTGCCTAAAACATTTTTTATAATACATACATTAGGAATCATAAAAACGAAATTTTATTTGGCTTGCATGGAATTTTAGCTTTGACTTCTTCAAGCCCCTTGTAAGTCGTCAGTGTGCTTTGTGTGCTTTAAGGGAAAGGAGCAGGAGCACACTTTTGTCTTTAGACTGGATCATCCCAAAGCCTGCAAACACCTGTGGAAGTGTGCAGTGGAGCACCACGCCTTCTTCCGCCTCCGGGGGCCCGTGCAGAAGAGCTCCAGTCGCTCTGGCTTCATTCGCTTGGGCTCTCGCTTCCGATACAGGTCAGCGTCACCTGCCCTGTGGCACAGAGCTCCTGCCGTTCCTTGCTTCTCCTGGATGCTGGGTTCTAGTCCTATTAGCAGCTCTCTCTGTGACTTTTAGCAATATTCCTTAAGGTTTATTCTCTTCCAGAATTATCAGCTTCTCCCAAAACTCGTGGGAGTTTTGGGGTAAAAGCACACATGCTTTTATCAGCAGCTTAATGTTTAAAAAGTCATTGCTTCTGCAGTTTGTCTTGGGGAAATGAGGTGAAGAGGAGACTGTTGCTAAAACTCTTACTCTGGTTTGTGAAAGGTCTTTTGAGTTTGAAGTTTAGGGTGTTTTATTAGAACTGACATCAGATAAGCTGTGAATTTAAAATAGAAATGCGATGTTTTGATGAGCATTGTCTCTATTCCGTCATTAAAAATAAGCGATTTATTTTAATGCTTTGCACTTTTATGTGACATTTTTAGTGGGAAAACAGAATATCAAACCACAAAGACCAACAAAGCCAGGAGATCAGCATCCTTTGAAAGAAGGCCCAGCAAGAGATACTCAAGACGAACACTGCAAATGAAAGGTAAAAGAACTTCTGTTCTGAGAAGTATAATCCAATGTGAGAGTCATGTAATCATCTCTTTTAAAAATTCCAGATAGGAATTCTCCTGTAGTTGTTTGCCCTTCTCTTGAACTTTTGAAATTAGGTTTTCTTTGACTTATTTAAGAGACTTCATGTATTTATCAGAAAAAGCTTGTGTCCAAAGCATGTCCAAACCAGCTTGCCTGGCAGGTAAAACACCTGTGAAAATTGCACAGTAGGTCTTGGTATGAAGATGGAAAACTTGGGCCCAGGAAACAGTGATATATTAATGATAGTATTCTAAATTTATTAACAGAGTTAAAAATGTTTTTCATTGTTGTTAGGAGCTGCACTTCATTGTCATGATCTGACAGCAGGTGATACCTTGTTTCTGACTCCTACTCTTGCATAGGTCAACTGTGACAGCCATGTCTGCCTTCAGATACTCGCTTAAATCTGGCTTGGGTTTGCTCTTCAGATTTTTTAATTTTATTTTCTGACTTAGGTTTTGTTTTTTTACACATTATATACGAGATGTGTGCAACTTTTGCTCTTTTCATTGCCTATTTTAGGCAGTGATAGGCTATTTTTATTAATAATATAATTAATATTTAACTGATAACCTAATTATAAATAGAATTTTAATTAATGCTTTCTATTTTTGCAGCATACACTGCTAAACTGGAAGAAACAAGGTAAGATGCATTCCAATCTTTGAATTTCTCTCTTTGGTGTTTGGCACCTGTACTTGAGCACATGTCTGCCGAAGGAGGATATAGTGTTGGCCTATTAACTGTGGCTTTGCCATGGGTACTGTGTTTGTTTGCTTTATATAGAAGTCAGTGTTCAAAGCAAAGCTGTGTGGCTGTTACACAGTTTTGCCAGACTCGCTTAATGGCTAGCAAAGAATTTTGTTTATTGCTAGCCGTGATTCTTGCTGGATATGAGCTGTAATTCATGTGCTGCCATGAAAAGAGATCAGGTAACTGTGTGAGCAGGTCTTCTACCTGAAGGCTGCCTGCTCTGGCTGTGTGACTGAAATCTCTCATTCAGTGTAGGTCAGAGAAAGGGGAAAGACAGTAAAATTAATATTTTTGAAATAAGTTGATGGTTTTCTATTCCGTGTTACACTTGCATTTTTTTTTGCGTATGATCAGCATTGAAAGAGAAGCCTTTTTTTTCTTTGCTTCTCTACCAAAAGTCTTCCTGGATGTTCATACTTGCTGTTGCAATGTCATATGTATCTGAATCATATCATTTTCATACCCTTCCCTAAAGGAAGAGAGGAAACCAGGTTAAAAGGGACAGCCTGGTAGTGGAGAAACTTAGGTCACTCAGTTGTGGTTTCTGTCCTTTGCCCTAATAACTTGTGAACACTGCAGTGATCAGTTACCAAATCATTTTTTAAACTGTAGATATTTATAGATATTAAGCACCATGGTGAGGTGGGTAAGGAATGCCAAAATAACATTTTAAAGCGGCAGGATTAATGCAGCCCAACGTTTTCTGTCTGTAGTAGCAGGGCTGATTTTTGCATGAGAGCAGGACAAGTCTAGAAGTGTGAGGACAAGGCTGCAGTGTGGCTTCCCGTATTGTTTTGTCTTTCTGTACAATGGGAAAAGTACTCTTCAAAACTGGATGTCATTAAGATTCTCTGCGTGCAAAATGTGACTGTGTGATTAATTAGTGCTCTTGTCATGCTGTGTTGTCCTGCCCTCCTCCAAGTTTCAGTTTGCTGAGGTCATTCTGAGAGTGGGAAGAGAAACTTCATGTGCAGTTTCTCCTCCTGATAAGACTGCGGTTTCCTGATCTGCACTTAGGTGTGGCACTGTTGTGTCTCCACAGCAAGCTGTGCCATTTCTGAAACTCTACACTCCGTGTTGCTAATTGAAATGCATCATGAAAGATGTATGTTCTTCCCGTCTTTTGTGTTAACCCAGCACAGGGGAATGTGCTAGTCAGAAGGCATTCCTTCATATTTCTGTTAATTCTGGGATAGCCTCCACACTCTCTCAATAGAGAAAGGGTGAACGGGGAAACAGGCAAGGAACAGCCTGTTCAGTGTTGACATCGTGGTGTTTTAAATAAAATAATTCAAAAGAGTCACTGAAGTAAATACAGAAATCTATTTGGATTGTCAGTTTGCCAGGTTGGATAGCTGTTGTCCAGACCATAAATCAGAAAATTAACGGGTCGTATGAGAAAGGAGCCTTTTAGAACTCTGGGGAAAAAATTTGCTTTGCATGAAATCTATAATGCATCATTACTGCTTTTAAGTCTCTCAAAAACTTGAAATGCCTCTTGCGGGTTCAGAAATGATCAGGAATAGGAATATGGGTCCTATTTAATTCATCAAATATAGTAAATATTTAATAACATAAAATTATTATTAATGCTATGCTGAGTTGCTGTGCATGTAAATTTGAACAGCTGCTTTTAAGTCCATTAGAGGTTGTATGCAGAAGAAACTGTAATTTTTCTGATAAACTTTTGTGATGGGAAATGTCAAACCAGGAGGAGGGTTCTAGTTTGGGAACTAACATAATATCTACAGCATGTAGATGAGCTATTGACAGTGTCACATTTTTCTGGGTGTTTTAACTAAAATTATATAATTTCTGCTTTTGAAGTGCCACATCTTACTGCAGAATCGGGAAGACTTTTTAAACCAAACTGGTTTAGGAAAGAAAGAGTTAAAAAACAGATGAGTTACAGATAAACTACCACCTGAACAAAGAAAAAAATATCTTAATACCCTCAGTTACCTAGAATGAGACAACTGATCTAAAGGAGAAGTTTTTAAGGCTTTTGTGAAAAGAGATTAATACTTCGGAAATATCTTAGACTCTGTTTCTTTCTGAAAGTCCTTACAGTTCTACCAGCTGGCAAAAGCAGTTTGTTGATCTGATTCACTTTTAAATTCTTCTTGTCTTTCAGTGCTGCAAACAATGCTGTTATCAGCCAAACGAATGGATCACAAGTAAGGACTCTCTCTCATTCTTTCTAAAGGCAATTTTCATGCGCCTCAACAGATTTGAAGATTTCTTTATCTGCTCTTGAAATCCAGTGATTGACCGAATGAATGTTGCAGTTAACATTAACTGTGCTGGAAAAGACTGGCATAGATATCCAGTGCTAGGGAGGGAAGGGAAGAAAATGGCCTTGGGTTTAGCTTTGTGCTTCAGTGTTGATATGTGTTGTTCACTTTAGTGTGTCATCACTTCATTAATGTGTGTATAATAACTTATTTATATTCTGTTTCCAAAGAGCTGGAATGCAAAGCCAAACCTGCCTGTCCTAACAGCGGTTCCTTCTGCTCCGGTCTTAGTGGAAATAGAAAACCTCCCAAGGAGCCCAGGAGCCAACCAGCAAGATAAGAAGTGGTATGTTCTGCTTTGCTGGGAAATGAATTCTTCTTGCTTATGCATGACTCAAGTAGCTTTCCCTTTATCTGTACTTAAATAAGCTGCTATTCTTGAATTTCTAATGTAAGTTGACAATCAAGTTAGGGATGATGCAGCTGATTTCTTCCTATGACTTGTGTGTGGAGAGGTAAGGACAACAGGCTTAGACACTTCCAACCAAAATAAAATTTCTTCAGGACCTAAAAGAATTAAGGAGGAGTAGCATTTCCAAGTCTTGGAGAGGGTTGGATCCTTCTCATTTGCCATAAGCTTGTGACCCTTTGCTTGGTGTCATGGGGCCCAAAGACTTGCCTTGATCCTTAGGGATATTACAGAACTTTGTAAACTGTATCCTTGTGCATTGTCTTTTGAACCTTCTGAAATAGGCAAGCTGACTTTTTTTATAGGCTTGGATAGAATGGGAGCTTAAGGAAAATGACACAAGCTGAAGATAAGAGCTTTGATTTCATGCAATCAATGTGTTTGTTTTATGGATTAGATGCATCTCGAAGAGGATTTGTTTGAAGATTAGATAAATGTACATATCATTTATCTTTTCTTAAATGAATTATATACTGCAAAGCTCTTTTCAAACCAAAACTGGCGTACATCAACCCAGTACTTGTGCACAGGTCATCTTAACTTCTTTGGCTTCTTGTGCCTATGGCTTATCCAAGGGAAATTTTTGCTTCTGCCAGACTCATCAGGAGCAGCGTGGTGGAATGGAGTGATACCAAAGCTCTTATCCTAAGCACTTTCAGCTCTCAGGGGAAAGGGTCTTTCTCCCATTGTCAGGCATATGAATCTGCTTTGCTTCTGTATCTCTTACAAGTAGATGATACCCGTTTCTAACGGTGCTGTGCCAAATGTACTTTAATTTTGTAAATTGTATTCATTTAAAGACTTTTAATACTATCAGCTTTGAATGATTAAGGGGATGGTAATTCTGCTTTGAGTTGCATTTTATTGACATTTTAATTGGAACGTATGATCAATGCTGTTTTTCTTTCTTTTGCCCTTGATTTATCTAGTATCTGAAATCTGTGCTTGTCTGTGGTGGAATCCTGTTGATCGCTCGATTCCTTCCGTGGTGGTGGGTGAAAGGTGGTGGCATCTTTATTCTTCAGCATTCTCAATATGCTTTTATTTTTATTCTTTTGGTCTAATTGCAAAATGAGTGCTAGACACACGTGTATTTCCTTTGGTGGGAATGTTTGACTTGGCTCCAGACCAGCTCTTCCTGGGTACCTGATTTGTGCTAATGTATGTTTGCAAGGCTGCTTTGCTTACTGAAATCCTGCTGCTTTGGTTCTGGAGCAGAGAGGGCTCTGTGGCCACTTAGGGGTTTGTAATGCCTGTTTTTAGGATTGAGAACTTGAGGCTGTCTGTCTTAACACTGTCGAGGAATCTCAGCTTACATGCCAGCTGCTGCAAGATGTAGTGTTTGTATAGAAGAGTGGGAGTGAATGCAAAATACACCTGCATGTAACCCAAAACAGTGTGTCCTAAAGAAAACAAGCTTCTTGGCAACTGATGCATTTTAATTGAGAGTGCAGTGCTTCTACTGTGTCTGTGTTATGTTTCTTTGAAACATTGTTACTGAAAGTAGTTGTCTTCTGGTTTTACTGTGGTCACTGAAACAGTACTGCCTGTAATAAAGGGCAAATTCAGCTGTAGGAAAAAGTAAACAGTTTGGAGTTGAGTCAGGAATTGAGCTATGTTCTGGTTTCCTAGGTGGGAAATGGGGTTAAGTTAATAGAATTGCCAGAACATACATATTTATTGCTGGGGGCTGTGACTTGGCTATTGTGCCTGCAAGGGTGTCTGGGTGCTGCTAACAAGATCTCCTTTCCACTGCTACTGTCTTTAATTGGCCTGTTTCTGCATGAATTATCTTTGCTTTCTGTCAGAAAAATAGTCTTCTTTTAGAGAGAGCTTGCCAAAGATTGCTGAGAACACCAAAATCTTCTGGACTGTGGATTTTGTAGATAGTTAGATTGAAGGGGTTTAGAAGTAAGGTCCCGACCTCCTGGGTTTCTGTGCTCTGCTTGGCAGATGCCTGTACTGGCTACCTTGCAGCTTAGATCCCTTGCTAATGTCAATGTTTCCTTTAATTTGAAATGTTAATGCTGCAGCTGCCAACAGCAATTTTACCAGATTGTAGAAAGTACTTTGCCAGATACAGAAGATTTTAGAATTTCTGGGTTTGTGTGGTTTTCTTTTTTTTTTTTTTT
>VWZN01019520.1:1073744-1112357 GCA_013396955.1 Regulus satrapa | reverse complement strand
TGATGTTTAGGAAGGTTAGAACCCTAGATATCCTGGCTACAGGCCAGTTTCAGACTGTTTCTTGGGACCAGAGCTGTTAAAGTAATATGTTTTAATCAGGAAAGAAGAATTTTTCCTGCATTTTCCAGTTAGATCTAGATATAATCCTCTATTTAATTATATGTACTAGTGTACTACTACTACTACTACTACTATTATTATTATTATTATTATTATTATTATTATTATTATTATTATTATTATTATTATTATTATTATATTTGCTTTTTAAAGTTTTTTCTTTATTTTTCGCTTCTCTGGTCCAATTGAAGAGAAACAGATTTTCTGACAAATGCCAGTCCTACCATATGATTCACAAGGTTAATTGTTAAGTCAGAGGTTAAGACTCCAGCTTCATGGCTCATTGGTATTCTTGGGGGCCTTTTACAACATGAAGACCAAACCTTTACCCTTGAACACCCTGTGTTTCCTTGTGTTTTCTGAAGTTTGTTGCTTTTAAATTGCAATATTCTTTCTCTATTAAAAAAAGGAGGGAGAAGTTGTAACAGAGGGCTTTTAAAGTTAATTTACATTTTGCTTTTAGGATAAAGAAGTTGTTTGAATGATATTCAAAGTATTTTACTATGTTTCAAATTGCCACAGAGCCCAGAAATGAAAAACCATTGTTTTCAGATATCCAGACCTGAAGAACTAAAAAGTGTCAGCCAGGACTTATGCCTGAGATATTTCAGCCTCCTCACCCCCACATCTGATGGGAAGGAGGAGTTTCCAAATGAAATGAGTCTCTGTTTTACTATTCTGCTTTAAAAAAAAGTATGAGCAAGTTGTAAACTGAAGATCTGTGACACCTACCAAGCTGATTGGAACACTCTCTTGTGCTCTTTTTAATTTTAGGTTTTGAATGGTGAACGTTGTAAACTTCTGGAGTGAAGCAAACCCATTTGTTTCTTTCTTATTTGTGAAGTTGCATGAGAATGTGCAAATGAAAATAAGTTGTATAACTTTACAGTATCATATAACGTCTGTGTAGTTGAGAGAGAAGAAGCCACTAATTTGAATGGAGGAATTTGGGGTAGTTTGGTATTTACAAAGCAAGAACACTGCTGCAATAACAAATCACTTTTTTATTGCCAAGTCTTAAGTTCAGATGTGCTTTTGTCGAGGTCAGGCCACTGCAAGGAGTGGCTGAATCCTTGGGTGTCAGAGAAGTTTTGTGTAGCCGCTGCAGAATTAGGGGAGTTGAGGCTGGAGGACACCTGGAGATCAGGCAGTCTACCCCCATGGTAAGAGCAGGGTTGAGTAGGGCGGGTTGTTTGGGACCGTGCCAGCCAGGTTTTGAGTATCTCCAAAGATGGAGACTTCACACCCTCCAGAGAACTGTTTCACCAACCTCAGAGGAGGAAAAGTCCGGTTTCTTCCTTGTGGTTTGGATTACAGTTTAGAGTGGATTTTTCTGTATTTCAGTTTGTTCCCATTGTCCCTTGTCCTTTCTTTGGGCTCTCTTGAGAAGTTTGACTGTTGTCCTTACTCCGTTCATCAGGTTTTTTACACAGTCTTGAGATCCTCTTGAGCTTTCTCCTCTCCAAGCTGAACAGTCCCAGCTCTCAGGCTCACCTCCTAGCTCAGGCCCTTTGTTGTCCTTGTGGCCCTTTGCTGCACTCCTTCCAGTAAATCCATGTGTCTCTTGTCCTGGGAAGCCCAGAGCTGGGCACAGCACCCCAGGGTGTCTCACCAGTGCTGAGCCGAGGGCTGGCAGCCCTGCTGATGGTCAGCACCTGCCCTGGAATTCACAGTCAGTTTGGTAATCAAAGCTGTGGCTCAGGATTTTGTAGTATTTTTTTTCCATGGCAGTTTCAGGATGGGGAAGCAGCCCCATCTGCCTTTAGAACTGGTTTGTTTCAGTATGATATGTCATGCATGCTTTTGCCATGAGGGAGGGTCCATTTTCTTCTGTGCTGGAATTATTTTGGTAAGACTTCATTACTTGGAGAGAATTAGTATCCTAATCTCTGTTAGGGTGGGTGACAGCTGTCAATAGCAGACAGAGAAATTGTATCACTGGTACCAGCATTTCTCCAGGGATGGGTCATGTTCTCTATGAGTTGCAATGAGGAAGCACATGGATGTTTATCTGTAGTGATAGATCTTTGCTTAATATGGCCAAATGTTCTGCGGCCAGCACCTTAATTCCTAAGCATGTTTTCGTTCCTCTCCTGTAGTTGTTGACTTGTATGTATTTTGCTATGTCAGTATTTAGAGTTACCTTCATACAAATGGGAGACAGACAAATTCTTGGAATATGGAATTTACTTGATTAGAACCTGAATTAGTGCGTGAACTGTTTTTCATTTGTAGAATCCTACATCTCCAGGACTTTCTGCTTTCGTCATTTGGAAAAGGGAGGTTTTTGTTGGGTTTTTTGGTAATATTGTGCATTTTTGTTTAGGCAAAAACAATTTGAAAAGGCTCAAATTCACTATTCTTACCTTCAGATAAAACATCGGTTGCCCCAAAGCTAAGAAAATTAACAAAGAATTTCATTGCAGAGTCCATATGAGAGACTATTCTCTTGTCACTACCAGTCTGAAAAAATAAATGAGTTTGCATGGTACTTCATGCTGTTGGAAATCAGATTGTTTCCAGGAGAACAGCCTCTTTTGTAGGACTCAGTTACTGTATTTTGAAGATTTTATTTCACAAACTAGCATGAAGTATTGCTTTGCTTTTCAGCAAGGAAGTTAAAACCCACACACGCCACTTGTAACTGGGAGCTTTCTCAGTCGTGTTATACATTGAATGCTGTGTGGTATGTATTTATACCAATTTATGGGCCAGGCAAAAAGAAGGGGTAATGCAGTAGCTACTCCCTTAACTCTCTGAGCTCCCTGAGCATGAAATTACTTATTAATGGGTTGACAAACATTTATATTCACTAAAACCCTTCATTATTCCTGTATTCATAATTATTTATATGGCTTTGAGGCCTGGTATATTTTATCAGTATTTATATTTCCTGGACAGTATTTCTTAAAATATGATGATAGAAGTTGAAGACATAAAGCCCAGCACTTAGTACTATACAAAGTTGAAATTATCCCTTTGTATGTGGGAAAATGCAGGTGTGTGGACTGCTAATGTCTGTTCATTTCCTGAGTACTGGGAGCTGACTGTGGTAGGAGCACTACATTTCCTGGGAAACCTTGGACAATTTCCCTTATGGCTGGTGTGCCAGTTCATCAGTATTTTATAAGAGGTGTCAGAAATTCTGTGCAGTGATTAAAGTTTTTTGTGCTTTTTGCTTCCATAATTTGGCCATTTATGAAGCTTGCCTGGTAATCTTCCTGCTGGTGCTCTGAAGAGGGTAAAGAGTCTGGGAGGCTTCAAAGGTTTTGATGCTCTGTGGAGAATTCATGTCTGCAAATTCCGGTGGCTGAGGGTCTCTTCCTCTTAATATGACCTTCCTCTTATTGCCTGCCTATCTCAGGTGGCTCAGGAGATAAAACTGAAAACTCAGGAGGAGTTTCAGTAGGTTTGAAGCCAAGATGGGGTCAATTTCTACTTGAATATTGACTTAGGAGTCTTTCTTGATTCTATCTAAAATTTGTTCTCCTGAGACCCTGTCCTGACGTGGGGTGAGGCTGCAGGGACTCATCCTGGTTGTCCATGCTACCTCAGCCAGGTGTCCCTCCCAGGGCACAAATGGCAGTAAGGTTTTTTTACAAACTTGGACCATCTCAGTGTAAATAGTGCACAGCTTTTGGAGCACACTAGACACTGAGTGTGCTGTTTGAATATGTTATTAGATAACAAGACCGCCCTTATCTGTAGTAGGCAAGATTTTAATCTACTCTCTTGTCTGTTTAGTAAATGTTACTTTAGTAGTCATGAGGAGAAAAAGTCTAATGTAATTATTCTAACAATTAAGGATAAAATTTTCACTTTCCATGCATTTTCTCTTACAATACTAAGAAAAGCACTGGGAGGTTCAAGGGGAAGAAGTGTTACTGGTGCTCTAGTTCACCTCTCTGATGCGGAGTTCATAGCAGCACATGCCAAGTCCCTTCAAAATGTCAGGCTGTCAGCAACTACATGCTGTAGGTAAAATCTGAACTTCTTAAAATGGTGGTCATATTAAAGATTGGAGACTATTGACAGAAAACTGTCAGAAAATAGAAAGAAAATGGTTGTCTCCATGTGAAGATTATAAAATACTTTGATTTGTGTATCAGCAAAGTAAGGTATGGGATTCAGTCTTTCCTTGTTGCCTTAATTGGAAGAACATCTCTTCCAGTCTATTAGTTCTAACAATTAAATCTCTGTATCCATCATTTCCTCTCTGCAAGACTGTGTGCTGTTTGTCTTCCCATTAGTGGTGCAGAGAGAGGCTGCACAGGAGGTTGAAAAATTTTCCTATTATTTGCTTTGCTAGTAGCTTCTTATTCTACTGCTTCAAGAGAATCAAGCCAGTGGCCTCAATTTGCCTCACAACAATTAATTGACTTACAGCGATTCATGCATTATTAGCACTAGAACACTGATATCCTGTAATCTGTTTCAGAGGTGTATATTTAACATTGAAAGGATTCTTTATGTGCTTGAGCTGGAGGGGAAGGAATTTTTTCCTGGAGCCTCTATGGTCATAACAGGGCATTGCTTCCAGGTTCCAGGGGCTGGAGAGAGGCATGAGGCAGTAACCTGTAGCAGTAAAGGAGAAGTTGGTCTAAACTGTTCAGTAGAAAACTTCTCTTGTCTGTGCTTAAGGATAGGTTCTGTTCTGTTGTGGTGGGTATGGGCTTGATAACATTGTTCTCCTATTTGGGACAGGACTTGCAAAGGGGATTGATAGATTTTTCTTCTTAAATCAATATTGCAGCCAAACTGTGAGAGTGATTGTTGATTGAACTGGGCAGCAGTAAAGCTGCAGTTGTGTGCACAGGCTAATTAACAATTGCATTGTGCAGCAGTGGTTTCTGTGTTTGTTAGTTTGCTGTTAGGATAGCTTTAGCTGTTCCCAGGCTTTAGAGAAATGTATGAGATTCCTGGCTGCTTGCAAAACATAAGCATCCTCATATCATTTTTGGTTTTATAGGGTTTTTTTTCCCCTTGTACATTGAAAATACAGCTCACAGAACAAGACTAAAGGGAGACATTTCCATCAGAAACCAAAGGAGGTGAAACAAGTGATCCTGACAGGGTAACAGAATACATGCTCTGGGTCACTTAAAACACTGTTTTAAGTTTTCATTCACAGCTCTGCCTAAGTTAATAAAACTGAAGCTGGTTCTAGGTATGCCTGATCACAAGTGTCAGTGCAGTCCTGTGCAGTGCACCCTCCTGCCCTCCGTTCTTACTGCTTGCCCGTGTTGGGTGAAGTGCTACACAAACAGCTTTTTGTGATACCAACTTCCCTCCCCCTAACTTCTCCTTTTCTCTTGTAAAAATCCTAAAGGGTACCTTGAGTTTCTTAGAAAAACTTCAAATGTTTGTTCCAAAAAGTGTATTTCATGGATAAAAACTTTCCCTCCTTGTCTCTTTACTTTTTCCACTGCCGTGTGATGACACAGCAGGCAACATGGACCTGTTCTGTGATGAAGCCACTTACACAGACATGAAATGTTTCCTTTTTCATGTTACTTAAGCTCTCTGAAAGCCAGCGTCTGTTAGTTACCTGAAACAGTTTTTCTAGATTGACTGGTCGGCAGAAGACAGCTTGAAAAATGAGATTGCATGTGTTAAAGCTTTTTCTTGTTACAGGAAGAGTGGTAACGTGATTGTGCGTCTCTCTGCCCGTCTCTCTGCCTTTGCAGCATACCTCTTGTTGATTTGCTAGACAGCACAGAGTTGCCAGAAACTTGTGTGGATGATGCCATGGGCCGTCCAGGTGTTGGTTTGGCAACAGGAGATTCAGAAGAGGCTGTTAGTTGCCCTCCTCCTGGCACAAAGGAAACTGCTGGAGAAAAAGCAGACTCTGATCGTAAGCAAACTGACAGATTTTTCCGTACTATGATGTGTGAGATCAAAATTAAATAATTGGGTTGATATGAGATTGTTTCCTTACCAAAAATGCAGAACTGTTCTGGAAAGCTTCCTTAAATTATATGCATAAGGACAATTTTACGCATTACTGGAACAACAAAGATGGAGATAAAAGGGAAAAGTGAGTTCTTCATTGGATGTGACTTTGTCCAGAAATACAGTAAAGTGCAGCCATCTAAGCAATTAACTCTGCGTTTGCTCACTCACCGTGAGGATGGCTGGAGAAATGAGTTCCCAGGAGCACAAAGTGTTGTCATTTGGTGCACAAGTCTTGCTTGAAATCTGCACCAAAGCTTGAGCAAGTAGATTCCCTCATCCCTGTGCTTTTTTGCAGAACTTCAAAATTATGTAATTAATATTAAGGAATAATGCAAGTTACAAGTCAAAAAACTATATGATAACATTAGGAGGATGATTTCTTTTTTTGTCTTTTTCAGCATTTGAAGACACATTCCTAAAACTGAAACAGCTGGAGACAGAGCGCAGCAGCCCCGTGCCAACTGAGCGTCCCAACATAAACATAAATGTACAGGCAAGTGGCCTTTATTCCCCCTGCTACCATCCTGAATTCTGTTCAGATCATTCTGAAAAGCCTTCCACTTGCCTTGCTCTGTTTGCAAAATTTCTAAGACTGAGTGAGTAATACTGGCAGATAGTAAAGGAAATACAAATGCTTTATGATATATAAAACTGTGTGTGACAGGGCAGTGAGATAAAGATGGAGGCAGAGGTGGATGTGTGCAGACTGCAGCCTGGTGAGACTTTCTAAAAAAAAAAATCAGTGGGAGTAAAAGGCATAAATGCTTGAAATGTTTCTTAGTGGTCTTTATCTGTAGGTCACTACCTGCGCGATGTTCAGTAGTTCACTGTCTTTTTGGAAGGGCTGAGCTGCTTTCCTGGCATTTTTCAGTTCCAAGAAGGTTGTTCTGACGTTCTGTTTTGAGTCAAGTTTGCTGATGATCCATCCCTCCTGTTAAGCAACCAGTTTGTACCTGCTCTCTGATGTAGGTGTTAGAGCTCTGTGTTTACACAAAGAGCGATATGGTTTGATCTACTGCTCTCAAATCCCTCTGAGAAGTCAGGCTGCACTTCACGGGCAGCTGAGCCAAAGTACAAGCCTGAGTGCCCTGAACAGGGTGAGGGCTGCCTTCTCCCTCCTTGCTCTTCACTCATTTTTCCCCAGCTCCCTCTCTCCTTTCTTACCATCAGGAATCGTTGCAGGTTTCAGTGAACAAATGTATCTACAAACAGGTTTTTTCCCTGCCCTTTTGTTTGAAGCACCTTTTTGTTGAGGTGCTGGGTTTCTTTAGGTTTTTCATTTGCTCTTTAAGTTGGTAAACAGTGAGTTAAATAGATTCAGGGAAGGGGTCAAAGAAATGCCAGGGCCATAGTGAAAATAAATAGTGTTGCTAGAAGGGATGGAGAGGGCAGGATCCTCCCTCAGAACAGCAGTGAACTTTGATAGATTTGCTGGTTGTCAGACACCTGCCCCCAGACAGAATATTCTTCTGGGTTTTTTTAATGAGCTTTTAAAAATTAAATTTAGTTTTCCATTATTCCGCTTTCTCTGATGCAAAACCTTTGGGAGATTTCTGTGCTTTGGACCAGCAGGGAAAGTGAAACACCTGGCAGTGTTATCTCTGTTTAGGCTGCCCTCCCTTGCAGGGAGGCCCAAGCATTTATCTAACTTCGAGTGAAACAGCTATGATTTTTCTTGCTCCCTTGATGTAACAGGAGCCAGGTGCCAGGAGAGGTGTTTAGCAGTGTGTCTTTGAGCTAAGCCCACTGCTAAGCGTTTGTTTTCCACCTCCATGTAAGAGAAGGCTGCTGCTGCTGTGGGAGGTGCTGCAGGGCCGCTTGGTTCGTGTCCCCTTTAAGGGCTGCTGTCAGGGCTGCCTGCTGCACCTCTCTGCTTGCTGAGTGCATTACAAAGATTACCGGCTCTCTAAGAAGATTAGTCAGTGACTGTAGGTCTTGTTATGCTGAAACACTGCTTCTGCATAACCTAAAGCAAGTGGACACAGTTTATTTGAGAATATTTTAGCCCGTTGAGCTTCACTTTCATTCAGACAGAGAGGAGAAAAACATTTAATTGGTTCATTGAAGAGAATGGATTGAAGGTGTTTCAGTGTTTTTTAAATCGTGGCTGATTTAGGAAGCCAAGATTGCTCTAATGAGCTAATCTAACAAACAGCTGCCAATACAGAGCAGTCACAGTCATGCAGCTGCTGTCGCATGAGGTGCCAAGTAACTTTAGAGGTTGTAGATTGGGGGGGGCGAGTGGGACAAGAAACCTGATTAGAGAGCAAGAACATTTGCCTAACAGAGAATTATGGATCAACACTGTGCCAGTAGGTAGGTAAAACACAATTCAACTTCCAAGAAGAAAGTGCAAATTATATTAGGAAAATGTAAGAGTAGATCATCAGAGATATTTTTTTTGGGTAGGAGAGATATAATAAAACTTTTCTGCCTGTGATGTAGCTTACCAAGAAATCACTTGAGCATGTTTGTTTAAAATAGATAGACAAAGATTAGAGACTCTGCATACTTGAAATTCCCAATGCTTCAGATTGCAAAGACATGTAGGTTACAGTAGCACCAAATGAGCACACTCTTCAGAGTGGAAGGTTCATGGTTTGGAAACCAGTCCTGAAAAGAATGATCTAAAAGTCACTCTTAAAAATACTTTGTTTTCTGCCTTTGAAGGCTGCTTTATAAAACATAGAAACTTTAATTTATGGTGTTTGTTATAAAATATACCTATGGGGGTCTTCTCCTGTACTTACTTTTCTTCTTAATTTATTAGTAAAATAAGTGTTTGTGGTATTCTCTTCTGGCAGAATTGCATGGGACTACAGTATATCCACAAAACCTTGCAACAAGTTTGGATCCTGGACTTTGCTGTTATTTCAGAGGGAATGCAGTATTGCAGCATTCTCTCTGAATGCGTGTGACTAGAGATTTCAGCACATGTAGAAAACTGTTACAGTACATAAGAGGTTTGGCATTAGGGGAAAGTGTTATCTTTTTACTTATGAAGGCAGAGCTGCATCCTGAACTTCATGACACTGTTATATGCCAACTCACTTCAGCTTTGTTAATTTAAAATCTTTAACTCTTTTCCATCAGGGGACAGAGATGGCCTGATAGTTATCTTTATGTAATTCTCTGCTTGCAATCAATCAATCCTGATTGATTTCTTTGATAGGGAAATATTTATCTAGCTACCCCTGTTCTTCTAGAGAAAAAGAGGAAGCAAGGGAATGAATGGCTTCATTCTTCTCTGCTGCTCACTGCCAAAATCTGTTGGGATGGAAGAATGCGACTTTGTCTTTTCCCAGCTTTCACTAGTGCAGTGACCAGATCTGACAAAGAGAGCAAATAGCTTCAAATACACCAGCACTCTGCTTTCATCAGCTTCTGAAGGGAAATGAGCAATAAAGGTTCACCCTGTTTGCCCGTGTTCAAGTCAGAAAAGCAAGGACAGGAGGGTTTACTATTTTTCAATATGTTGAGGTCTGTAAATACATGGAAATTGCTCCGAAATGTACCTGTATAGGCTCCATCATCCTGCACAAAGTGATTTTTAGTGACACCAGCAACAAAACTCAAAAGCACAAAGGGTTGGGATCACATGCCTTGTTACTTACTGCCTTTCATCTGTCCTTGCCTTTTTGCATCGCTGCCTAGCTCCATGTTTTGATTGAAGAACACAGTGCAAGTGTAGATTGTGTAGTCCCTGGAAACAACAAACCTTCCAAATGAGCTAGAATAATGACAAACCCCAGCAGCTTAACCATTTTGTGTGAACAACTGAAATGTCTTGTAAATATGACATCTTGAGGCGTTAGCAGTGCCAGATGCTTCTCCCTCTAGCTACGTGCTTTTTTCATTAAAAAAACCTGTACGACACCTATGCTTTTTTCAAGTGCAAAATAGGGTTGAAAAAAATGGATCATTAATACTGAGGGCAGTACTTCCTGGTGGTATGAAATTGATGTTCTATTGAATTAAAATATTCTGTAATAGTACTACACTTTTCAAAAGTAGAGAGTCTAATCGTTAATAGACTGCAGTGACCCAATTAACTTGATTGTTCAGGTGGAGGGAGCTGAGAGGAAGTTAAACAATAAAATGGTGCTTCAAGTACCAGTGTACTGATGTGCTCAGTTAAAATGATCAGATTTACAGTATTAGTGGAATAATGCATTCAAAATGCTGTGCAGGTACTGTCATACATGGCTTTTGTTTCACTGAAGTCCATTGTAAAGACTTAAAGATTGTCACAGTTGGGTGATTCAGCTGTAATAATAATAATAATCATTCAGTTGTAATTATTTATTTTGGCAATTCCAGCAGCTTCTCTAAAATAAAAGTTCTTAAAAGTACTGTTGTTCCTCATAGCTTGTTATGTTGACAGTGACCCTTGGATATTGTGTGAAGTTCATTGCTGACTGGGTCAAAATTTGAAAACGGGTTCTCCTTTAGATAGTCTCCTAAGATTCTATTTGGATATCCCAAAAGGTGATTTTTAGAGGGAGACAAAAAGAGGAAATGTTTTTCCCCTCTTCCCCTAGACCAGATAACTACAAGCTCTCACCAGTGTCTCCAGGGAATGTAGAAAGTTGAAAGCGAATGGAGAGCTGTGGGGGGAGACAGGTGTTCATCTCTTTTTAACTCCTCTGCCCTCTCTCTCTGCCATGGGCTTCATTCCTCCTGGGCACGCTGCAGTTGGTGCAGGAAGGAGTGCAGCAGGATTGTCCCTGCTCTGGGCAGTCCTGCAGCACTTGCCTCCTGGGAAGAGCCTGCCCCAGACCCTGGCATATGGTGAGGAAAGCAGGACTCTGTCTCCCCCTGCTGAGTCATACCCTCAGAAGGAAGGTCACAGGGTTTAGTTTTCATTCAGCTAATTAACTTCTGCCACTAATCAAATAGCAATTAGTAGATTGAATGCTTAATTAACATTTTATAATTAAGAAATGCAATTCTCATAATGAAATATACTGTCGTGAAAGGTATCTCATTCTTACTTCTCTCCATTATGTATCTGGCTGCCAGTTTGCTCTGATATAATCAGTGGTGGGAGGTAGTTAGTAGCACAGTAATTAACTCTCGGTCTGACTTATAAGTGGATTTTAAATTATAAATCTTCCAAACCTGCATTTGAGAGTAAATTATCAACTTTTACTTAGGCTACACTGACATGATGTAATGGCTGTTATATTGATCTCCTGTCAGTAAACTAGGCTCCAGTTTTAGGATGCACTTCATTTCTTGCACATTGTATTTTTAGCACAGCAGTTTGTATATCCACATTTAAGCATTGTGCTTTTTTTTTTTTTTATTGTATTACTGTGGCATCAAAACTGCGTTCCAAAATAAAGGAAAAAATTGCTTTTTCATTTCAATATACATCTGCTGACTTTCCTCTGGGTTCAGAGCCTTGTTGTTACTTAGAGGTGTTGATAAACTTCAACCCAGACTTGTCCATGTGGAAACTGCTTCTTATGTTTTCATGTCTAGGATGAAGTGGTGAAGTTGACAAATAAATGTCTTAACAATGCAATCGAGAGCCCAATTGTAGCAGCAAAGTGGCTTCCAGCAGATCTCAAAAGCAATATTCTGAAGGCCCAGGCAGAAGCAGGGCAAAAGGTAAATACTCGACTGAACAGAGCTGTGACGCTGTCAAATGTTTTACTTCTCTTCAGTTGCTTGATGTTGGAGAAGGTGCCTTGCAGATAAGGGTGTTTCAAGGCAGAGTGAGAAGGCTTTTCAGCCTTTCGTCTCACTGATAATGGTTCCAAGGCACTGCAACGCTTGCCCAAGGAGGAATTTCTGTCCTTGATGATACTCAAGGGGTAACAGGACAAGACCCTGGTTTGAGGAGTCATTGAGACACGTGACCTCCAAAGGTTGCTTTCTAATCAAGCAATTATCCTGTCACTAAGACTGGGCTTCTTGCATGTTGTAGTACATTCCTTAGCAAATAACAGTATTTTATTTGACTTGATGAATTTTTATTTCTGCGCTGAAGTTGTCACATGGAATTAATGTTCTAAGTCTGAGCTGTAGATGAACAGCACGTTTTTGTGCTGGGATAGAGACTCAGCTCCACTCTGAATCTCAGAACTGACATAAGATGCAAACAGGTGTCAGAAATGTATGTCTCTGTTTATTTCTTCCTCTCAGGTTGGCAAAGATGACAGCATGACAGGTGTCAAGAATTCCAATATTCAGGAGGCTGCTGCCAGGTAGTGAATCGATTTGGAAGAAACATGTGGTGTAGCTACCCCACTACAGAACTATTTAGTGTGGTCTGCCAGTCACTCAGCCATCACTGCATTTCACCTTGCATAGGGTGCCTTAACTTCATGAGTGTGAAGTGGTTTTGAGATTAAAACCAGGGTTATAACTGCTAAGTTTTATTATATACAAGATAATACAGATGCTCTTTATTCTCCCATAGTTGATGACCATTATTACAGCAGCAGTTTCAATCACTAATTATTCCTGAAATGTGAACAGCTTCAGTGTGGGGAGAGGGGATGGGTGTGTTCACAGTGCTTCTTAGTGGAGAAAAAAATTGTATACAAATCCCTGAGAGTGACAATTTCCTGAGAATTACTAAATATTAAATGATTGCAGCCATTGAAAAAGTTTAAAAGTTTACATATAACTTCCTGACCGTTTGTGAAGATGCACATGTGGCAGACCTCAAAGGGCAGAGAATGGTACTGTAAATAAAATGTACAAATAAAATGTACATGAGTAGTCCCAAAACTCTTAACAAGTTGTAACTTGTTGTAACAAGTGATTCATAAAGAGTTTTCCATGGAAGGTTGTACCTGTTTTCTGTTTTGTTTGTTTTTTGTTGGTTTGTGCCAGGAACATTATCCTGTCAGGCAAATCACAGAGCAGTCCCCCAGCAACCAGTCCAGTATTTCAAGATCCAAGAGAGCTGCTGAGAGCAGTCCCTACTTCAAACACCTTTGTTCTGTAAGTACAATTCTGGAGAAACATGTTTCTAGGGTAAGGGGACTACCTGGAGATTGTGATGAAAAGATGAGGAACAGCTGCTGAGCGTTTAGGCTACGTCTAACTAAGCAGGTTTATGGATGCATTTTTAATTACTGTTGCAGCAGTTAATCAGTGTAGGCCAGGCCTCGGGGTGAGTATCCTTGCAAGCAGTAAGTGAATCTCTCTCATCTTCTGAAAGGACTGAGATTCCTGACATCCTGCTGCCCCTGGCTCTAAAGAGGAAGATAAGAGGATGACAGGAAAGGCTTCAGGCAAATTAGACAGGAGGGCTGAAGAAACTCCTTTGAGAATAGAAGACATCAATACTGTTGGGTCTGAGACAGCTGTAGCTGGAACCAGGAAAGAGAGCAGTAATCTGTGGAGGTAGTTGCAAGGCATTTCACTGACACACAAGCATCAGTCTTTTGTCTGCCTCTGTGGAACTGGTGTGAAGGTTTTGAGCTATCTGGGAAGCAGCCATGTTCCATGCTCTCCAGCCAGGGTGCTAATGAGAATGTTTTCCCCTTCCAGTAATTCGTTGAATGAGGACAATGCTGACTCTAACCACGAGGACCTGCTAATTCCAGCTAATCTGGCTCCAACTGAGGAGGCTGCTGTTTCAAAGGTATCACCACCTGCCAGCCTGGAAGGTTTCTGTGTCACATTCTGAGCTACCGATGCCTCCAGGCAAGCCCAGCAGACCTTGCTGCATGCCTCTCATAACTCTGTGAATGCCAGGCTCTGGGGAATGCCAGAAAGTGCTTTCTGAAGCAGTCAGGGACACTGCAGAGATCTTTGCAAAGGCCATTTCTGCGTGTCCTTTCTGGTTCTTGGCATAACTCTTATTTTTCTAAACTGGTTGTTTTTCTCACACTGCTGGGGAGCCCCTTACATCCCAACGATTTTATGCTCCAATAAGGAGACTGTAGGGATGAAATTCTGACACAGACAGTTCCCATCAAAAGAATCACAGAAGGAGAAGTTTGAATTTAGATGTTAATTTTTTTTATTCCAATTACCTTAAGGTAATTTTTAACTGGACTCCATTAAGAGCACAAATTCAGGGATTAGACTTTCTTTTGGAGAAGGACAAAAGAAAGCAGAGTCAAATAGCATTGGACCTCTTGTTGCCTTTACTTGAGCAGACTGACAGATTGTTCTGGATGACCAAAACACCCTGCCCTGTAGCTGTTGGGCCTCTAAACCAGTATTACATAGTTGATCCCAGTGAATAATCATGAATTTCACCGAGTTCAAACACCCCTCTCCAGACCTTGCTGACCTTTTGAATGGTGCAGTACCCTACCTTGACAGCGGGGAAGGGGCAGTTTCACTGCTTGCTTACAGTGGTGCTGTTTCCAGTACATCAGTGAGAATAAGGGAAGTTAAAAAGCTGTTAAAAAGGAGCAAATTACTTGAAAAAGTAGGCCTGATAAAAAGTGGTGTTCGTTAAACCACGAGAGTATTCAATAGACCTATGTGGTTACTACTGGGAATTCAATTCAAAACTGATTTATTCCATAGAGCACTCCAGATGACCAGGACGTTTCCTTAACATCACTGACAGAGAATCTAATTGACTTTACAGAAGCTACACCTCGGGTAAATGTATTTCAAACCCAAACTTCTTCCTTTGCACATAACAGTGATTTTTACTCATGAACTCTTCTCTGGCTTTAGTGTCTGTCTGCCAGGCTTGGATCTGCAGCAGTGGAAAGAAGTGCTGGACAGGGATCACTGCTCATATGGCCCCCACCTGCGGGCTGGCTGGTGTAGGGGTGTAGACTTTGCAGCTTTGCAGGGGAAATGGAGGAACCTGAAGAGTGAACCCCTATGTGTGCCACAGGAACTTCTAGTACTGTTTTAGTAGAGCTGCAGGTGCCAGCCTGCTTCTTACACTTTTGGGGATACAAAAGGGTTCAGTAATACATAATTCATAAATTACATGGGAAGATGTATGTATATGTGTGTGTATATATATATATGTGTGTGTGTGTGTGTGTGTAGATCTACACACAAATATTTGAAAAGTAAGCTGGTAGTGCTAATCAAGCCTTTTATATAGATAAAGGGAAATATCTTTATAATCTATGCTGGCAAATGGAGTTACATTTTATGCATCAAGAGAAAGGGGGAAGAAGGAGGATGTTTAAACTCTTCACAGTAGTGTGCTCTGGATTAAGATAGTCCACAAAGCACTAAAAGATGATGGATTCTTTCCTTTGGAAGGGAGCACTGAGTTGAAACTGCTCCCAGTGAGTGTCTGGCTCTGTGCTCCGTGGGTGCCACATCTCCATCTAATCACTGTTGTGATTCAAAGGCTAACGAGGGGCAAATATCTGAGATTGTTTTGGGGGAGGTGTTGTTTTGGGAGAAAATGCCGTTTTGACAACGTTCTCTGCTACTTTCAACCCTTTAATTGAGCTTTTTGTTTGCTTTTTTGTAGGTGTCTTCTCAGCCCATTGTAACACCGAGGTGGATAGTGCCAGTGAGTTTACTTGACCATTTCTTAATAAAGAAAAAAAAGAAAGCTTATGTCATGACTAAGAAATGGGAGTTAGTTAAATAATAAAATACAATAATTTTTAATAGTTTGAAGTTCTATAATGTAATGTACCAAACCAAAAATAAAGCAAAGTAATTCAGCTGGAGTAAATCAGACAACATACTCTGCTAATGGTTAAAATTAATTTTTGCTGTATTGTACTGAAGGTAAACGCCATAACATTTCATAAAGAATTTGTATTTAGTAAAGACCGTGCTGAAGTTTAATGACTCCTATTTTTACCGTTTGTAAGCTGATCATATTGAAAAGTTAGCTTATCTTGTCCTGCCTGGTGTTTGAGTGCCTTGTTTCATTTTCCCCATTCAGACGGGACTGATTTCCAACGGACCACTGGGAAATAACGTTGCCTTATCTTTGAAGGCAGCGAAAGGCAGCACGGAGACCCTGATGTCCTCAGCTGGATTGACACCATCCCAGCAGGCAGCCGAAGTCCTTGCAAGGTGAGTCTGTGTGGGCACTCTTATTGCTTCCATTGACATACTTACAGTGGCCATTTAGACACAGTGCCTTGTTTGCTGTGCTACTCAACTGTAGTTCTGTCCAGTTTATAGCATTTGAAATATTACAAATAAACCAATGCGTGTATATTACAATTTCAGTTCAATTTCTTATCTGCTCACATGTTCTAATGCTAGACTAAAGTTATGTATATAAGTACAGAAAAAATTTCTGGGAGATCTCTTTACAGGTGTGTTTCAGTAGGTGCCAGAGTATTGGTGGGAGTGGAGAGGGATGCTCCCTAGTTATTTCCAGGCTTATAAGTGTGTCAGAAAACTAAGTTGGTAGAAGCCTTTTCCCTTGCTATTCCATTCTGCCATGCTGACGAGGCAGAATGATGGCAATGACTATCAGGCCTTGCAGTGACCATCTTTGAAGAATGGCAGTGGTGCTGCTGCTGCCTTGTTTAAATTTCATTCCGTTTGCTGTTCTGCAGTTGTGCACTAGAAATGTTTGTCTGTTGGTGTCATTAAGTAAGAAGAGGAAGAGCCATGAATGCTCTTTGAGGCAATACTCCTCTCTTGTACTCCATCACAACAGACCTTTTTGCAGGAGTGTATGTATTTACAGAGCCTTATTGTTTTTTCCCCTTTTAGCCCAGTTACCGAGGATGCTACAGTAAGAACGAAATGTTTACTCACTACTGAACTCTAGAAGAAGGAGTCTCTGAAACTCTCACCTTGTAAAAACTCCAATCTTCTAACATATCTCCAAGGGATTCTCCCGAAAGACTTGCTTGGGATCAAACTCGTGCTGAATGGGAGTCAGACAGCCGGCTGGTTTGCCAGGATCCAGGAAGAGACTTCTGCATTTATCACAATCTGACTGGATTTGCAGCCTGAACCGGGATGGAAAACCACATGCACATAGTTTGATCTTCTCCCTCAGGAGAAGCGAACTGTCACACTGGAGTGAGATCTGAGCTGAGGAAAAGGAAACACTTGTGTTCTGCTCATGCTGGGGTAATTGTTCCTTACCCTGAGCTGGCTCTGGTGCTGTTGGAAGGTGTTGCAGAGCTGTGGGCTGTGAGCAGGGGGCCCTGATGGCTGTGGAGTAATGAGGAGAACTCGCAGGGCCACCTCGTGGCCGTGCCCTGCACAGGGCTCTCCGTGGTGGTCACTGTTCCATACAGCCAAGGACATTTAATTCTGTGTGATTATTCCCTCTGGTTTTCCTTCGTTTTACCAACACATACTCTCCTTTTTGGCCTTAACCCGCTTAATAATCCTTGCACACCCTTTTACAGAACCTGGAAAGCACGAAAATCTAGTCCATCAGTGACCAGTTCCGTAGACTGGATTTGAGCTGCTGCTTATTGCAACCAGGAAAATGCAAATTATCTGCCAAACAGCTTGTAGCATTAGCAAAATACAGCAGAGGTCCCATGTTTTACACTGATCATTTCATTTCCTGCATTATTCAAATACATGAATTTTAGACTAGAGATTTGTGTGTTTTAAAAGCCAAAGCAGTGAAGGTATGAATGCAGCTTACTTCAGGAACTGCTTATTGATTAGTATTGTTGTCTTCTAGGAGTAGAAAGGAAAAGAATTTTCTTGTTTCTCTTTATGCTGTTTCTGGGCATTTTCTCCAGATGCTGTGCTTCAGGAATACTTACCAGGTATTTTTGCAGCATGAAGGTACAACTCGATCAGTTCTTAACCCTGCTTTGAATCCTGTTCCAAGTGTCATCTAATAGTGGTATGTGGAATAAATAATAGAAAAACTAGGGTGACAATAAGAAAAAAGGAGGAGAAATCTCTGTAAGCAATTCACTTCTCTGTAGAAGGAAGGTAAGAGCACACGCTCCACAGAGCAAGTGAAGGTCTGTGGGTGCTCAGGTGAAGTTTGGAGTACAGTGCATAGAGTTCAGAGATCATTTGAGCTGTGGGCAGCAGTAACATCACATGGACCCTGGGGATATAGCCTGTGAAAAAAGTAATGCAGAGTCAGAGGGAGACGAAACATGATGAATCCCACATCTAACAAGGAAGCACAAATAAAACAACTTTGATCTTTCTTTCTGAGGAAGAGGTTTTTACATGTGACTGGTTTTGGAGGGTCTTTTCTGCATAGTGCTGCTGTTTGTAGATAGTTACATGCATGTGGTTCTTAGAAACAAACTTAAATATGAAAATTAGTTCTGGAACCTATATGCACAACTTCATTTCTGCCCCACGGCTGCATGCACGTCTCTTTGTTTAAACAAAGGTTTGGACCAAACCACTATGGGTTGTGCAAGTAAGCTGGGCCCAGCAAGGCTGCTGCATTCAGACCAAGGTGTTTGTGCTGCTGTTGCTCTCATGCTGTTCTTTGCAAGATGTTGAATGTGTGTTAAGGGAGAAACCCCCTAGATTTTACATGGCTCACTGCCACTTCTCAAAACCCTGAGGCCTTAATAGAGCAATGTAGGGACCAGAGAGAGCTCGTAGGACTGACATACCAGGGTGACTCTGCAGGCAGTGATTTGCAGCCGTTGCCTCAGGAGCCAGGATTTCGGGATTGCTGTCAGGTGCTGCGGGTGCCCCTCCAGCCAGAGCGGCCCACGGCAGGTCCTGCTCCCTCAGCACCGGATGAGCGGAGCCGCTGCCCGGAGCAGGCACAGGGTTCCTGCTCCCAGCCCTTCAGCTCTCACATTGCTACGTCCAGCTGAGTATTGGCTTTCTTTTATACTTTTAAGTCTGAGCCTTACTGCTTATTAAAACTTAGAAGATTCCTGATTCGAATATCAAATGTCTTAGTCTGGATTAATAATGCAGTTGCCAGCAAAGTTCCTGCAGGAAAAGGGAAGCAATGGCTGCAACAGTCTGCTTCCCGCACAAAGCCAGAACTGTGTGTGGAAACTTGGCACTTGCTATTCATCTGTTTGCTCAGCAGCTGAGCTGGCATTCGCCAGCTACATGTGTTGGGTTTGTAAATAGACAGAATGCAGTAGCATTTTCTTAGGCATGTTTGATATTTGGCTCTTCCTGTTGGGTTCAGGAGCTCTGCGAACTGTCAGCTTGAATCTCTCCCAAAACTGGAATAACAGAAGTTTACAGTTTTCCAGCACTGTGTGTTGAATACCATCCTTAGATTCCTCCCAAGCCATCACAGCAAATAACAAGTAAATAGCGTGTGGTGTGTCCCCTAAAATCTAAATTATTCCAAATAACCAACTGTTATTTCAGCATGGTCAGGATAGCAGTGGTTGGAGGAGAATGTTGTAATTACACACATGCACACAGAGAAACTTCAGAGGGGGCGAGGCTTTCCTCAGTTTTCAGAGGACTAATATTTGAAACATCACATAAAAATGCAAACATTTCAACTGGTAAATCGGAAACTTGCAGTATCTAATAGATTTGTGGCTACAAACCAAATTCTTCCCAACAATATCTGATACTTGGAGCAAATATTCACTTAATTTGTCTTGATGTAGCTTACTTAGCTAACCAAATCATTGCTTATATAGGGAGCCTGGCAAGACCAAGGGGACTCAGGTTTGTGATCTGAACATCCTGCAGTTTGGCATCGCTGTTCTGCTTTGCAGCTAGAGGTACTGAGTTACAACATGACTGACTAAAAGGTAACATAGCATTACTCATCACCTGCATTTTATCAAACACAAAGAGTTCCTACAGTTAGTATTATAAAATGTCAGTTAATGCCTGTGTGCTGCTGAGCAAAAAGGATTTTCCTGCGATTGCTGTACTATTGATTGATTGGCTGTAGGGTCCAAGCGTTTTCTTAAAAGTCTATTTTTTTTTTATTTATTTAAAGAAATTTATAAATAAAACTTTTTGTGTGAATCTGGTGTCAGGATGTTGGCAGGTCTGCCAACCACTTAAAAGCTTGTAAGAGAGTTGACAGGAAGGAATGAATGAATGCTAAGTGATTGGATCTGAAAGTAAAAGTCATCTTACTCCAGTCACATTCTGCGATTGGATTGAAAGGTTTTATAGAAATGTTGGTGTTTATAATAACAGCATCCAAGCCCTTATATCAAACTGATTAACCTGAGAGTCCTGCATTTCAGTCTCACCCATATAAGATGACCGGAGTCTGCACGTGCTGTGTGCATTTACAGGCTTAGGAAGTGGGCATTAAAATGGGGGATTTAAGGCTGTCTTACACCAGAATTGAAGGAATCTCTTCTTTACTTCAGTGGTAATAGAGTTTAATATTAGGTAAATTGTATGGCATAAATTACCTACTTACCTGTTAATCGGTCATGGTTAATGAATTAGCTTGAATGTATTTGGTTTTAAAGTTAAATTTTACTCATACTTTGTCAGAGACAGACAGCTATTGTATGACAGTTTTGGACAATTTTTTGGACACAACTTCAGCAAGGAAATTTGCAACTGTTAGCTCAGGTGAAAGTGCAGCTATGTGCAGGTCTGTACAAACTGTTTGCAGTCCTTGCCTGCTCTCCCTTTGTCTTGCACCCTGCTCGATCCTCCTCGTTTCATGAAGCAAAGACTGTTGGGATGAGCGTGTCCCTCACAAACAGCACTGGATGTATTTTTCACATTGTGAACGTGTTCTGGTACAATCCAAATCTACTGGTGAAGTGATAGCAGCTCTGTTCCACATCCAGCTAGCATTTAAAGCTCTCTCTGGGCACATAGTGTTTCTGAGTTTAGGAAGTTGTAGTATCTATATACATACATATATATGTAGCTGTTAAATACTGTAATGTCACAGCTTTCAAATGCAGCTGGACAATCATAACTTTTCAACCAAAAAATAGACCCATACATGCTAATGGCCTTTCAGTGACACAGGTGTGATCCAGGTGTGTTTGCAGGGCAGGCAGGAGCGCCGGGCCCTCCCCACAGCGCCCTGGCGGAGCTGCAGTGGCTCCTGGCAGGGCTGGGGGATGCAGGTGCTCAGCACAGCCCGGCTCACTGCCACAGGTGGCTCCGTGTTGCTGCTGGCCTGAGGAGCAGGCACTGGTGGCAGCACTGCCACCCCCACAGGGCCAGCAGCCACAGGATTCTCCTGCAGAATTCCCCTTCTGACTGCTTGGCTTGAGCACTCGGCTCCATAAACATACACACCCCCCTACCTATATAACTGGACAAACTTATTTTGAAAGTATATAAGAATATTTTTTTAGCTAGATTTGTTTTGTTAAAGCCGCACTAACTACTGTATTTTTACTTTTTATATGTAAAGCTTGGCAATAGTTCTCAATGTATAATTTATTTGTTGTTTTTTTTATAAAAGAAAGTGCACCCTCTTGCTTCTGTTTCACAACACTGGTGAGGTATGAACTGTCTTGGGCACGGCACTGAGATCTGTATTGAAACTGTACATGGGAACAAGTAGATTTGTAGTCCACTCAACCCAGTCTTGGAATGTTTATACTGTAGTTTTGTCTTAAATACACCACGTCAGTGCAAAAGTCTTGCAGAGTCATCTTTAATCCCCCTGCGTTGCACCAGCACGGCACTAAGAGGTGGCTCAGCTGGGGTTTGGGACACTGGGTTGCTGCTCTAAACTCAGCCTCTTGTCAGTTAAAGCATAACTTAGGACAGCACCAAGCTTGCAGGTAAATGCTAAAGAATGAAATGCCTTTTTTCCAACAGAGCTGAGATGGGCCAGGAGGAATGTCAGGTGTCCGGTGCCTTTGAAATCCAGTCCCGAGCTGTGTCCGGAAGGGGAGCCCGAGCTGCCCGGTGTGGTTCCAGTGCAGGCCAGTGAACTGAGCAGCCTCTCTCGTCTCCAGCAAGGGACTGGGCTGTGTTTTCAAGTACAGCAGCACCAGTGATTGTTTAAAGGAAACTGTTTACTCCCAAGCCTCGACTTTGGCTAAATGCTAAAGAAGGCAGCAAAGGGCAATTAAACCCTTTGGTCGTTTTTGTTTCTCAGAAACTGTTTGGAAAGTATCAAAATGAAGAGAAAATATTGCATTCTAATGACTAAGCTCATAGGAAATAATTTCTCTTGTAGAAAGTATTTCTGCCATTCATACATTTTAATGTTTAGAAACCAAATGTCAATTCAAGACAATGAGTTTGCTGAGATGTTTAATGCTGATTAATTTGTTCTCTTATATACAATTTATGATACAATGGCGCATCTTATGTCTCAGATGTGTTTGCCAAGAATGCTGCATCCCTTTGCTTCTGTTCTATGGATTGAATTTCTGTGAGTGTATCAGATACGTGCGAGGCTCCCTGCTTTTCAGAGACATCCTAAACAGCCAACTTCAGTTGGCAGCTCCTTCAGTCCCAGCCAAAAACGGTGTGTTTTGTTTTGTTTCTAAATATTTAACACTACCTGGAGTAATTCCATTCATTATTTTATGCAAGCCACGACCAAGCTTTCAGATGGCAGCAGCTTTTAGTCACTCGCTTGAGCCTGGGGTGAGTTTTCTCGTTAACTGCTGCAGTTGTGGAGAATTAACATAGGTACATCCACAAAGACTCTTTTCTCCCTCTCTGAAAAGGTGACTGCAGTGGAAAAATAGGAGTGGAGTGCTCTGAGAACCCTTTTGGTGTAGCTGATAGCACTGGCTAAGGTTTGAAAGGGGTATGAGCCAGGAAATGTCACAGTGGTGCGAGCAAGGACTGTGTTCCTGGGTCTGGAGGGTACCTGAAATATGGGTTGTGCGTGTCCAGAGTGGACTGATGTGCCAGGCACTCCTATGGGCACATGTGGGATGCAGTCACTTCAAACCCCAACCCCTTTTCCCTTCCAGCCTGAGCTCACCCTTGTTTTCTGAAGACCTGGGATAGGCCACAAGGGGGAAAAGCCTCCAGTGGCTTCAACAAAGCTGCTGAAGCACAGAGCCCCACTTGAGGATCAGGGCTCTCTCCCCTTGCATTGCTGGGGCCAGCCCTGAGCCCCCATCCCCTCCAGCCAGGCCTTGCCCCTTACAGGGGCAGGGAACAGCAGCACCCTTGGGGCTGGCTCCAGAGGTTTGGCATCTTCTGGGTGATGGAGTGGGTGCTGCCAGTGCCGGTGCCCCCACCGGACCTGGCACACGGGCAGAGCCCAGGGCAGGGAACGGGAGATGGGCACACTCCAAGCTGCTTTTTCCTGCCCGTGCCAAGCCATTGCCTTTGGGCTGGCTCGTGTCCCGTCTGCGTTGGCTCCGAGTAAATGTTAAACCCTTCGTGGGGCTGCCAAAGGGAAGAGAGTTTGAGGGGGCAGGAAGAAAGGAATGGCAGAGGCTGGATGGCATTTTCCTGGGGCTCTTGCACATCCCCAGGATACCACTACCTGCCAGGAGGCCTTCGCGTGACTTGGAAAAAATCACTGGTTTACTGTTGCCCTTTCCAGTTAAATTTCCTTCCCTTGTCAATCCTAGATAAAAGGCTGAATGTTACAGTAGCTCTCAGGATAATGCCAAAGCAGACATGTCAGTCAGCACAAGGAAAACAAGCTGCTGATTTAAGATTGCAGTGCTGAGTACATGCTCAGCTCAGTCGCTGTATTAACGTCCCTTCCAAACAAACCCTTCTCAAACTGGGCAATTCTTGTTCCTGGAGGAGAAATTCAAAGCCTAGGCAGCCCTTGAAGCTGGCTGAAGTGGAAGGAAATGACTGGGGCATGCAGAATCGTATTTCTAGGTCAGAAAGGTTAGTTCTTTTTCAGTTTGAAAATACAAACACGTGTTTTAGACTCATAAAGGTGAGAATGAACAATACAGTGATAGGAAAGGGAGCAGGCTTTATTGACATGGCAGTGTACAATCCTCTCTGTTTCCAGGTAAGGGTTGTGGATGGTCCAAATAACTCTTAAGCAGCTTTTTGCAAATCCATCCATAATTTTCCTATTCACGTGACAGTTAATTGTGAAGAGATGATGAAAGTATCTCTACATATTCTTAAAATTTGCAAATTACTTGGAAGTCACTATTCCTATGAAATTTTTGAAAAGAGAACTTTTCAAATATTTGGAAGCATTAACTTACACTTTCAGGTAATTTCAGATACCAGCAGCTTTTACAAATAGCTGATGTTCTGTCAGAAGGCCAGTGTTTAGTAAACTTCCATGGAAATAAATGCTTTGAGTGCTGGACAATATTACCTTGGCAAAACAAGCACTTTTTCTACTCAGCAAAGAAAAACCATATATGAAGTCAGAATTTACTAGTACAGAGGGGAAATGTGTAACAAGTACTATGTAGGGTGATGAAAGAGAGATGCAGTTGGAAAAGCAGAAGTCCCTTTGTGGCTAAAATATAAGTTATCAGTCAAAACAGCCCATGCTTTCTGCCACTCTGTTGAATCCTCCTCTTTCTGTTCCCTCCCCAGCCCGCTGTGGGAAATCAAACCCTTTTGATTCTGTGTTCAGTCATTAAAGCCAACACTCATTTGGCACATCCTTTGTTCTTACACGTATAATACCCTTCCTCTGGTCCTTGCTGATGATTTCCACGGGGCACTCATTGTTTCACTTCCTCAAGGTTATATACAATCCTTGAATGTCTTCTAGAATTCAGTTACTGATTTATCTCATGTTGCAAATATATTGTGTAAAGAACACTCAAGAATATATTTTAAATCTTAGAGAACACTCCTATAAAGAATAATTGAGTCCCTCAAATGTGATTCTCCTTCTCTTATGTCAGTGCAAAATGAGCAAGCTTTGCCCCTGAAATGGCATCTTGTGGAGGCAGAACGGGTTCTTGCAGTTCTGATTTTCAAGGCAGCATCGGCCATTGCAATTCAAAAGGGTATGAAGTGACCAGGAGAAAAGTAACAAAAAGAGCAGCATTCCAACAAGCTCCTCTCAGAAATCACAACTTACATGCAAGTTGTGACTTAAATATATGTCGGGTTTTGTTAACATTGTAAAAAATCTGTTCGCAGCAAGTATGAGGAGGTTTAATTATTTTTTTTCCCCAGCGTGCTGATAGGAAGCTGAAGACAGTTGCAAGCAGTTGGTTTTCCACCTACTGCCACGGCGGTGGAAATTTATTCCTTCACTTTGCAAGCAAAGCAATCACAAGCAATCAAACTCCATTTGCCTGAAGGAGATCTCGGAGAAGCTGGACAAAGGTTTGCCCCCGATGAGCAGCAGGGTGTTGGCACTGCTGATCCCACACCCCCGCTCGCTTCTCTCCTCTTCACCCACAGCCTGAGCAGCAGCAAAATCCTCTCCCGAAAAGGCCAACTTGTCCTTGGAGACAAGCGGTCTCCCGTCTCTGTTTGGGCCTAGTCCTGCCTCTGAAGTGGTCTGGAAGGCAGGGAATTCCGCTGGCTCCAGGGGCAGGCTGAAGGTTTTCATCTCGATGGCGTTGCTCCGCTCCCTGGGCTGTGGGCGGAAGGAGCTGCCAAAGCCAGAGTGCCTCGAGATGGGCGCCGGCTGGGGATGGTCCTGCTGCTCACTCCTGCAGCGGCTGGGGAGCGTATCCCTGAAATCTGAGGTAGTTTGGAAATCCACACCAATTCCTAAGATGCAGTGATACATTTTAGGAGACAAGTTTTCTTTTGTAGTACTATTAAGCTTCTTCCATGTCTGCGTGTGGAAGTGGTACTTCCAAAGGTCATCATAAGGGCTGGAATTTGAAATCCCTCCACCAAAAACCAGCATAGAGTCTCTGCAGACTATCGAAGCATGACCTACCACTGGAGGAGGTCCTTGGCTGAAGGTAAGAGAAACCAGCAGTTAAGGGGAGGCCAACAAGAAACTTAGCGCTGATTTTAGCTTCTGTTTTCCTTTTGACTCAGAAAGATGACTGCTGAACAGCTGCATTGGGACATCAAAAATTACACTGCTGACAGCTGCATCAACGCCTTGCCAACAGCTCTCCTGAGCAAAGCCAACTGGAGCCCCAGGGATGGCAGCAGCAGCACTGCATCCTGATCTGAACAATCCCTACAATTACCAAGAGGGCATCGTCTCCCTCTCTCCACCTGCACGCAGTGTCAAAGAGTAAGATTATTCCTCTTTGTCTGCTCTTTTAGTGTATCAAACAGAACCGTTTACCTTGTTCTGATGCTGGACCAGCTGCTGCTTCCAAAGTCCCACCTCCACAAGTCCCTCTGTTCAGTGAGCCCCATCAGCCCCCCAAAGAGGTACATGGCTGTGTGATAAACCACTGCTGAGTGGCCGTGCCGAGCTCCAGGGCCGCTGCTGGGGCAAGGGCTGGAGACACACAACCACTTCCTTGTATCTGAAACAAAAATACTGGTTTATAGATGGATCACATTTACCCTATTTGAGAAAGGATTTACTTCCTGGAGGAGGTAGGTTGGAGAATAAGGGTTTCTGCTCTAAGCGTATGAGGAGTTAACAGCTTAAATTCTGACACTGAAAAAGTGCATTTAAACAATCAGTTTTGAAATAAACTTTTAATGAAAATGTCAGATGCTGTGTGACAGATGCCGTGGAAATTTTATTTACAGAGCAGTTTTTCCTACAGCTTTGTCAGTTCATTGACTCTGACACAGAAAGATACTTTCCTGGCTGTTAGAAGGGAAAAAAAATCAGTCAACAAAAACATTAATTCATTAATGTCTATGCTTATTCTCCCTGTGAGGGAAGAAAGGATGAGATAAATCTATCATTTGTTTCAAAATAGTGACAAAATGGCCATCAGATAACAAGCTATGCATTTAGGAAATCTCTGGGAATCATCTGGTTTGCAATAATCAGACTGATAATTAATATGCTAATAAACTATCTTCTGTCAGATTTGGCTCCCTGTGGTCACTTAGAGATTTGAGATCAAAAGATGGCATTAATAGGCTGAAATCAGGGTCTCTGCTGTATATCTGAAAGTTTTTAGTAATCCTTGAAGAATTTTAGTGAATAGTAAACAAACATTCTCCCTGATTTTCAGGGAGTAAGACTGGCAAATACTGCAAAACTTATTCCAGTGTAATGGTCTAATTAATTTCAGCCAGCACTTAATTGAATTGACAGAATTTATCATTAAATATTGTCAAAGAGAAGCAAAAACTAACCTAGAGCATTTCTACTGAAAAGAATTTTCTTAGCAGAGCAAGCCATGCTCTCCTGCTGCAGTTTTTTTACAGTGGATCAAAACCTTATCCTGCTTTTTTAACTTACCAAAATGGAATTCCCAAAACTCCTGCGAAATGCCTTTGATGCCAAGGTATCCCCCATAGATGTACATGCTAGAATGGTACACGACTGCACTGTGGCCTTTTCTGTTAGCTGGTGCAGAGCTCTAGACAGTTCAAAAATAAGACAAAACCCTATAAAGTCATATCAGCAGCAGTATGTGTCTTGGAAATACACTTCTTTTTTTTCCCCACAAATGAGCCTGCAGTCCCAAACTTTCTCTTGACTCCTCCATCAAGCACAGGTAACCAGATTGGCAACTGTGTCACGTCTTTAAAAAAATGTGGGGTGTAATTTCAGGGTATAGAAGCATTGTGATGAAGAAGTTCCAGTAGCAAGCAATGAATGATTCTTAATGTGCAGTGATACAAAACCAATCTCAAAAGACCAACCCATACATGCTTCCACTCGGGTTTCAATTAGAAGTGGCAGTAACTTGGTGAGTCCACGTGTTCACACTGAAGAAATGAAAAATGCTGCAGCACTTCACGTTCCAAAACATATTAGCGTGGCTGCCAATCTGTTTTCACAACCCTACTTTTAAAAGCACAGGCTTCACGTATGGCTGCAATATTCCATTTAAAATTAGTTTTCTTGATAAGGATTTCAGAAAAAAACAGAAGCAGCAGCAGAGGAGAGGACTTAACTTCTTATATAGGACTTAAAATTTAAGAGCAGTATTTTTAAACACTGTTTTGAAGAAGGAAAAAGCCTTAAGTTATTGAAAGTGCAAAGAAATAAAGTATAGCCACATGTCTCTGAAGAGATGAGATTGGAACTGTTTGGGGGAACATATTTCAAAGCAATCTGTTTAATCAACAAAGCAACAGGCATTTGATTCACACATTCCCCACTTCCTGGCTCCTTACCTCCGTCTCTGCTGGTTCGTTGCAGCTCTCTGTCCATCTTGCGGAATCTGGGGGATGGAGTTAATAAAGCGCAGTTTAGATCCCGCACCACAAGAGGACTCTCCTCCCACAGTAACCGTTCAAATTACACAGCTCATTTGCAAGGAGGTCTCGTCCTGGTGTTTTCTACTGACAAGGCTGAAGAAATCCTGCTAAGACAGCAGCACCGAGAGACTTGCAGGAGACACAGTTTGAGCAGTTTTCCTCTATCCTTGTCTGATACAGAATCACACAGGTAACCCTGCTCTGCTCCTGTTCCCTAAAGCTAAATTTCACAATGCAGGAGTAACCTGTGATTTTCATCATTTTCTGAACTTGCAGGAATCCCAGATTTCCCTATGGATGTATGACTCTTTGTGCTTACCACATACACCTGATTATGGCAGACTTATTCTTTCTTTCTTGTTCTTTCTTTCTTGTTCTTAAAGTTCATTAAATAGCCCTCAAAACACAACCAGAAATCACAGATCTGTGATCACTGTGTAGGAGAGAAAATACCAGATAACCCAGCACCAGAGGTACAATGAGAACTCAGTGCAGGCTTGCATTACTTAAAGCTATTCTTGCTAAAAAAATTTAAATAATAACTGTGAAACAGCTAGATACATAACCAATGTTGAATAACTCATTTTCAATTTCCACTGGTAAGTCCTGTGAGTAATAAGATGCTTTCTCCTTTAAAAAATGTTCTGAGGCTTTCCTTTGTTCCAGCATGTTATCTCAAGACAACTGGTGGAAAATACAAAGGAAGGATTGAAAAATCCTCATTGACTTAAGGTCACATAGTGAAGTAGCAAAAGAAGCCAGGAAACTTAAATCTTGGTACAAGATTTACTGGCTGAAAAAATAACTGAGCCACTCTCCCCTCCCAGTCTGACATCAAAATAACAGCTATTACTGTACACAGAATTTCCAAAGGGAGAATCCATGGTGTTTGACATTGCTGTTAAATTCAAATGCTGCGCTGTTTTTATTAGAATACACAATTATGAGATCCTAAATGTTTGTTTTTAGGAGAGAAAAAGTCTGTGTTATAAAATGTTGACGTAATTTTCCTACCTTCTTATTTAATTATATGTGATTTCTCTTGCTCGAGCTTATGTGCTTCTTCAGTAAAGGTTACTAATCTACTTCCTCAAGAGCTTGGTTTTTAAAATATATGTGGCATAAAAAATAAAAAATAATACATTAAATATCAGGTCTTATGATCAAATAGTAAACTTAAAAAGGAGAGAGGGAGGAATGAAATTTCTGAGACCTTAAAATACATAAAATTTTCCCATAAAATACTCTCTAATTGAAGTAAGACCTTTGTCTCTGATAGCTTAACAGCTTAATTTTAAGGGGAAAATATGCACACAGTTTTACACACATTACTTGTTGTAAAGCTTAGGGAAGGCTCTGTTAGAAGCAGCAGAAAACAGTTTGGTTCTTACTATTTATTACTGCCTACGGACTTGAAATGTCCCATGGAAAAGACTGGCTGTTGTGTATCATACCAGTGTCATATATCCAGAGAGGAGTTTTTGCTTGTGTGAAAGCAGAATCCACCATCCCACCAAAAATATACAGGCTACCCTGCAAAATGCACAAATATTTGTCACTTACAGGAAGACACATACGGCGAAAATAATATTAATAACAATTCTTAAATGCAAAGGTTGCTATCAAGGAAAACATAGTTAACAATATGATGATCTTTTAACAATAAATCCCAAAAAGCCACCAAAGGTTTAATTCTTTTCTCTTTATTCTCTCCCAGTGGGAAGCCCTGGCGAACATTCTGCCTTTAACGGGGACGGCATTTCAGAACCGCTTGTTCCTTGTCACCTGGGGCAGCTCCAGGGCTGGGAATCCGGAGCTCTCTTGAGGCATTCCTCAGGTAATACTGGATTATGCATGTTTATAGAAATATTTCATTGTGTAATAGCTCCTGAGATCTTATATTCTGTCTTCCCTTCACAGGCAGGGCTGTAATTCTTACTTTCCTTCACTCCCCCGTCCCTCTTCTACGCGAGTTCTGTAGTGAATGTTTTTATGCCGTAGCTGATCATGCAAATGAATTCAGAGCAACTGTTACAACTGCACAGATAAGTCAGAGAATATGCTGCCAGGGTCTTTATCTGGTATTACTGCTACTTATTGAGCACTGATGGAGGAAACCAGGGGCTGCTTCAGAGCTGAATTACTGTCACTCTGTTCAGAAAGACTCTCAGACATTGGTACAGCTACATCCAGAACTGCACCAACACAAAAATGCTTTCTGGGCAAAGTATTTCAGTACATAATAATCTATGGCATTTTACTGCGCTGTATAGTAGGAAATCAAATGTCAGGATATGAACAATATAATCTTTGTCTACTACCTTATAAGCCACCATTGAATGTTCTTCCAGCTCTTCTGGACCATCTCTTGAGCAATCCAGCATTTCCCATTCATTTTTCACTATAAATTAAAGCTGAAGTTAAGATAGCAGTGCACTCAACACATAAACAGTAGGGAACAAGTGAAAAGACGGGCTACGAATGTGGCTGGGCTGCTTAAAATGAAGTGTTCTGTCATCTTTCCTATATTCTCCCAAAAATTAAATATATGTGTTTTTCTATTTAGCAAATTTAGACATAAGAGTAGTAGTTACATTTAAATGTAATAATTGTTACTGCTTGCATTTTAATGGTTACCTGCATCAAAACTTGACAATTCCATGAGCCCGAACCCCAGCACAGTTCTGGTTTATTCCAGTAACAACTGAACAGGGAAAACCATACATCAGTTAAAAAAATACAAAGGCTTACATTTGATAGTGCGCTACAAACGACAAGGTTTTATATGCACATGTTCCCTTTGTGCACTTTTATATGCATTAACTATTGCTCTGTTAGAGAGTCAGGAAAGCTCTTAGAACCAGGATATTTTAAATGACTCGGTATTTCTGGTCAAGGAAAAAAGAAAAACAAAACAAAAAAACCCAAACAAAAAAACCAAAAGGAACTGAACTGAAATCAAAACTTTGTGGGACACCTGCAAGAGGAACAAACAGCCCAACGAACAGAAAGCAGTTCATCCGTCCCTGTGACAGAAAGACTTTAAATGAGGATAATCCGTTAAGTACAGAGCATCCCCAATGTCAAAACGACTGGATGTAGAATGGCTTTAATGGTGACTCTCGGGAGAAGGGGCCCGCTCACCTGTGTGGTATCTCCAGAAGTCCCTCAGCGTGGTGCTGCCGTGCCCTCCGTAGAGATAAACACAGCCTCTGCAGGCAGCACAGGCGTGCTTGTAGCGGTCACAGGGACGCGGCTGCTGCGCGCCCGCCGCTCCCCACGCACCGCGGGCAGCCCTTCCTTTCATGCTGGTAACCAGGATCTTATCCAAGGAGCAGCGTGCCAAGGGCAGCCGTGTCAGAGGAGGGCCCCAAAATACCAGGGACAGGGCCTAAACCCTGCTTGCTCTGCAAAAAAAAAAAAAAAACCAAACAAAAAAACAAGAAAAAATGAGAAGTCTCCACCTTATAAAATATTTTCTTTTCAGTCCTGTCAAAAGCAACATTGGACAACTCTGCCCATCTGTGATAATACACTGACGTGAGTAAATCACCTGAAATTCTGACTCAGATTCTTCTATCAGTGAACTGATAGGGACAGGAATTCCTGAAGCTGAAAGTTTTCCAGGGAATGAATATCAGTGAAGTGAAACGAAGCTCCAACACACTACATATACAATACCAAGGCTTGGTCTTTTTTCACAACTGAAAGAATACTTTAGACAAACATGTAGTTTAAAAAAGCTTTAGAAATATTACAGATGGAAGTAATGCATTAGCAGTTATCCAGGCTTTGTTCAGACTTTCATCTGTAAACCTGCTGAAATGAGGATGCATCTGGAAAAAAATGACACCAGCCCTTCCCATGCCACAAGATGTCACTGTGTTCTGCGAAGACATAAGTAGCAGAAAAACATTCTTCTATTAATCCTCTTAATAACAGTGTCTTATTTTAACATACATTACTTTTCAAAGCACACCCAAAAAAAAAACCCCAGCATTAGACCAAATTTTGAAATTTGTGTTGGCAATGTGTTTGAGGTGGCACATCACCAAATGAGATGACAGTATCCCAATTCCAAGACTTTTCAGTGGAAGCCAGATTCCAGCTGCATTGAAAACCCAAGATGGAATCAATAAAGAAGAGTCATTTACCTAATGGGAATGTGTAAGTCCAGGGCAAGTTGCGTTTAACTTGAGGAAGAACAAAGATGACGGTAAAACAAGCTAGATACAAAAGCTAGTTATATTTAATATTAATATGAAATTAGTGTGCCCAACTTAATCTATCATCAAATTAATCTATAAAATTTACCCTTTTTAAGACTGGAATATATTCAGTGACAAAAAGATGCTAGACCATCTCTTGCAGTATATTCAGGCAAGATTTACTACTTAAATTTTGCTGTGTTTTTTTTTAATGCAAACCAGTACTGTAAGGTATTAGTGACTGTAGACACTGAAGTATATTCTTTGTATGTTTTCTCTGAAGGAATATAAAGATGTGTGGCACTTACTAAGGGTACATTTCCCATGTCCAGGGGAATTAGCAGATATTAAGTAATGATACATTATAGGTGTGTGAGTCCACAATGCTTTCTGGCATCCCAATGAAAAAGGAAAAGCAGCTGAAGGCATGAAACAGGGATTATCTCCCTAACTCTGCCAAGCTTCTGAGCAACCACAGCCAAATCATTCACTTCCACAGCTAAATGGGGACAGTCACTTCCTTAGTACACTTCAAATTTGCTGATGCAGTGCAGTGTAACAGTGCCAAGGTATTACTGCTATTGGTATCATTTACTCTGAAAAGGGTACTAATACTTTACAAAGGTAAAACAGGCTTGTCCCCTTGCAGTTTGGGGCTTGGTCTCCTCAGTTATAATTTTTTCCCTACATATTTCTGCTTGTTTTTCTTCCTCCTATTGTACAAACATTCAGAGACGATGACAGCCCTGATTTCATAGAACAGATTAGCAATAAAATCCCGTCCAGTTGTTTATCCAGCCCAGCTGAACTCTTGCAATGCAGGCAGCAGGACAGGATAACAAAGGGCCAAGCTGGGATGAAGTGAATGGGTGTCTTCTCCCAGTCCCAAGGTTTGGGCATGGGCTGACCCTTGTGAATCTCCATTTACTCTCAGCTAAATCATTCTTGGAAGCCACACCTAAAATCCCTAACAATCAGTTAACTGCTTCAGAGCTGGGGGAAAAACCCCACCAAGTTAATAGTGAATCTTGCCTTTCATCATTGGTGTTTTAAACTGCAAACTTGACTCCTGGAGTGCCTGTCTATAGAACCCAACCCACCAGAGTTCATCTACTGTCAACCTTAGCAGTCCCATTTCCAAAGAAAAGCTGCTCCTCTTTCTGAGAGCAATGTCACCAAGCCTTGTCCTCTGTGTTGTGTGCCACTGACCTCAGTTTCAACTTGATACGGTATCAGTTATCCAAGAGAAAACTGACTTCAGAAAAAAAAATCCAGAAAGACAACTCTGAACATTTTTATTTAACCTTTTTTTTTTTTCAATACAGCTGTAGCACACACAAAAATGTCTGCTGCTCTCCAAAGTCTTCTGCCATTCCATTCTAAAAATAGCTCCTGTGCAATCAACCCCAATTGTTAAGGGGCTGGAGGAGCTGAGTCGAGGGCCTGGAGAGCTGCAATTAGTGCAGTAACTGTAGCACTGAGTGTGTCTCAATTAATGGCACCCCACTACTGTTTCATAATACAAATAATTCAGGAAATGTAGCGAGACAGGAATTACTTCAGGAAATGTAGTTTATATGTTCATTATATAATTATTTGTATTTCTGATACATGTGGTTTCTCAGACAAATGATTTATTTATTTAAAGTATTGCATAAATAGATCTTCATTAAAGCTTTTTTCCATCTCGGCCCCTTGATTCATGTCCATCTGTTTTCAATACACTCAGAAAAGTTTCTGTTTTTAAATGATCAAGCTTTTTGGAATATAATGAGATATGAAACCACTCATATGGGGAGGGGCCCAAGTAGGAAATCTGTTTGGGAGCTTGTTTGTTAATGACCCAGTTTTCTGAACTCAAGCCTTGAACCTTTCCAGGCAAAACACTGCATTTTCTCACTAGGCAACTTTATGTTTTACTGCTCTTCAAAAATAATAACAGATCTTCCCATTTGTATTTATCCTAGAAACCCTGGCTCTAGAGGTGGTTTTATTGTAAGCCTTGTTCTAATGGGACCGCCTGCATGAATGAGGAAACTCTGGAGCCTTGCAAGGCCCTCACAAAGTTTCAGAAACAAGCCCAACTTGTTTAGAACAGAGAAAAAGGCTTATTTTCAGTATATCATGTTCACCTGCAAAGCTTCACTATGTGTGATAGATGTAGTATCCTCTGGTTTGTGATTTCATTTTTTTCTTAAACTCAAGATAACCTGAACTGTTTCTGTGGTAGGGATTTTTTTCTGATTGGGTTTGGTTTGTATTTTTTTTCAAAATACAGGAAGTAGTTTTCAGAGATGCTCAGCTTCAGGGTTTCAAGACTTTTCTTTTTTTCCTTTTTTGTTTTTTTGCATACCAAACAGGGTTTAGGCCCTGTCCCTGGTATTTTTCAACCATGGCTCCAGGAGCGTAGGGGGTCTGTGACAGTTCTGTATTATTAGAATTACGAACTGAAATAAGGGCCTGGCTCTGCCACGTGTTTTAAAACATGCAATTACCACATGACTGGGCTTACAAGTGCAGGAGTCAAGACAAAAAGAAGGGAACAGAAAGAAGGATTGCTTCTTGCAGGGAGAAGCTGAAGGACAGAAAGAGGGTCTACAGAATGACAAACCAAAGCAGAGGACACGGCTCCATCCTGATTCCAGGGTGCAGAAGCAAGACAGGTACTTTCAAGCAAAACAGTAACAACCCTGTCATCTGAATAAAGCTCCCAGCAGACATACTAAAAACTGACAGAAAAACTGAGAGGCTTTTGTCTGAGTAACTCTTAGTTTAATTTTAACATGTTTAGGGCAGTATTCGTAAACAATACCACTACTACATCTCCGTGCTTCCAAATGCTTTTTGAAGATGAACGGGTATTTTAAAGGGGACAACTCTTCTGAAACAGCCACACGTAATTCCAGTCTCTAGGTGCTATAAGGCTCTGTATGTAACTGCTCCTTCTGGGGAGAGCAGTGCCACAGCACCCAGGGCATTGGCACCTTCACTGCTCAACTGACCAGAACCTCATCGATCTCTCCCAGAGAAAAGCTCACTGCCTCTTTCTGGAGCTCTGCAGGCAAGATATTGCTCTTCTTTAATTCAGATCACATTAATATTAAAGCTTTAATTTTAGAAGTTCATAATAAATTTATGTTTGCGTATAATTGCAAAATTAAAATTTGAAAATTGATGTTATTAATATATTGTCTTTTGTTTTTTTCTAGAAGCTCTCACCCAGAAATGAAAATCCTTTAATCATTAGTGTTTTGTAGCAGTATTTCATCTCTGTTACAAACTGAACTCTTAAGTAGTAATAAATGAGCTTATTAAATAAATATAAATCCATCCAGTTGTATTTTCTATATGCTAAGTATACTTCTTATTTTTAAGTAATCAAACTTAAAAATACAAATTTTGTTTTGAATAGTAAATATTTAATCTATTACCCAAATATGGTGGAGGAGGACGTATCTGGAAAAAAGAAATACAGTATTTAAAGTGTTTCTGGGTTTGTTACATTTCTATATACACTTTGAGCATATGAATCAGGAAATTGCCTTTTCCACTGTATTTAAATATGTTTTATGGTACAGATGAAAGTTTAAAAAATGTTACCACCTTAGTTTCTTTTAGAAATTAAAATTTCATTTGCTGGGCTTTTTGTTTGTTTTTTATATGTTAGGTGTTTGATAGTCTGTTTTTTAAAGAAAGGGGCTTTTTTTATAAACTAAAAATTTGAATATATAGTTTTGATTAGTAGATCTCCCCAGGTAATCTGTTAATTACAATTTACATTTGCAATTAATCATTTAACTGCATCCCAGTTTTGAATGAAGTTTCTGAAAAAGAGCTTCCCTAAATATACATCCATGGCTGGCACAAGTATAGCATGTTAAGGACACATAAATCCAGGGCATCAGCCATGTCTGATCAAAAGTTTATGCTCATGATCCATGTGTCTGTGGGTTTTATTTATTTATGGTCCTTAACAGGATGTTTACTTCAGGAACCTAATCTGCTTTTCCAATCTTGTTTAGGGTCCTGTTGGTGACTCCGCCCAGAGGCTCAGTCTCTGCTGTGGCACCCAAATGGAATGGACACCCTGACTGTGAAGGGTTGCTGCAGCAAGGCAGCTCTTCAGAAATCACCGGGGACAAACAGGTGAATTTGCATCTTCTAGCTACGACAGAGGGAGGAAATACAGTTCCTGGCCCTCAGACTTCATGATAAAAGCAATGAGAAATTCCCAACATGTTCGCAGGGCAGTCTTAAGATGTATTTGGCCTTTTACCCTTCCCTTGGCAGTAATTTGTGCTGTCTCCACTGGAGCAGGTCATTTCGATGCACGGGTCATCACCCTCCCCCCAGAAATAGCAGTTCTCAGTGCTCCTAGAAGGCATCATTTGGGGATTTCACAAAAACTAACTAGCTGGATTCTTTCAAGATACAGTAGGCAGGTGCCCTGGAGATTGAATGTAATAAATCTGTCCTTAGGTGTGACTGAGTGCATCTTCTTGACAGCTTGTGACCTGCTGCTGATTTAACTTCAAAATACTTTATTTCCTAAGGGAGACTCTACTCGCATTAATTCACAAAATTTTCCAGGTTAGGAAGAAAGACTCTGCTTGACAAAGGAGTCAGTGGCTGCTTAGCCTGACTACTCTCCTCAGGCACGAATTAAGGTACTAGAGTACATACCTGACAGCTGAGAGTATATCAGTGAAAAGCTATTATCTTCCATAAAAAAACAAAAAGTCCGCATTGAATTTTACTTGGTTGTTCTTTATATCCCCTGACTGAGGAGAAGCAGCATCTAATAAAACACTCAGTCACACTTAAAAACTTAATGCCACACTTCATGGAAGACAGACATTGTGTTTTTCTTGTCCCTATGACATTTTGCCCTTAGACAAACATGCAGCAATGAGACAGAGAAGACATAGGAGGTTATGAGAATAGCAGAAGCTGTAGCTTGAAGAAATATGAAGGAGGAAAGAGAGGGCATTTGGCAATGAGAATAATAAAAAACTCCAGCTGGCAGATATTAAAACATCCAGATATCCTGTTGGAATCGGTATGAATTTAGATTATTCTGTATGGAAGAAGTCATAGAGACTTGTGTGAGAAAGACTCAGATGGCACAACTGGAATGACTGTCAGTCATGACTGGAGGAAAAGCTGAGTACAAAAAGATCTTTTGTAGGGAAGATGAATTTACACCATCAGGTGAAAGATGGTTGCATAACAACATGATATAATTGCATAGCTGGAATAGATTGCATAGAGAGGAATAGCTGCAAGGAAAACAAAGGTGTCAGCTGACAAACAGTAACAATAACTGTGATGGTTCACCATAACCTTGATGCCAACAGTTACTGAGCTGCACCACCAAATGGAAAAAAACCAAACCCACATCATTTCAATATATAAGAGACAGAAAGCATATGAGTAACTTTACACATACACGTTGTCGCTCCAAATTCAAATGGAATTACTCATGTGAATAAAACCAGTGATATGCATGAGCCTGCACAATGTAGCCTAGATACCAGAGCAAAAGAAGGACCAACTCTTTTGTCAGAAGCCTGAAAAAATGTTTTGCAAGCTGTTTTCATATTCAGACTCCAAATGACAGGGTCCGTTTTGGATCGGAGTCCAGCCTTCTGAAAAATTCTCACTCCCAGCTGGCATGGTCCAGTATTCATCCCAAGCCAGATGCACTTTGGCTTGGGTTTTGGATGGTTGCATTTCTTTGTCTTTTGCTCGATAGAAGGCATTTTGTGCTTTATGCTCTTTGACTGCGGAGAAGGGAAGGAGCAAAAGGAGGGTGGTGAATCTCCTAAACTGTAAGCAGGCAGCAAGAGCTCTGGCAATTCCTACCGCGGACCTCCTGCGCAGCATCGCGGAAGCGGCCGGTCCCTGTCCCCAGCGGTCTCCTGGCTGCGGAGCTGCCGGCGCTTCCTTCCTTTCTGGCGCCTCGTTCCTTTTCGTACCTTTGAGGGAAAGCGACTTTGTCTGTGCCCAGCTGCGCACAGGCAGGACCGCGGTGTGCCCGGCCGGGCTGTGCCGCGCTCCCTGAGGCTGCTCCTGCCCCCGGGCCGTGCCCCGATCGCGGACAGGCCTCAGCGCCCTCTGCTCGCATCCCCGCCACGGCTGCGCCCGTCCCCGCGGAGACGGGGGCAAGGAAGAGAAGGAATGACAGCCTGGTCAGCCGGCATGCGGCAGGGCGCACCCAGCCCGGCCGCGCCCGCTGCCGCCCCTCAGGCCCGCCCCAGGCACAGGGGGGCAGGAGGGAGATCCCGGGCGCAGCAACAGC